>CM017328.1:5145721-5199368 GCA_006937295.1 Carpinus fangiana | reverse complement strand
TATATTTTCCCCCTCAAATCCCAGCTCTGCGAGCACCAAAACTGTGACGTAAACCCCCTCAACTCAGCCCCAATCGAATCCCATAATCCCCCAGCAGAATCGAATGGGAACAACGACATTTTTTGAACAGATGACAAGTTGTGGAAGAGGAAAACCACAGCACAACCACAACACAAAACAACCAATATCCACCAAAACAAATGGATAAACGTGAATCCAAGCTCAACCACATCAATTTCAAAAGACAAGTGAGATAAAGTCCAAATTAATCGGATGAAACCCATAAAACAAGGAGGAAACCTACATACCTTGTGAAAAACGAGCAATAAGAACAGATCGGGGCTTGAAAAGCACGGAAACAGACGCCCAAGAGGAAAGATCAAGGAGATTTTCTGGAAAACGAAAATGAGGAGTTAGACGAGAGAAAGATGAGAAGGAGAAAGAGAGAAGAAAAAAAATGGCCGGCGTGAAGGAGAAGATGAGAATCGGCTAAGAGAGTGAACTACCTGCTGGTGCGTGTGTTTGAGCGTGAAGGAGAGAATAGTCGGGGAGTCGGGGGGTGAAGGGGGGGTGTCCGAATGAGTTTGGGGAAAATGGTTTACGGAAATAAAAAAGGGAAACCAATTTCCAAAATTTGTAAAGGGTTTTTGGTCAATCGAAAATCATTTTCTGTTTGACCATCATTTTACGGCAAAGTAAACGTCGTAAAATACGTAAATCATTTTCTGTAAATTATTTTACGTTGAAGTAAACGGGGCCCTAGTCTATAAAAGTGACATGCGTTTTTTGAACATATGATATGCACATGTTTTTTTAATAGTAGGAACAAAGTTTGAATAAATTTTATTAAAAACTCATATACATCTCACTTGTTATTAAATAGTAATTTGAGGGTTTACGTTGACTTTCTAATTACCATATATATATATACATATCATATGCATTAATGTTGCCCCTTCCTCTTGGACTCCACAACTCTATAAAAGGGTACAGTGACTTGTGTTGAGGCCACAACCAACTGAAGCAAGAAATTATAATTAGATCAAAGCAAGAATATTAATCCATATGGGTATGGCGAAACAAAATGAGATGCTCCTTCTCCTCTTCCTCGCCCTATTCGCTACAACTAGCTGCACAATGGCAATTCCTGCTCCCGAAGTCCTGTGTGTGGTAGCGGGTGTGGGTGTAAAATTGGATGCCTGTAAAGTTATACTCCAGGCGAAGAACTTGACGGCTGGCTCACTTCCTAAGTGTTGCGCCGAACTGGGACGACTCGACGTCATCGAGGCCGTCATCTGACGCGTAGCGGCGCAGATATGCGTCAGGGTGGCCCTCTCTGCAACTGCAAGTACTACTACTTCAAGTGCTGACGTTGACGTGGATATCTCCGCCCAACTCGAAGCAGAGTGCGGCGTCAACCTGGGCATCGACCTCGACGTAGGTCTGAACTAATATATCCCATTAAGAATAAGTAGTACTGCTGTCGTCTATAGAACGTATATCGGTGTTACTGTTACGTAGTAATTAATAATTGGAAGCGAAAGTACTAAGGATGCATGTATGTCCCCTTAAATATTGCATCCCTGTTGCCGTTTGATTTGTAGCTGCAGCCTGCATCTGCATGTATCAACGTACTAATTATAATAATAATAAAGAATAAAGTGCGCGCTTCTGCATGCAAATTAATCAACCGGATTATCTATCTCCTTGAATCCTTCATTTTGGCTTAATTTACGATTGTCTGCCAAATCTACGTATGAAAATCAAATCGCTACTTAATTAAACTGATGATCATGTTTAAAAGTCTGAATAATGAATTATATCCTTATTTGTCAAATCCAACATATCTCTCTCTCTCTCTATATATATAAAATTTATGCAGGGCGGCTAGACCACTAGGCGAGTGAGGCACTTGCCTAGGGCCCCTAGATTAGTAAGGCAAAAAAAAAAATTTGCCCAAATTTTTTTTTTTAATAATGTTTTTTTAAAAAAAAAAATTATGGCCCCCTTTTTTTTAATAAGGCACCAAATTTTTTTTAATAAAAACTTAAGATCTCTAATCATGATAAGTAAATATTTTTAAAAATGTCTCAATTTAATTAATAATCCCCAATATAGTAAGCATACGGTAAAATAAG
Organism: Carpinus fangiana; assembly: GCA_006937295.1. NCBI lineage: Eukaryota > Viridiplantae > Streptophyta > Magnoliopsida > Fagales > Betulaceae > Carpinus > Carpinus fangiana. The sequence continues at coordinate 5,197,230 of CM017328.1, read as the reverse complement.
ACAAATTAACCCATAAAAGCAAATATCCTTATACTTAAAAAGGTGTATGGGTTTTTTCTTGTGAATTTTTATGGGTTTTTTGAAAATTTTTTTGGTGGTTATTGTTTGAAATAGGTGTATCAATGAGGTAAGAATTCATAATATATATATTTGCAATGTTTATTTTTGTGCTTAATATGATTTTTCTTGTGAGTTTTGTATGGGTTTTTGTCAAACATTGAGCCGGCCTTGAGTTTATGCATGCCCATATATATATAATCTATGCATGCCTATAGCATTTCTTCTTGTTAACTCTTATCATTGGGTGGATTTTGAGAATATATATATGTGTGTACATGAATGTGTGCACGCTCGCAAAAATATTGCTTGAATGGTATTTCTTTCAAATACGTTGTTATTGGGTGTTCTTTTAATGGTTTCAATGCCCATGGGATCATTAATGTATCATACCTTTCTTTGGAGAATGTTAATTAATTTCAAAATTCGTTTCTTCGTCTAGCAACAACAACCATCTTTTTTGAATAAAAAAAGAAAAAAAAAAAACTATTTTTTTGGAATCAAAATCCTCTCAATTTCATTTAATTAATTTCAAAACTACATGTAACTTTGTAGTTTTGGTATGGTTGGTGTTATGTCATTTTACATATCTAACACCAAACATACCAAAGGCGCTGCACTGCAAATGAAACAGTTTTTTTGGTTTATACCAATACATAATTTTCAACAGTACTGCTATGAAATAAACCAAAAAAAACTTGTAGTTTCATTTGAGGTATCCATCTTACATGCATGATATACCAATACATAATTAGTCTACTTGCACATTTGTTTTATTGTTGATCGCATTTGAAAGCCGCCAAACTACCATCATCTACTCAAACTCATGGGGTAATTAATAATGCATGCAACCAAGCTAATATGTACAAACGGCTATGTATTATATGTCAAATACAAAGAAACCTACAATCAATTAAGATTGGATAATCCATTTAAACCAAAGTCATTATACAAACCACTTAAATTCATCAATTCTCATTCTACTTTCTATGGTGAATAACACATAAAGAGTAGGACAAGAAATTATAAATTAGATATATGCCACATTCTATAACGCAAATTCACATTGCTAATAATGACTGAGAGAACATTTTACTCCCATACTACGTATGCAATCACTGAATACAAGAATTCCAGAAAATAACGGTGCAATCAGTGAAAAAAACCATGGTTTCTTCCTACCTGAACCAGATCAATGGGTCAGAGTCTCAAACCCACAACATCTCCAACTCACAACATGCTTTGTGGTATATATAAAACCAAAGAGTACTAGGCGGCCAAGAGGCACAAGGGGAATGACAACGAAGATGTAACCTTTTCTTTTTACATTTGATTATTCGTTCGGAACTTCAACCAAACAACGAGTCTGCAACTCGAAAACTTCGAAAACCAAATGAAACAAGCAAATCTAAGATTTTTCAAGACATGGGCTCTTCGGAATTCAATCATAGTGTGCAACTCATACTAATTATTTAGCGTTCCCCTAAAATTGTGATTGTAGTGGTCCCCTGATGGTTGATATTCCCCTAAACAATTTTCCACCCAAGTTTTCAATGGGTAATTCAATTGGCTGTAAGCCACGCTTCATAAAGCAGAGGTTACTAGTTCAAATTCTTCCTCCCTCTCCTTCCTTTGTGTGGACATGTCAAAAAAAAATCCCTCAAAACCCCCAATTTTACACAAAAACCTAAAATAGTAGATGATCAAGATCATATTATGAAATTGGGGCATACCTCCTAAAAAAGTCAATTGTTGTCATGTGTGTGTCGAAGAATTGGTCTGTCCACGATTTCGTTGTTGTCGATGAGACTAGGAGCACGATAGTTCTGGAACCCCATTGTTGTTGTGTGGGTGTTGGAATGAAAAAGAAAACAAGTGTGAGTGGGATTCAAAAGGGGTTGACAAGGCAAAATAAAAAAATAAAAAATAAATAAATAAAAAGCTTTGGATTTTAATGAGAGATAATCACGTCATTTCACTAATTAGGTTGGGTGCAAAATTGGAAGTCTCAACATAAAAATTTCACGTGAGATACATGTGATGTCATTTCGGTCTACTTAGACGGCAATTGGTAACAAAGAGTTTTAATTACAAAATTTTAAAACATTAGAGAAGTGCATTGCAAATTTTTAAACATTACGATTTAAATTAAAAAAAACACTTCAAACTTCAGGGGACTAAGTGAATTTTCCCATATATATGTATATTATCATTTAAAAAAGAAAAACCCGCTCATTGTTTTAGGCTAATGATTGGTTATTGAACAGTACTCAATGTCAATTTCACAATTTGCGTGGGCAGATTGCCATCCTCTTCAAGTTGAGACACAAAAAAAGGCACCAACGTTAACGGATATGCCGGCAAAACTCTTAATTAATTGAGCTATCTCTCTCCACCTGATATTATCGATGTCCGAATCTCTCATTCTCAACATATATAATTCAACTCTCTCTTGTGTTCTCAGCCAAAATCTCTCTCTCTCTCTGATCTCTGATCTCTGTGCATCTGCGCGTGCAATTTGAGGGCGGTGCCATGGCCGACAGGATCAGGTACAGGAGAGACACTTCAAGAAGAGAAAGCAAACGGGCGATAACCCTGCAAAAGAAACTGGCGGAGAGTACTCGACGTAAAGCAGAGCCTGCTCCGGACCTGACAGATTTCATGAACGACATGTTCTTCGGAGCTGCAACTGCGGGTAAAAAGGCCTATAACTTGACGGGGATGGACGAGGACGAGGATTTCGAGAGCAGCACAAGGAGGAACAGCAGCAGGATGACTCAAGAATGGCTTGAAGAGGCGAGGCGCCTGGTTGCTTCATCTCCGACGCGCAGTGACTCGCCCACCTCTAAGCTTGTCGGCTCACCAAGATTCGCTGCCGCTCAAGGATCGCCGGCATTGCCGGATCGGAGAGACCCTCTCTCTCGATCTGCCAGAAGGTACTAATAACTACCCATGAATCCATGATGATGAGGCTCTGCACCTTTTGATTATTTTCCTTTCATTTACGCAATTATATGTGTTACTGATTAAACAAACATGAACACCATTAGCATTTGCAGAATTTGTTTTGTTTATGTAAAGATTAATGCAATAAATACTCGACTTTTATCTTATTCCTGTTTTTATGGAACGGTGTGTTAATGCTCATCAGCTATTAAATCAACTTCTATTAATAAAAAAATAAAAAAATCAAGAACGGATAAACACGGCGGTATCAAACTTATTGAGACGAGGGTGGGATGAAAGTTAATTATTAAATTAGTTTTATCTAAACCATAATAAATGTGGAAAAACAATCTTATTTAGTAGACTATTATATAAGTGTTATATAACTGAAATGACGAAAATTAGCCTTTTTTTTTTTAAGTTTAATAAATTATTTTACGATAATTCTATATTTATTAAATCATAATAATTTAAAATAATAATTAGATTTTTAAGACTCCACTATTATCTTCGATTAAAAAAAATTCTAGAAAATCCTTTGTTTTTTCTTTCTTTCAAACAATATAGAAGGGAAATTAACTAAACCCCCCTACGGCTATATTATTGTTGAAACAGGAACAGAGCAGTGGAGAGCTTTAGTGGAGAAATCCTCTCCAAATCTGCAAAACACAACCGCAAAAACTCAGAAACCACTACCGCCACAACAACCCCACAGGCCACAGGACTTATCCCCAGCATCGGCGGTCCATAAATGGTTCTCCAACATCCTCAAGCCCGCCAATCCCACACACACTACCCCAGACGCCACTCCCGATCCAACGGCCCTTCCTCTGCCACCTTCTCGCCAGCCCATCAACCGCAAGTCCCGCTTCCAAACCGACCTTCACCCACCGGGAATCCCAATCCCGTCCTCCCGCCGAACGTTCAAGAACTCAACACAATCGCTGGACACCCATCTACTCTCCCCGCCGAAAAGCCTCACCGAATTAACATGTTCTTTGGCGGAAAACCCAGTTTTGTCGCCGCCCAGGAAACTCGTGGAGTCAGCGCACCGGAGGTCGATATCTGCGTCGACATGTTCAATGGACAAGATAGCACCAAAACACAACGCTAGTCATGGAGGGTTGAAGGAAGAGAAAGGAGCTTCTGATCACAATATCCTTAATGGGTTTTTGAAGGAGCAGAGGATCAAGCTTGAGAAAGTCTTAAATGGGGAGATTGAGGCCAAGGCCAAAATTGTGCTCTCTGGGCCTTCAAACAGTTAAGTATAGAGAAAGTGACTTTGTTTGTTTTATATTAACGAGGAATTTAATGGGTTTTATAGGTTTTTATATCGAAATAACAGTGATTACTTGTGAAGTAAGTTAACCGGTTTTAGTTGGGTTGCGTTTGAATGTGGGGTTTTGTGGGAATGCAGGTAAGTTCGATGGTGGCGGCGATATGTTACACGTGGCTTTTGGAGAATAGGATGAGTAAGAATAAGGGAGAAGATGATGGAGAGGGGTTTGTGGTGGTGCCTGTGATGAATTTGTCTAGAGAGAGGATGTGGAAGCATAAGCAGGCTGCTTGGCTGTTTCATCATGTTGGTGTGGATGCAACCTCATTGCTTTTTTCTGATGAGGTAATTCTTTAGTGTTTGTTGATTTAAAATCTTAATCAAAGATCATTGTTAGATTTGTCCCATTTAGATGCTAGAATGGTTGTTTAAACCAAAATTGTTAACCTCCGATCCAAGAAACAAAATTGGCAACACAGAATTTGAAATATGTGATCTCTATATTGCTTAGAGCAGTGAAGGGTAATTGCAAAGATTAATTTGCTAGTCATGGTAAAATAGTCTTAGAATGTTGTTTCTACTTGGATGCATCCAATTTGCACTGAAAATGGACGTTTATCAAGTCATAATAGCTTTATTAAGAGCAGTAACTGGTGAAGTTTATTGTGCAATGGGATTAAGTTCTGTTACTGAAACAGTGGATTTTTCATATCCTTTTTTGAAGAATTCTTTCCTTGAACACACATTCATTTTTGTAGCATTAGTTCAAGGCAATGAAAATGTCTCATGCTTACAAAAGCAAATGATTTTGTAAAGTATATTGTTTATATTAGTTGACAGGATGTTATTTGAACAGTTTGCTGACTCGTTGCTGCAAATTGGTGTCAGGTGGACTTGGAGACTCTAATGATGGCTGAGAAATTAAGAATCCTTGTGGTTGGGCAAGATGTCCTCAGAACTAATGGCGAGGTTAGTACACTCTAATTATAGATGGGTTGAAATTGAAGTATTTAAACAAGTATGATCTGCAATGCACTGTATAAGGCATAGATTGGATTTATCTATCGATCTTCCTGTATTTTGTTGTCTTTATAGGTTGGATCTCAGTGCACCATTCTTACAGATAATTACTGTGAAGATGCCTATGATCTGCTTCAAACACCTGCGCTGAAGAAGCTTTTGGTAAATTACGGTAACCGTGCTGCATAACAATAAGCTTTTTTTTCTTCTTAATTTTCTGCTCTAAAATGGTTATAACAGATTGGCGTGTTCTGGTTACAATTCTGATCTCTGGCTTTTAATGTGCTTCAGCTTGCAGGTATCCTATTAGACACACAGAATTTGAATGCATCTGATAAATCATCTACGACAAGAGACTCAGAGGCAGTTCAGTTGCTATTGGTTGGCTCAGCCCCCAATTACAGATATGCTCTTTTTGATCAATGTATGGTTTTATGCCTCTTCTAAATTGTTAATAAGAAAATGTGAAGTCATTTGTTTTCTCTTAATTAAAAGTATTTGATTCTTTTGTACCCTATCAGTAATGCAAGATCAAAGAGATGAATGTTTTCTTGAAGCTCTGCGGCACAACTATGGCAAACCTCCCACAGAGAGTAAGCTACCTATATACTCACATTTTCTATGTATCTAATTGGATGATTATGTTAATTATGGCTATTGAATCTCCTTGGTCAATCTTGTCTCTTTGGCTGTCTTGTCTGAGGACTTTGAATTTGTAAGTCACACATGAACTTCCAATTGTCAGAATAATTGTACTATAACTTTTTTCCTGCTTGGTCATTAAACCACTGCATAATTTTTCTGTAATTTTATTGTATGCATGAAATTTAAGTTTATTGTGTATGTCTTAGAATTGATTTCACATTACTATAATGATCTTCTTTTCAAACTCAACATCATTTAGCTAACTTCATTCCAGTGGTAATATATATCTTTGTCTCCATTCTTGAATATTTCTGTGCTTCTGACAATTTGCAGTCTTCTGCACTACATACAGACTTTGGGTTTCTTAGATTTTCTCTTTTTTGATTTTCTAATCATTACAGGTGATTTTAATAGCGTCACACATGTGGAGCTTAAGGTTATAGAGAGGAAGTCAACCTCAATATCTCAGCACAAAGACATCATACATAATCCGGACAAGAACCCTAGCAATGTGAAAAGTTCAAAAACTAACAGGGTTTCACCAAAATCAGGTTCAATCTCATTCTTTATACCTTTTTATCAGTGTTATGCATTTGTTGTCTTCTAAACACTAGATAATTTACAATAATAACCACATATATTTTTAAATAATCATCTGTTACACAGAGTATTAGTCACTCTTTAGACCATATTCTTACTTATTCTCAAAAATCAAATCCATCCTTCAAATCCTGAAGCCATTGACACAATTTCTCTGTTCCAGCCAAGCCTGATTCATCATCTGTGCAATCTGCTCAAGCAGCACCAGCACAAACAGCATCTGAAGCCGCTCATGCAAAACCTAAGTTCTTCCTGGCAAAGTGGTTTGGTTTTGGATCAAAAAATGAAAACAAATAGTCTGCACCACTTTTATAATATTGATTATGATACAGGAAAACCAGAATTACGATCAAATCAGAGACCAAAACCATTTCTTGATTTGCTGGTATGTTCAACAAACCGATAAATTGGTCCCTAAAATTATTGCTTAATAATCTTGAGTGATTGGATGTCCTTTTGGCTGCATCATATCCTGAGGAGAAGTGCCACAAAAGAAGTCTCATGAAGAATATTGTATAAAGTCTTAGTTGCTATGCCTATTCTATTATTGTTTTTGTATCAGACAATAATGCTCAAAAGCTGCCAACGGTTCTCCATTGGTAACATCAGCTCATGCTGTTATATAACTCTGTTTTCTACACCATTCTTTGTTGTTGTCATGTGGGTTTTGATGATATTGTTCTTGTCAGCTCATCCACAAGAAGTTAGTTTTGTTTCAAACCCTTATAAATAGTTCAGTAATAAACTTATCCTGATTCCCGAGTATCATATTATTTGCAGCATTACTGTTACGAGTACTTCAACTTTTACTACAAGCTCCTTACAAATTGACATGACAATCCATGCAGCTACTAAATAATTACATTTGATGTGTCATACAAGTTTGTAAGAGACTCGTAATAAAATTCGTGGTACCAGACCATTTTTCATGAACTAAACAATGCTTTTGCCTGACACCTTGAAGTAACTTGTAAATGAATCTTCTTTGCTGACATGGTCTATGAACTGAGATGGCCTCTAAATGTTAATATTGGGTCCAATTGACTGTTGAGATGTCTTCTTTGAAGTCAATAATATGTTTTAAATCAGCTTTGATGGTGACCTAAACCTTTTTCTGTGGATGTCATATTTGGTTTATGGTTATATTCTAAAGAATGTGGCCATTTATATGCTTTGAAAGGTGGATTTGGCTTAAGTGCTCTAAAAAAAATTATACTTTTTTTTTGTAATTCTTACATGGAAGTAGTATAATTAAATCTCAACCATTGAAAAAAGTATTGAAAAAATACATGATAAATGATGTATTTTTTTTTTTTTTTATGGCACTTAAAAAGCCAAATCCTTGAAATGTAATTGAACAATGGGAATCTTTCCTTTTTTTTTTTTTCTTCTCGGTATCTACAAACTTTACAATACTTTGTTTTCTTCAATCTCTATGTAATTGAATATAAGGATTAGTTGTAATTATCCACCATAAATTATCTCATTTGCAATATTTCCCCAAATTATAAATTTTTGCAATCAACACCTATTTCAAGTGAAGTTCTACCCATTATCCAAATCAGTACTAAAATTAACATATTGGAATGGAGATTGCAAATTAATCTTTGATTAGGGTAGTAATGGCAAAAATTTATAATTCATGAGACATTATAGATAACCACATAAGAAACTCATATACATATCACATGTTATTAAAAAAATGGACACATGTTAACTAACATGATCTCCAGAAAGCATGAACATGAGAGCCCCCTTCCCCTCTCCCCCTTTCTAATCTCCCCCTCCCCTTTTACCTTTTTTCCCTTGTTTTCTTTGTGTTTTTTATGTGTTTTTCGGTCATATGCAGCAACTCCTGCCACTTTTGTCCACACTCCAAAGTGTTGTGCCGCCCATCCTCCGTCTGCTCCACCAAGTGTCAACGCTAGCTAGTGTCTATCATCTCCTCCACTCCAGTCGCTATTGTTTTCTTGTTTCTTGTTTCTTGTTTTGTTTTGTTTTGAATAAGAGTTTTTTTCTTCTTAGATTTGCTCTTGTGAGCGATTAACAAGGAGAATGATGTAGTTTCCCAACCATTTTGGGTTAAGGATGAGTAGATCTAGTCTTCTCAAGAGCATATTTGTGCTTCTTTTTTTTTTCTTTTTCTTTTTTTCTGTGGGGGCTATGTTTTCTATGTTTTTTGTAATTTTGTTTGAATAAGGATTGTCCAGACCTTTGAATTGTAGATGTGATTTGTTTACTAGCTCTCGGGCTTAGGAGGATGAGTTTTGACATGGGTTTTCTGCTCCTAAGGTCGAGAAAAATGAGCTACTTATGCATTAAGTTGAATCTGTCTGAAACAGATCTGATGTTACAACTGAAAATTAGTCATGGGTTAGCGGATATTGTTGTCATAGATAGGTTTTGAATTTTGATTTCTATATAAACATCTATGACTTGTAACTTTGTAGTTTCGGCTATAATTTTCTTAGAACTTTTTGTTCTGTGATGTAAAAGCGTTTACGCTCATGATCTTTCTTCAATAAGACTAAAATGATTTTTCCTTTAAAAAAAAAAAAAGGACACATATCATTTTTAATATTAAGGACACATGTTTAATATTAGGGACACATGTCTAATTTTGCCCCTAATATTAAAATTAGATATGTCACTTTTTTTAATAACCCCATGAGACATGAATATATGAGATTTATTAATGAAACTGAAAACTAGCATGATTTTCAACAACATCGTTAATCCCAAAATGAGTAACGGACGAGTAACGGAAAGAAAGAGTAATATATATATATATAGATTCAAGTCATTCAACTACTCAAGTGAACAAAGTTATACTCAAATGGGTCCAAGTTTTATTAAATTGATTTTAAAAGTGGAAGTGAGAATTAAATGTCATATGCTTTATTAATTATATTAAAAATATACGTGAAAATGACATCTATTAAAGATAAATATCATTTTCTTAGACTAAGCATTCCAAGTGAACCTCTCAGACAAAAACTAAAAATTTGAAGAGAAAAGTTTACTTTTTCAAATTTGAAGAGTCACTTTTAAAATAAACTTAATAATATACTCTTTAAATCTTTCTCTACTTTAATTAAATATTATTTTTTATTAGTTTTTCACTGCGTTTCAGTAAGATCTAAAGTTAGAAAGAAAGAAGTATGTCGTACCAAAATAGAGACTCAGAGAGGGAGAGAAAATAACATTAGGCCGTTTGATGAAGCAAGTATTTTCTTGTAAATTAGCAGAAATTTGACTGAAAATGATACTTAAAGAGCACAACCCTATCAATAGACTAAGTTAAAAGAACTTATTCAAATTGTGTCATATTGATGTGCGGTGGACAAACAGAAGGTGTTGCATGCAGTGGTTCTTTCATAATCAGCACACCTTTCTCTGTAGCATGCACCAGCCAATTTTGGCAGATACAGACATTCAGTATCTAGGAAGCATATAAAATTCAGGAAACGTACACATTGGTAGATGGAATTTGATAGAAACATTGCTCGTTTATCAAGATCAGATCAGAAAAGATGAAAGAGAAGTTGTATACAAATAGAGAGAGAGAGAGAGAGAGAGATGCCTCTAGATGGGGAATTATTGGACATGCATGTATGCAATACAATCTGTCTCTTGTCCACTTGTTCATCCCCAGCTGTAGCTAGCTTACTTCTTCGGCCCCACTCCCCTTTCTCATCTCAATCCAGTTATCCATGAAGACCCTTTTCCTTTTCCAACCTTATTCTTCTGCCTTTCATGATGAAACTAGAGTTACAACAACCAATGGGGCTACTGAGATATGATATTCGGTGATGACTGATGACTGACGATCATTCAACCTTCCAGGCATAAAGAAACAAGGAAAATTCTGATGACCCACTTGGATTAAACCCTTCAAATGACACACAACTCTCTGTCTGAGATGACAATGGTGAAGATAGACGTGGTGATGATGATGATGACGATAGTGATGACAGAGATATTGATGACAGAATTGGCTTGAAAATAAACAAGGCATGCCTTAGACCAGGGCTAAAGAGCCAGTCATGGACATCCCAATACACCTCTACTCTCATTCTGTTCACATGTATGGACTCATTACCTCTGAATTTCCACTGAAGATGCTTGACATGAATCACCAAAAGCCCATCAATTCTAATCTCCATCTCTGGCTCAATCCCATTCAAACAATTTCCTCTGCTTTTGTTCCTGCACTCAATTGAGACTTCATGGAAACTACCCTTCTCGTGGAATTTGACTCTTGTAGAAAACTTCTTCTTACCAAATATGTGCTCCTTTTTTGAAACCAATATGGGATCAATAAGCGCCGGCCTGCAGCCAGTCTTCTTGTATGCATCCTTCTTTAGATCCCCAAGCAGAAGCACAACCTCTTCATCGCAGACAACTGCAACATAATACTCTGAGCTCGGCTCTGTTTCGCCGTTGAACTTTGCAGCCTTGAGATCCCAGAAGATATCAACAGCTTTACCTTCCAAAACAAAGCGCTTGGAGCCCTGTTTTCTCCAGAAGTACCATGGCTTCAGCTCGACTTTGCAGGTATGCGGGCTTTCTCTGTTCGGGCTCTCCACCGATACTGACAGCCCATGGAGCAACAGATTTTTGCACCAAGTAATGGTGATTGAGCGGCACTGATCAGCGATCTTTGTTCTGTATACGGACATGAAAAGACTCTGCCCTGACCTTGCCACACCCGTGTGGTCGTCGGATAGTTTGTCGCCGGCGGAGAAGCAAGCAGGAATTCCAATAGGGTCTTGCATGATCGTTGAAAACTGATCGATTTTTCACGAACTAGTTAATGGGCAAAGCCCAAATTGGAGGAAGAAGATGTAGAGTTGGAGAAAGCTGAATTATTAGTGAGAGCTTTAATATAGGGTGACTCACAGATTCTGCCAGAGATGTTGTTCTTGGCAGCATTAATGGAACAATAAAAAAAATAAAAAATATATTTCCGAACTGGCATATGGAGATATAGACTGGCAGTGAGTGAGAGTGAGTGAAGAACGACCTTTTTATATTGAATTATCAGCACCTCCTCCTCTGCTCAACCTCTCCTGCCTGGATTTTTGTTTTTATTTTATTTCCTATTTCTTTATCTCCATCAGATTTTTCCCTTTTAAAAGAACAACTTTTCTGAACCCGAGGTGGTTTTGCTTCTGCTATACATAAAAATACTCACTTCCAGGCATAGTTAAAAGCAGAGGAGCCATTTATCACCATATTTGGGGTATAGATTTCTACAAACAGAGTTGAATCCTTGAAAGCATGACAACACATGAGCTGGTGACTGGTGTGGTGGGGCAAAGGATGACCAGTCAAAACTTTTTTTTTTTTTCAAAAAAAAAAAGATAGATAGATGGAAGAAGTTGGTGTTCCAATGTAGTTGTTCATATTTTTATATCATTTGAAAAATACAAATGGCATAGTTTTGTTGGAGAGGAGGTTAACTTTTTTTACTTTTTGTTCAAACAAGTGTACGAGGAGATTAGATCTTGTCCAACTCTCAGGGTCAGTTTGGTTGACAAAGAGGCTTTATAGTGGTTGGAGGCAGCAACTCTCATCAGTTTTGCAGGAAAACTGTGAAACCCCAAAAAGATTAGCCATGAGAAGTGCATCAACCCACAATAAAATTGCCTTTTCAGCCCCAAATACCAAAATGTAAACGTTATTTATGTTTTAATCTATTAACCATAAGTTTCATATTCTTTAAGAGTTAGGATTGTTCTTCTTATATGGTAAGACAGTCATATTTAGTAAAAATAAATAAATAAATAAACAGTAAAAATTGAGTTGAGGAAAGTAAGACTTCTTTAAGATTTTGACTTGGACCAACATGTTGGGGGGGAAGTACAAACTGAAGCGTGGGCGGCGGGCGCTGATCACGGCCAGTCTCTACCTAGCCGGTACCCTACCAGTCTGACATATATGACTGACACGTGGAGAAAGTTTCATGTTCTCCTTAGTTGAGGCTTTCATTTTCATGCATATAATAATATAATAAAATTATATATATATTTTTTTTTTACATATTCACGCAAGAGAAAGGGGAGAGGGATTTGAACTAGTGACCTCTATTTTATTAGACATGGTTTACGGCCGATTGAACTACCCCTTAAAGACAAAATTATACTGAATTAAGTGTGCTAAATCATTTGATACGACCAGACTGACAATGGGCTGCTTGCAAAATAGTAAAAGCGGATTGACGATAGGCTGTTTGCAAAATAGTAAGAGTGTCAAAGGATTCGCCAATCTAGAGACCAAAGAAACTTGATGCTTAAGTTAATATTTTTATTTAGAGTGAGAATATGCAGTTTTCGAAAGGAATTAGCCTCCATTACCTAATGCGTTGCATCTATTTTATAGGGTTTTAGCCTTTTAGGTTTTATAGGGTTTTAGGTAACTGTATGGCAAAACAGACAAAATAAAATAAGCATACTTGGAACTTAAAGCATGCTTAAACTAACTTGTGAGCACTTGCAAAAACTAATGAAGAAATAAATAATTTAGTAAACAAGTAAATTAAGCAATAGATCGAAACAGTTGGATTTGGTTTTATTAACCCATAGTTTGGATCAACCTTGTAAAACCTTGGTCGAATGGATATGGGCCATTCTTAACACCGGCCCACCATTCTACTGCAAAGTGAGAGTGTAGTTCCAAAACAAGCCCATCTACAGCCCATCTCTTCTTAACTACTTTCACCTGGTTTTTTTTTTTTTCATTTTTTTTTTTATATATGTCCACCATTCTGTGAATTTGCTTATATCCTATTGTCCAATTTTTTTGACATTATATCCTATTGTTTTATAAGTCATGTGTATGAATTAAACCATTAAATTATGAAATTTATTAGGTCTTATGGTCTCCTTTTAGGGGTCTTTGATTCAATTTTTACTAAGCTCACAAGGTCCAATATCAATGGTCTACATATCTAAGCCCAAGACCTTGTGCTAATTCTCATGTTAGCCTTATACTACCCAATTTCACTCCTAAATTTTAGTTTTTTAGATAATTGATTATTTAATATATCATCATATTAGTATTGAGCATTATTTGTTGATGGAGAGTTTGAACACATACACGCAAGAACAGAGAGAAGGGGGGATTGGTATTGGCCACTGCCCCCTCCAATTCGTAACAACAAAATTGTAAAGTTATATATGTATATATATTCAGCCAACCGGCCCCTAGCAACAAATTTGTTTGACTTCTAGCCCCTACCCATAATAGTTTTTGGCTCCGACCTTGTATACACGTCAAGGAGAACGTTTGACATTTGCTACCAGCTTCAACTTTTTGAAATATTTTTTGAGTTCGGTTATATAGCAAAGACATAATTATGGTCTAAATTCTAGATTCAGAATAAGAATTAAGGCTAGTGGGTGGGAATGTGGGATTGTCACATCACATGTATGTGTTTCTTAGCTATCCTGATCAACTCCTGTTTTGGGTTGATAATGTTCGTCTGTAGATAACCCGACACATACATGATTGGATAGTGCATCATGACAAGTGTTCAATAGACACATGATTGGATGTTGCATCACACATGTCATGATGCATTATCCAATCTTTAGCATCATATCTGATGATGACAGTCAAAATGAATGCACTTACGAAGGAATAGGAATACATGCATTATCCAATCTTTAGCATCATTTCTGATGATGAGGGTCAAAATGAATGCACTTACGAAGGAATAGGAATACATAGGAGGTTGATAGGTAATGGGGTTGGATCACTTCGGGAAGAAATCTCTTTTAACTCTCCCTCCATTGTTTGTTTGACTCATGGTTGGTTCCAGCTAGGATGTTCTTCAAATGTTAAGCTCATCATCATTGGAACAGAGATGATCGAGGGCTTCAAATTTTGAACTACCAATTTTTTTTTATCAAAATAAAGCCTCTCCCTCACGTTAAAATAGATGGATAAGTGGTCACTTGTTATCTTTGTTCCTTAAATACCCTTTTTTTGCTCAAAAATTTAAAAAAAAAAGAAAAAAGAAAAAAGAAAAGAAGAAGCTTGGTTGTTGGTGAATTTTATGTTACACAAGTAGATGTTCTTTAATATGGAGTGTGCTTCTTGCAGTAGGGTCGGTTGCAGTACTAGTGCTACTGGTCCTTAATAGAGAGGAGGTGATGGGGGGAACAGCACTAAATTTGATCTATATTGATGTTGATCCTCTTAAGATGGGAATACAACATGTCAACATGATTAGTTGTTTGAAAATGATGTTGAAGTTGTCTTGTGCACCAATATCTTCTGGCTGTGTGTCTTGTCACTTTTATTGGGTTGTTGCTCTTGATTTATTTCAATAGGTTTAGTACTATACTCCAAGTTGAGGAAGTTGTCGTCATAAATGATAGAGGATTGCAAAATTTACCTATCACGGACAACTTAAGGTGTAAAATTCATTTGCCTGAAAGCAGATAAATTTATAACCCTCTTTTTTAAATTGTCTGAATTTGGACGGCCTAATAATAAAATATCTTATTTTTTGCAAAAATCTAAAAGGGTGTAAGTTTGTGTTTCAACTTTATATCTACCTAAGAAGAAGACGCATGATTTTGTTGAGGCAGTCAAGTGTCTCTTAGGGCCTGTTTGAAATTGTGTTTGATGGGTTTAAAAGTACTTTTCACACTCAAAAAATTCGTTTGAAGAAAAAATATTCGTTTGGTAAAAAAATTAGAAGCGCTTTTAAGGGGCTAAAAAATTTTTTTAACAAAAACTTAAAATAAAACTTTTGCTCAAAAGCTATTTTTTACTTAACATTTCTATTTCTCAAACGCGATTTCAAACAAACTCTCATTGACTACGTTATCTTAACCATAAATATGTTATTATAGTCTTCTTCATCCTTGTGACAAGCCACTATCCATTTTGTAAGAAATTTCACAAAATTTTCCTGAACTTTCATACACTTCGAAAGTATTCTTGAAGTTCAAAAACTTTTCATTAAGATAATCAAACTTTTAATTTTTTGCAAAATACCAATATATTTTATTGTTAAAAAAAATTGTAAAGCTTCAAGCATTTGTTTTATTTTTATATAAAAAAAATATTTGCAATTTTTTTATAATAAAAAACACGGGTATTTTTGGCATTTTGACACAAATTAACGAAAAATCCTAACATAATAGAGTAATTAAAAAAAAAATTGATACCCTTAATTAGAAATTTTTACATGTTAAAGAATAATACCAAAAGGAATGAAAGTAGGTGCGAATTTTCTGAAATTTCCCTTAATATTTTAACAACCACGTAGGAAAGAATTGAAAGCGGATACAAAGTGAAAGTCTGAAAGAAGACAAGATTTTGAGGTTGTTATCATTAAACCAAAAGTAGGTAATTTTAGTCTACCTGCCCTTGAACTTTAAACCAACGATGAACCCAAAGTTTATCTATGCCCACGCTGGCCTTCATTGCAAGGACGGCTTATTCTTCTTATTGGCCTTTGGAAACTTCAAGCGAATGAGAGTCCCTCGTCTCTATGTGCATAAAATAGAGCTATCACATGAACAGTTGTAATTGACACATTGATGTGGTATATATATATATATGGACACACGCAACCCGATCATGCTTAAAAATCATTGATACATAACTATATGAATAGACATGAACATTAATCGTGTCAAACACCTTAATCATAACAAGTATTGTTTAATTAAACAAGTATCGTGGCATGACTCGTATAACTTGTTTAATAAACAAAATTGTATTGAGTGAAAAGTGGAAACAACCACCGCCCATTTCAATATGTTTAATTATATATAGGTTGAGTTGAATCAAAATATACTTGATCTTACCTTATTAACACAATTTCATGTCTTTTTAGCATAAATCATACGCATTTTCACAACTAGATTTATGATAAAAATGAATTCGATAGTCAATATCTATTCCTATAATTATATATTTGGGTTTTAAAGGGTAAAAATATAATTTAGTTACATGGATTATGCTGGCTAATTGGGAGTTAAATAGGCTGACACGAATTTGAGCCGTTTGTTAATCGATCATGTCTAACTGGGTCAATCCGTTTTGACCCAAAACTTAATTACATTAAATCCTAACCTTCTAATTTCATTTCATGTTCAAGTTAAATTCGCTAGTTGTGTCAAAAATCGTCGACCCACAAAAGTTTCTACTATTTGTTCACTTGACTATATTCTTTTTTGGTTATCAAGTTCATGTTAACCAAAAAAGATTACTACTTGATTAGTCTCTGAAAATTAGATTATTGTCAAACCATTACTTCTGTGATTGTGTTTTATTTATCAAAAAAAAAAAAAAAATTGTTTAATTGTTTTCTTGGATCTGAGTAATCTGACAAACCTTTTGATGGCTGCAGAGCCGTGAGAAGAGAAGCAAGGTTGGGCACAAAAAGGGCAACATTAACATGCCTAGACATGCATGTTGCTTCTCTTGCTGAACAAGGTATATATATATATATATATATATATATATATATATATTATTTCATTATTCTTTTACCTAATTACTACTTGTTACAATTTTTTTTTTCTATTTTATCTGCTCACTTGTCTAAAATACCTAAATCATACTATCTATTTCAACTATCCACTAACACTACGCAATTCAAATATTTATTATCTTTTCAACATTTATATTTTCAAAAATTTGTCTCTTTATGACGCTTGTAATTTTTTTTGAAAAAATAATCTTTTATTAATGGTTATATTTTTGAAAATTCTTCTTTTACTAACGGTCATATTTTAAAAAATACTTTTCGGTTACCAAATTCCACGTGCTTGAAAGAGAAATTACATATATATATAGGCAAGAAAAATTTCCATTGGCTTTGCTTATTAGATGCTTTTTTAAAAAATAAAAAAAAAAGTTTTATGTGACATAAATGTGAAAATAGTATTAAGGGTTGTATTTTAAGTTTTTTTTTTAATGTTTTTATTTTGAAAAGAGAAAACAAAAGGAAAAAATGTTATCAAACAAATAATTTTTATTGCTTTTTTTTTTTTTTTAATTGTTGAACAATTTGTTGAGCATGGCTAGCTGTTGATGGTAATTTTTTTGCCCATTTTTGCTAAGGGGCTAACCAAAGTGCTTTTGACTATTTCAATGTGAATGCTCACCATAATTGGCCATTGGATAAATTTTTTCTATAAATTGGGTTAGAAAAAATTCTTTTAATTCAGTATTTTTCTTATGAGAAAATTGCTTTCATTCATAATTATAAGGGTAGAACATGTTGTTTCAATAAAACAATATCACAAATACAAATACAAATTTTTTCATCAAAATCACACATTTGACTGGTTTAACATCTCTCCTAATATGGCGAACCTGTCAATTGTGTATCAAATCAAGCACTCTACACGTGTCCTCCACTCACTGTCCATATTTACTCAAATTTTGTCATGTGGATTCTACCGCATTCACTACTTGGAACGCATCATCTTCCATAATATATTTCGTAGGCCCAAATCCTTACTAAATTCGGTTGCATGATCCAAGGTCTTCGCCACAATAGGTTCTAAGCTATCCAATTTACTCGAACTTCTAGCTGCAATCATGCACCCCTCAAAATCCCACACAATAATTGCCATGCCATGTGCCTATTAACCGTGTCTATTGCCGCATCCCAATTGACTTGATGAATACCTACTAGAGGAGCTTTCAAATTCTATGATCTTCTATGGTTAATTTCCTTCACATTTACTTTCTTGTATTTTTCAAAGGACTCAATTGCTCCCTGCACAATAAGGTTTAATATGAAGAAACTCCCTCCCCTCCATGAACCACTGTGTTTTTCCTTAACCATATTTTCTTTGAGATCCCCACAAATAGTTCAAATTCTTCCATATTGCACTTATTACATCTCCTCTATAACCTATAGGAAATCAGATCCATATGCTTTTTTGAAATGTTTTTTCCCAGAAAACTCCCAACACAATCAGGAGGGTAACTCCAAAGGATATGTCTCTAAGAGGTAGTTCAATCGACCGAGATCACGCCTAATAAAGCGAAGGTCACTAGTTCGAATCCCCCTCCCCCCTCTTGTGTGGACATGTCAAAAAAAAAAAAAAAAAAGCTCCAAAGGATATGTTTAATACTTTCACTATCAATACCACAAATGGGGCAAAAACAATCATTAATTATTATACCTCTTTTTATTAGATTCTTCTTAGTTGGCAAGAGGTTGTGGCAGCCCTTCACATTATCATCTCCTTGAACATTAACTCTCTTCATGTTCCAAATTATACATTAAATCCCACTACCTCCCGACGTTGTGAGCCTTCTCCCCACATCATGTCTTGTCTTTCTTTTTTTCCATGTGATAAGCACCACAAATAGAAAACTCTCTTCTTGTAGTGCCTCTCCAAATCAAAACATCTTTCTATTGGTAGCAACTAACAAGAAGCTTGTTAATAACCATCACATCTTCCTCTTAAAAAAATCTCTTTAAACAATTCAAATGTTCTACCACTTGGTATCTTGGTCAATTAGTTCCTTAACTTTGGCATCTTTCACTAATATTCCCCTTGGTGACCGGTCAAAGAAAGTCGTTTGTGTTTGCAGTAATTTGTCCCCTCATATTTTAACTATCTAAATACTTATCCCTCATCTCACTAAAAAGGCTGATGTATTATTGTCCATCAACCCTATATATATATATATATTCTCATCTCGTACTTCACTCTTATACTATTGGGTTTTTGTGATGGTACTCATAAATTATTGGGATTAAAAAGTTAAGAGTGAGATACGAGATGACTTTTTAATCCCAAAGGTTTATGGGTACCATCACAGAAACCCAATAGTATAAGAGTGAGATACGAGATGAGAAAGTATTATTGCCTATCAACTTTTTTACCTTTTTTTTTTTTTAATAAAGGCTAATCCTAAGGAATTATAAGCATTGTCACGTCAACCCAGTAATATAAGAAGAGTGAAATACGCTATGAGAATATAGCATTATTCTTAAACTATATCTGTCTTCATAATCCTTATAAGCATTGTCACGTCAACCCAGTAGTATAAGAAGAGTGAAATACGGTATGAGAATATAGCATTATTCTTAAACTATATCTGTCATCATAATCCTTACATATTTAATTTTTAATTTGATTAATTTAATATAAGATGCGATTCTTTCGTGTGAGGATGAAGTAGTTTCTAAACATCTACGAAAAACTTTATCCCCAATTTTGATGATATGCATATCATATCAACAAGAAGCACTTGTCAACAGCAACCCCCTCCTCCCTTCTTTCTGGGGCCTATCCAACATATGCCCGAAGTTGACCTTTTATACCCAAAATGTAAGAAAACGAAAACAACACGGAAAAACAGAAGCACGAATGAGAAGTGAGTCAGTCAGACAAACTTAGATGGCTGATTCTCTCAGCCATTAAACATCTTCGCTTTGACAAAATACCTCTCTTTCACACGCTTTTTCTTCTTCTTCTTCTTCCACGGATTTATTGTCAGACCCTATAACTCTTTGTGGATTTTGGGTATTCTTTGAATATCTGCACCCGGTTCTTCTTTCGCGGGCTCTGATTGGGCTCTTTTTTGGGATTGGATTTGATCTGGGATTTTGAAGAGAACTGAAAGTTCTGGGTTTTCCATTTTGTTGCTTGCGTGTGTGCTTGGATTGGAAACGAGAAATGCCACAGGACTCGTCGTCCGAACAAGACCCGGACGATTCCGATTCCGAGTTTGTTGAGGTTGATCCCACTGGTCGATACGGTCGGGTCAGTTCAAAGAAAAAATTTAAACTCTTTTGTCGTTGAATTAGGAATTTCTGTTTATAGTTTTATATATTATTCAGTTTGTCCAAATCTGTTAGCTGTTCTTTGTTTGTTTGGAAAATTAGCCAATGCTTCTTTTCTGTTTGATTAAAAGCTTAAACTTGGGTTGACATATATTGCTATGCTTATCAATGGGTTTTGTTTTTTTATTTAATTTTAACGCTGGTTTTGCAGTATAAAGAGGTTCTTGGAAAAGGTGCTTTCAAGAAAGTGTATCCTTTTATTCTATTTGCTATGTTAACTCTGAATCTATACTATGAAAGAAAAAAGAAAAGTGCAGCTAGCTGCACTATGGTTAATATGATTTTCGGACCAGAGTTGCTATATTTGGGTGTCCTTGATCGAAATGTGGGAATTTCAGATATCGAGCATTTGATGAATTGGAAGGAATTGAAGTAGCTTGGAATCAGGTTAAGGTGTCAGATCTATTAAGAAACTCCGAAGGTTTGGAGCGTCTATATTCGGAAGTTCATTTACTCAAGACTTTGAAGCACAAGAACATAATAAAGTTTTACAATTCGTGGGTCGACACCAAAAATGAGAGTATTAACTTCATTACCGAGATTTTCACTTCTGGAACATTACGGCAGTGAGTCTCTCTACTCTGCTGGGTAGTTAATATCTCTTTTTTCATTTTTTTATTATTTGTTTTTGTTAAGCATTTTGCCTCTGAATCTTGTGTAGATACCGGAAGAAACATAAACATGTTGATTTGAGAGCATTGAAGAAATGGTCTAGGCAGATTCTAGAGGGCCTTCTGTACCTTCACAGTCATGACCCGCCAGTTATTCATCGAGATTTGAAGTGTGATAACATATTTGTCAATGGGAATCAAGGCGAGGTGAAAATTGGTGACTTAGGCCTGGCTGCCATTCTTCGCCAGGCTCATTCAGCTCATAGTGTCATTGGTGAGGATTGTAATATTATCATTATTATTTTCCTCTTGGATATTAGACTTAAAGTGAGTAACTTTGTTATGGGGGCAAAAAACATAATTCTTTATGTGACTTTAGGTACTCCAGAGTTCATGGCACCAGAGCTTTACGAAGAGGAGTACAATGAGCTTGTAGACATTTACGCCTTTGGCATGTGTTTGATAGAGCTGGTGACATTTGAGTATCCATATGCCGAATGTGCCAATGCTGCTCAAATATACAAGAAAGTGACATCAGTAAGGCCTTAACGTGTCTGGTTCATTTCAATTCTTATTGCAGTTGTAATTTTTTTCAAAAAGTTATTTAGTTTCTTTCTTGCATGAGAAGTGCTAGCCTTACGAAATATTTTACAAAAACAACTTTTACAAAGTGATGTGGGGCAACATGAAATAATTTTGTGCCACATCACTTTGTAAGATTTTTTTTTTTTTTTGTAAAATATTTTGTAAGCCTAGCATTCCTCTTCTTACATTGTTTGACTTGGTCATGCTTTTGTGGCCCTTGAAAACATTAGTCATTTTGAAAATGCTTAATATGTTATGATCATGGGATCCCTTGGACTCTGTAGTGCTCTAGAAAGTCCAAATTTTGCAAGATATATATGTCAGTACAAGTTCTCATTTTGAAGCAAGATAATGACTTTCCCATGTTTACAGTGTTGTCATGCTAATTAGTTAGAGGGATTAACTGTTAAAATTCTCCTTCCTTAGTCAGTGTATGACACATTTGACATTGAATGGTTCATTCCATGAGAGAATTGTCTGGTTGAAAGAGAAAAATATATAGCAAGGGTCATCTGATTAAATCTTCTCAGCACTTCATTTTGACTTTTTTTTGGTGGGGGGGGGGGGGCTGGATTGTTTGTCAAAATTTGTAATACAAAGAACTGTAAAAGATCTTATGATTAACAAAACCTTGAAGTTTTGGGAATTCCTTAAAATCCAAATCCTAGGTCCGTCAAATTCCAGTGCTACAAACATCATTAACTTTAGATTTTGTATCTAGATCGTCATATCAGTTCTTTTTCTTTGTAGGGAATAAAGCCAGCATCATTGGCAAAAGTTACAAACCCTGCAGTTAGGGCATTTATAGAAAAATGTATTGCAGAAGTCTCTGAACGCTTGCCTGCCAAGGAACTTTTAATGGATCCTTTTCTCCAATCAGATCAGGATCATGGAAGTAGAGGTCGTTCTCTACTTCCCAAAACCCATCATTCAGGTAAGTTTCTATGTATTCAACAGAGACCAAACGCTTTCATGGTTTTGTTCTCACATTTTGACTTGTCAAACACAGAAGGCAATTCTGATCAGATTGATGTTGTTAAAAGTGCTAAGGAACCGTCTGAGACAAGCAGAGATTTCACAGTTCAAGGTCAAAGGAAAGATGTTAACACAATATTTCTGAAACTACGAATAGCAGACTCCTCAGGTTGACCATTCTTCTCTTTGCATTTCTTAGCTTTTGTAATTTTAAAGAAAGAAAAAGAGATTTTCATTAGCATTCATAGGCGTAAATTGTAAAATTTCCCCTTTGGCCTAGGTCATTATCGCAATATCCACTTCCCATTTGATATTGAGGCAGACACTGCTGTTGCTGTTGCTAGTGAAATGGTAGTGGAGTTGGACCTTACAGATCAAGATGTTTCAGCAATTGCTGAAATGATTGACCGAGAAATTCATTCACACATTCCAGATTGGACACCAAGAGAACTCCCTGGAGATAGTTCCGGTGGAGAGGTTGCAAGTCCTGATAGCTATGCCTCTGAAGCCAAGGGTGATGCTTCTCCCTTTACGAATGAGCCTTCCCCTTCTGGTAGTTTTTCATTGGATAGATTGCCTTCGGGTCGTATGTTTTGGTCTGACTCACCCAAGGCACTTGATGCAACCTCTCCAGTAAAATCTGGCCTTTCAGTTGCCACTGGAGCTAGGCTGACTGCAGACAATGAAAACTCTCCTGATCGCCATGAAGACACAGATAATCCTGATGTTGATGAAATACTTGAACAACCTGAGAATGAGTGGGTTTCTGGTGATGATAATAGTGAAGAGAAGGAAGCTAGTTTGCCTGTTCATCTGCAAGTTGGTGATAAAAATAGTGCAACTACATATCAACATTCTAGCACTGGAGGTTCTCCTTTGGAAGATAACTATTTTGGATCGGAAGCTGACAAGATAATTGCCGAGAAACTTGAGAATCTGTTAATCAAGCAGCAACAGGAGCTAAATGAGTTAAAAAGGAAGCATGAATTGGCCATATCAGATCTTTTAAAGGGAGTTCCTCCAGAGATCCATGAAAAGGTTTTAAATGCATGTAAGCAGAAAATTCTGGACCATTAAATGCACTGTGAGACACAGCTAAACATAGCATTTTACAGCTGTGGCCCTATACAAATTGGAGCTGGTGTTGTCTCACTTCTCCAACTTGCCATTGGTCGGTAATTTATATTATTACTAATTTTCCCTGAAAGAAAAACAGATTTACTCATCTAGGAATGGCTGACGTTAGTCTGGGAAGGTCCATGATCTTTCATGTGTTGATGAGATATTCTTGTAAAGCTCTAAGGTCTTTCACGTGTTGAGTTGGGAAGCATGCGTGCGTGGACACAAATCATGCTTCTGGATGCATCTTAATTGAGACCTCACCCGACTTTAAGGGGAATGCCAAATAAAATATGAGCGTTGATGTTGTATGGGGAGAGAATGCAGCAAAGTTACAAGCTTGAGAGTCATGCTTGTTAAAGAAGTATACTTTCTAGAGTGAACCATGATGAGCTCAACGCAAATGATCGATTGAGCACAATCTTCATTTCATATACATCAAGCGATGCTGCTGAGGTGAGACAGGTTAGATAAGCCATGTATCTGTATATGCTTAAAGATAACCACACATCATCCCACAAATAGGTTGGTAGGGGAGATCAATATCTTATGGATTGTATACTTGTACATAAGATTCATTTACTTTGTTTTACTTAAATTACTCTGGCTGCTTCAGAATTGTGCTGTTTTGGTAGTTAGATCATTTAGAAGTTTAGGGTTTCTTGTTCTTGATTCACTGGGGTGTCAAAGTAATGTTGTGGGAATGCTTGCCCCTGTTTTGTTTGTTATTTGTCACTGTATCTGGCTTATGATAAAGATTGTGCCACTAATATTGTGGAATGGATGTAATGTGGTTTTCAAGATTGAGATGAATTTTTCCATCTTCTGGGTGTGAAAATAACATAAAGCATTGTATTCAGAAATATTTTTGTTTCTCTTTGTAGCAAAATTTCCAGTAGTACTCAATGCAGCTCCAGAAATTATACAATTGGTCTTAGTATAATATGCTCTATACACCATGATACAAATCAAAGCCGAGTGAAACATGAATTGGCATTAGCGTGTTAGTCTTTGTGAGAATGTTCATGTCTTTAACCTGGATGACCAGAAGAAAGATAATTTTCTGTTTGTTCAAAAATCAAATGATGTTTTTCTAAGGGCTTAGCCAGTGGATTTGGACACCACCAGGATCACAAAAACTCTCTTGAGTACCTGAATGAAAAGACGTGGAACAGAGCCCGACTTCGTGGGCGATTGTGGGACGCAAATCACCGCGTCAATTCACCTACTACGAGCCACAAACCAATGGGATGCTTCAGCCACCAAGGCATATGAGCCCCAAATGGCTATTGCGTCTTGACTCTGACAAATTGTGATTACTTTGGTCAATAGAGCAAGATTATCATTCTTTCCTCCACACTTTTAGAAAGTGTTGTGAAAGAGAGTTGCCATTTGCATCATTTTGAACATGAGAAATGTTATGGGTACGGGGTACCAAATCTTTGATGAAGAGATGGATGTTAAGATGATGTTGGA
This sequence comes from Carpinus fangiana, assembly GCA_006937295.1. Taxonomy (NCBI): domain Eukaryota; kingdom Viridiplantae; phylum Streptophyta; class Magnoliopsida; order Fagales; family Betulaceae; genus Carpinus; species Carpinus fangiana. The sequence continues at coordinate 5,172,080 of CM017328.1, read as the reverse complement.
AGCTTATTTATTGGTACTCGTAACATTTCTCATTATTAATTATTTTGATAATTTTCAATGAATAAGTTTTACATCATTTATTCATCTTATACCCGTCTCTTGGTAAAAGATTTGGTACCCCTAACATTTCTCTTTGAACATATATATATATATGTAGAGTGTGTTTGATACTGAGATTTCATGCATAAAAAGATGCGATTTTAAATAAAATTATAAAAAACGTATCGTTTGTGAATGGGTTTTTAAAAAAAATTGTAATTTGAAAATGTAAAAAAAAAAAAATTGTGTTTTCAAATTGCAAACAAATTGGTGCATTTTTTTTAAAAAAAAAATAGAAAAAAAAAACGATTTTAAAAGATAAACTGCGATTTTACTAAAGCTTAACTGCGTTTTTAAAACTCACATGTTTTAAAATTACTATTTCTAAATCTCAGTTTTGAAACCGCAAGTCAAAAGCTTTACATCACCGCACAAGATAGTGAAGATACTTATCAAGCTAATTTCATAAGAGATATCTTTGATCATTTCATTATGATAATTTTCACTAATCTCACACTTCCTTCTAGTTCCTAGTTCCTTCCTGAAGAAAAGAAAACCATGTATACACGTGGCGCTAGATAACATGTGTTGCACAGAAATTCCATATCCCCAGCCCTAGTCCCTCCAAAACAGAGCAAGAAATGGATAAACCCCACCCCCTTCTTCCCAAAGAGATGATGTGAGGCCCTCTTTAATCTTCCAATAGATAACACTCCTCCGCTCCCTTCTTCACTCTTTTCCCCCAAAATCCCAAACCCACACCACTTTCCCAAAGCACCTACCAATGGCAATCTCCTCGGCTGCAACAGCCTCAGCCTCCTCAAAGCTCACCTACCCATATGCCTCCCCACCATCCCCTGCCCCCTCATTCACTTTCTACCCAAAACCCATTTCGAAAACCACCACAAAATCCCACCTTTCCTCCTCTTTCCTCCTCAGCCCCTCCACCATCCTCCACCCCACAACGCGCCACCAACCCCAGCGCCGAGGCGGCGCGTTCACCGTGAGAGCCGCGCGCGGCAAGTTCGAGCGCAAGAAGCCTCATGTCAACATCGGCACCATCGGCCACGTCGACCACGGCAAGACCACCCTCACCGCCGCGCTCACCATGGCCTTGGCCGCAATGGGTAACAGCGCGCCCAAGAAGTACGACGAGATCGACGCCGCGCCGGAGGAACGCGCCCGTGGGATTACCATCAACACTGCGACGGTCGAGTACGAGACCGAGAACCGCCACTACGCGCACGTGGACTGCCCCGGACACGCCGACTACGTGAAGAATATGATCACCGGAGCCGCCCAGATGGACGGCGCGATCCTCGTCGTCTCCGGCGCCGACGGGCCGATGCCGCAGACCAAGGAGCACATACTGTTGGCCAAGCAAGTGGGTGTGCCCAACATGGTCGTGTTCCTGAACAAACAGGACCAGGTCGACGACGAGGAGCTCTTGCAGCTCGTGGAATTGGAGGTGCGTGAGTTGCTTTCCTCGTATGAGTTCCCAGGTGACGATGTGCCTATTATTTCTGGTTCCGCTTTGTTAGCGTTAGAGGCTTTGATGGCCAATCCTAGTCTTAAACGTGGTGACAACCAATGGGTAGATAAGATTTATGAGCTTATGGATTCTGTGGATGATTACATACCAATCCCACAAAGACAAACTGATCTCCCTTTTTTGCTTGCTATTGAGGATGTGTTTTCGATCACCGGTCGTGGGACCGTGGCCACTGGCCGTGTTGAAAGGGGTACCGTTAAGGTTGGCGAAACAGTGGACATTGTGGGTTTGAAGGATACTAGGAGTACCACTGTGACTGGGGTGGAGATGTTTCAGAAGATTCTTGATGATGCTTTGGCTGGGGACAATGTAGGGTTGTTGCTTAGAGGTATTCAGAAGGCAGATATACAGAGAGGGATGGTTTTGGCAAAGCCCGGCTCGATTACCCCTCATACGAAGTTCTCTGCGATTGTTTATGTGTTGAAGAAGGAGGAGGGTGGAAGACATTCTCCTTTTTTTGCAGGGTACAGGCCACAGTTCTACATGAGGACTACAGATGTGACGGGCAGGGTTGCTTCAATTATGAATGATAAGGATGAGGAGTCTAAGATGGTCATGCCCGGTGACCGTGTGAAGATGATTGTGGAACTCATTATGCCTGTGGCGTGTGAGCAAGGGATGAGGTTTGCTATCAGAGAAGGAGGGAAGACTGTTGGAGCTGGTGTTATTCAGTCCATCATTGAGTGATACTAATAAGCTTTGGCATCCTTTGTAGGAAATGCTTTTCACTTTTTTGAGTGGTGGCAAAATGACATCTGTTCACATATTTATGCAATTACTTTTGCCATTTTGCGCAACTTTGATCTATCCAATGTTATATATCTTGTAGGTTTGTACTTCTTTACTTTGCTCTGATGTCTAGCCTAGTTGGATAATATTTTTTTGATGAATCAATTTTACTTTCATTTTCTCTTGTTCCGGATTTTTGTGAGCTACTCGAGGTACATTATAGAACTATTGCTTGCATGGAAATATGGGATGTTTATTCAGAAAACTGACATGTATTTCTTTCCTTAAGCAAGCTGATACTGTTTTAAAGTTGGTATTTTCTATGCTCATGAAACCAAAAGGTAACAGTCTAAATACTCCCCATATATTGGAATCCTCCAGTATTGTTTCTTTCATCTGCGTTTGTTTCGATATACGTGAGCAAGCAGATACAGTACATAAGATAATGTGCAGAATCGGCTTTTAATTGCCAGATGCGTAGTGCCACCCTTCTCTTAGTGAGGTTGATCTTCAACCTTTATCAAGGGGAGGCAAAATGGCTTGTTGGTTTTGGTTCATATTGATGAGGAGGATATATCTTGAATTTTTTCGATTGAGCCCTTTAGCAAAAGTTGATTTTCGTTGGGGTGTAGCAATTTTTCATCATTATTATTTTCCTTTAATCTGGTTTTGGAATCTGCATTTTGGTATTATATCAGTGTCTTAGGATTTCCTTTCTTCTTCTTTGACTACAAGTAGAGGTGAATTGACAAACACAGTTCTTAGAAGAGATACCCCTTTGAGGCAAGCAAGCTGATAAGCCACACCTGTGATGGTTCTGTATAGTCATGCTCTATGCATGCAAAGTGCCATTGTTGCATGTAACCTCTGGTTTGTTGTTTTTCTTCAATCTATAAGATCATCTGCTTGGAACATGTGTTGCATTTGCTCTTGAAGTGCTACTTCTAGCGAGCAGAATGTCCCTTTGTCATGTCAATTATATGAAAGTGTCATCTATCTTTCCCCCAATGAAGTAGGGTTGGTCTTGAAACAAGTATGTTTTACCCCTAGACCTTAGTGAAGTAATAATGCTTGCCCAAAAAAGAAAAAACTGCCAATCGATCATAATGCTCGTGATTATGCGTGCAGGCTAGTCCACTATTTGAAACTATTGACTTGTTTGTAATTTTTCTATGAGAATTTGTTGCAGGTTTAAGGAAGAGAATGGGGACGTTAGTTTATCATACCAAATGAGAGGAACGTGAAAAACGCACGATTTCTGTCTTCGTCTCTCTCACAGAACACTCTCTTTGAGTCTCTGTTTCTCGAAAATGTCGGCTTTCAAATGCAAATATTTTTCTCGAATATATGTTTCGTTTATCACTTGGTTTGCATAGATCTGAAAATTGTTGTGGGTTTTTTTGGGTCAGTAATTGATGCAGATAAGTTGTGTGCGTTTAGTAATCACTAATAAACTATTCTTAATTAAAGCCCCTTTTTATGGCCGATTAATCTAGATCTGAATCTTTCCCAGTTGATCTCAAGGCGTAAATAGCTCAGAACTGTGGTAGACTGACGTGTCTATTTCTTATTGGAAGAGTTCAAAGAATCTGAATTGTGCTAGGTCTTCATGGAAATTATTCTCTTCAAGGAATAAATATCTAATTTAAATGATTATTAATGAAGAAAAAAAAGACAGTGAATCAAATAATTGCCAAACTCGAGCCCAATTGCATCAAAACTAATTTTTCATGGCAAACCTTCCTCATAGGTTGAAGGTTCTTACACCTAATTGATGAAATGATTAAGCATTTTAACTGTTAATATAAGTATAAAAACTTAATCATTTCATCAATTATAAACTGTCGAGACAAATTTGTAAAGAAATTTGTGTTAAAACTGTTAATGCACCAAGTTCAGCTTTTTCCCACCCGACTCTTAGTTCATTTGACAATGTTTGAAGCTAATCATTCAATATAACAAACAAAAAAAACCCATTATTTTGTGAAATTTGTGCCTGGAATTTAGACAATCAAAGATTTAATTAGCTTTATAACTGACATGTTTAGTTCTACTGATTAAGAGACATAGATAGGTTGATACTCCAGTCGATGGTTTACTATTACACTGCCTTCGACCAAGAAGAAATGCTGTATTAGTTGGCCATTTGCGAACCAAGTTTCTAGGCTACCTAATATAGAAACTATTTTGCATCCGCCTACTATCATGCACCATAAAAACCCAGTGCCAGTTGAAAAACGAGCCTTCGATGACCGAACGAGTGAAGCGACCCTTTTGCACCTTCTTGAAAAGTTTGAGCTTCACGAGACATGAAAATAGGTCTTAGAAAATGGTAGACATGATCAACTGTTGGACAAAAGCCGCTTTCTGCCTCCTCTCTTCGTTATCTTGTTCATGGCCTTCATCCAGTGAAGATGCCTCCATGCTGCACAAACAAGAAGTATCAGCAACATCCTAGCATCAGATTGTATTCTCATACGTGCAAGTATGTACTTTTTTCATTATCTGAGTCAATTGTAGATCACAATTATTTTCCTATTCATAACACCTCTAGATAATTGTTCTTGAATCAACTAGAAATTGCAGAATAGTTTCTAACATGGGTTATAGAAGTTAGGCATAAAGCAGTATCCACTCTAGCACATTAACATCAATTAACAGCAAGAAAGAACAGAAAATGACAAAATTAGGCATGAAACAGGCTCCCTAATGCTCCAGTTTTTGGAATTGGTGATTGGCTAAAAAAAGAACTTCATTCAAACAAGCGAGCAATTGCATTCTTCAATCAAACAATAGACATTGCACTGTGTTTATTCAAGTCATAATGATGGCAGAAATGAAAAGTTAAGGGGCCACTTCCTAAACACAGGCTCAAAACATAAAACAAGGCTTACAAGTAGAGAAGAAGATATATACACAAAAGTCTTGATAGTGTTTTATAGTGCTGCACCAAAACACACACACATAGAGGAAAGGACTTTTTATGTTATTCTCTATGAAGAGGTTCTTCCTTTTTTAACTTTAAGTTTTCCCACCCAACTCAAGTTTCTAATATGCTTCATGATAGCCCTCTGCTAGAAAGATACAAATCTATAACCTTGCAACCAACTTGGAGATATTTATTCTGACTGAACCTATAATAATATGAAAAGGAAAAGTTTTATATTTAGGTCACTGCTATTTATCTTTCAGAAGCATGTTGGAAAATGTCAATAAACAAAATTATACGAAAGAAGAAAAAAAAAAAAAAAAAGGAAGTTATCACGTGGAAGCATTAAAAATTAATGAAACTGAATCCACATTATGGTCTTTGCAACAAAGCTAGAGCTGCAGTAATATCTTTATACTTGTTAGAGGGCAAGCAAAAGTTCCATAAAATAATGTAAATAGATTACATATCTCCATCATGACATAAGTTTCCTATCTTGTCATTCATTAGAAAAAAAATAAGAAAACAAAACCTTGTCTACCATATCCTCAAACAGCTACATGCACTAAATTTCCCTTGAGAATTTGCCCTTGTCTTGTTTGGAATTCTTGAAACTACCGTGAATAACATTCTTAAATGAATTTAAATTTCATGTTGTAATACCCCAGTCTCACGTTACTTATTTACTAGGTAAAACTGGGTTTTATAAGTGATTCTAAGAAAATTCTAAATTGACTAATCCTTTTAATAGAGTAGGTGTGACTAACGCTTTCCTTGGGCCATTACACATGCAACACTTGATAAACACTTTTTCTTTTCTATTCAACAGACAGTTTAGAAACACAAAATACTATTTTTAAAGCAGTTGCAATTTCAACGACTTCCATGAAGTGCATCATAAGAAGGATTATCTCATCTAATGAATTGCATACTAGTCTGAATTTCAGTGGCCAGGGAAGTTAAATAACTTACATCCCTGATTTGTTCAATCATCATTGCAGAAGTTCACTATTATGCCTTAAAATTTTAATAGTTTTGTAAACTGCAATTCCTAATAGAACTGAGCAGCCATCCATGCCATAACTTTGACCAGAAAGGAGTATACCTTTTCACATCAGATGCGTCAGAGGCATCATCACTGAAGCATTCATCCTGCTGGATACATTTAGGGTCCAAAAAATGCATGTTATTGATAAATAGTGAGAGCAGTGGATCAGGTGCAGATTCATGCTTGTTTCCCACAGGATTTGTTGGAAACTTTTTGCCAAGCATTGCTGAATTACCAGTCAAGAAGCCAGATTTCTCAGATTTTTTCCTCCGCTGCAAAGAAGAGATATTCGTTATTTTCTGGCAAATACAAAGCTTAATATATGCCTTAAAGAGATTGTACACCATATCTATAACATGAAAATCCATGATTGGTGAGCAATACCTTTAGTGAGCTTGCATGCTGCACTATAAAATGCCCAATCACATCTTTCCCAAGATTTGCCGCGCACAAAGGACAAACCTGAGATAGCAACACCAAAGCATTTGAATACTAAATACAAAACTAAATGAAACACACGCAACATTTTGTAACACCCACATACATTTTTCCCTAGTTTTTCAATGTTATAGATGCTGAATGGCTTTAACTCTTTTCAAGTGAAATCAGGATGAATAATAAGATGCATTATATCAAGTAAATATATCAATTTTCAATTTCAGACTAGTTGGAAGCAGTATCCAGGTATTCAGACAGCCCTCACAATAAAAAGAAATAGATAAAGAAAATCACATACTGCATTTTTTAAGTCGAAGCAGTGATCTTCTTGCAAATGGCTACAGAGCATAGACAAATCAATGTCCACATAACAGAAGGGACATGGAAAACAAGTTCTTGCATCATCCTCCCCATCTGAATCATTGAATATTAAATGGCTATCTGTTTAGGGAGTGGGATAAGGAAAAGGAATTGTTAGACACAGCATTTGCAAATGGCTACAGGGACACATCTAAAAGATAACAAAAGCCATAATTCATAAATTCCAAAAATAAATAACTACCGATTGAACAATGGATGCGAGAGAAAAACATATGCAAATAAACAGAGAATGAAAATAGATAGAGAAAGAGAGAATGGACTCTTTTGGCTTATTCTTCATGATTTAAACTGGAAACAATTTCTTTGAATGCCCACTACAAATCTCTTTTTCAAGAAACCAATTTATATTGCAAGGAAAACTGCAAATGAGCTTCTTTTTTTTTTTTGTCATCAATACTCTTTTATGAAAGGTTTACAAATAACAAGAAACCATCTTTCCTTCCAGAACTCATCACCACGTTCTGCTAACACCCGTTTATTTCTCCAAAACATAAAAGTGTTTTGCTCTCACACCTTCATCGACCTTATCATCTTACTGATCTTCCTGCTGATTTTCAAATGGGCTGAAACCGGAACACTCAGATGAAGGATTTCCCTGGGTTTTCAACATAACAAATTTCACCCCAAGATGATCCGTAGACCTCAGAAGTGCCAACAAATCATTATTCATCTTCTCTAACTGTTTTTTGAGCTTTTCATCCTTCTCACTGCCTTCATCCTTGGGGAAATCTAGCATACTAAATCACTTTTGGGGACTATCTAGAATCCAACCTAAAAAAATTAATCGAAGCCTCTGATTCAAGGCCTTAAATATTCCCTCGCCAAGCCTAATTTTCTTGATTACACGATGCTAGAGGCTAAATGCAAACAGAAGTATTGAGATTCTTCTATTATTAATAAATAAATAATTGAGAGAAAAATCTCATGTATTTAGGCTTATTGTCTCACAAGTAAAAACAGGTTAGAACATAACGTACTGAGTCATAGTTCAAGCACAATTTAAATAGGTCCATTAGATTCATAGTTTAATAAATAAAAAATCCGTCCATTACAGAAGAGGAAAGGGCATAATTCATTGTGGGGAACGACTAAACAATTGATAATTCAAGCAAAATAGGTCATTAGACTCATAATTTAATAAAATATATATATAAAAGTATTATCAAATTCGTTTTATCCCATTGCCAATCAAAGAATCCAAAGCCCAAAAAACCCAACCATTTTCATAATAAAAATTATTATTAATATTTTAAACCCAGTCCCTGACAACTCTCATCAGGCAGGCGGTGGCTTGGTAAAAGGTGAGAACTTGACAACCCTTTGCTAAAACCCACAAGATTCTCCAACCCATCACACAAAACTGGACCCCAAAACTTTGGAAGAACTTTCACATCCAAGAAAGCAATGAAAACAATATATAGCAAGAAGAAGTGATAAAAGAAAGGAACAAACCAGAGTGAATGCGCGCAGCTTGGACAGTTGAGAAATGCTTGGCAGAGTGGACCTTGTAAGCCCTGAAGTCAACGTCCATGGGGTTCAGCGTTTACCGGTTGGACTCCGGTGGTGTGGCGCAGAGAGAAATGGTGACAAATGGGTTTGCTGATCTCTTTTCCTGATGTCTGACGAGAAGAGCAAGCAGAGAAGAACTTTCAGTCTCTTCAGTTTGATGGATGTGGTGGTGTTTTGATTACTTCATATACTGCTTCTCTCTCTCTCTCTCTCTCTCTCTCTGACATAGTGAAATGCTTTTTCTGACACACAAAAGCTACTTGGCTGATGCCTGACACGTGGCCTGGTATGAAAATTATCTTTAATACTTCCCACCATTTAAATTTGTCAAATACCTATATATATATATATATATATATGATTTCTCTTAAATAATAAGGTCGTTTTCTGAGAAAAATATGATTTTCTAACCTCATGATATTTGTTGTTTGTTACAACTTATTACCAACCAAGTTGTCTTGTATTTACCTCATCACAAAGTTTTAGTCTTGTCTAGTGCCAAGAAAATGCAAAACGTATATACTAATATATATCATTTTATGAACATTACGTAAGCTTATCGTTTCCAAATCGATCGGATTGAGATAAGTATCACCCTGGTGCAATATATTTTATTTGGGTTTTTCATTTTAAATAAATGGTCTCCTGATTATGACAAGAAAAAGAATGGTAACTTTAGTGGTTGTTGTGGTTGTCCAATTACCTCCTATGGGGTGAAGGTAGTGGTCCGACCACCTCCAAATTAGTTATCGGAGGTGACCAAACAATTCTCGTTAGGAATGTTCAAACAATCGCTCCGTCAACCGTTAACTACTAACCGCTAACCATTTTAGTAGGTGGTTATTAAAAGATTAGAGCAGTTGCGGTTAACGGTTTTAGGAGTAGAAAAAAGCGTTAATAACTACTAACCCTCTACCCTTATATATAATAATATAAATATATATATTATTAATAATAATTAGAAATAAGAATCATTTGCGAGAGGCAAGACTGAAGCAAGCATGCTTTTGGTATAGCATATTGAAAGAATTATCTAAAAGTTTCCTAATCGTTTTTTGCTGCTTTTCTAAAATAATTAGTCTACCGACCAAAAAAATTAGTGACAAAAATATGTGAATTTAATTATTTAATTAACACTTTAACATCTATCAACAAATGAAATATAAACTAAAAATAAAGTAAGCTGTGAAGTCATAATTGAAACTTAAGACCTCTGGTCTGAAACTATTTTAAATCACCACTTATTTCAAAAATTTTAACTATTATAAAATAATGAATTTAATTATTTATATTGATATTTTGACACTCTTCTCATGCATGTGGTATTGGACAAAATGTTGACTATTTTAATTGAAACATGAGATAAACTATAAAGCTAAGGTTTCAACTTAGGACATCGGTTTTGATACATTGTTAAACTACTATTTATCTATAAAAAAAAAAAAAAAAAAAAAACTTAAGTTGATAGGAATATATGAATTTAATCATTTAATTAATATTTTAACAACCTCATATGGTGGTCAAACTTCTCATCAACAAGTAAGGCGCAACACGTGAAATATATTACTAAAAAATTGAAATAAAATGTGGCGTTGTCACAATCGGCCATCAGCCAACAACATTCGGATAATAATTGTTAACCAAGCTCATTTAGTAGCAATAACAGAAAAATTAAGGTTATTCTCTACTAGTGAACGTGTGAACGTTGGCCTCTAAGGCCGAACCACCAAAAAAATCCTCGTATATTTTCTTCTTATTTTTTCCTATATAGTCTTATAATTATTACATTTTGTTACAACCCATGATTGCAAGTATTGCACATTTTTTACAAAAATAGTAAAATATAATAATAATAATAAATTAATGAGTATTGCAAAGAACAAAAATAATAATTATTCATTTTACATAACAACTTTTTTCTTAGAATAAAGTTCAACTCCGGGAAAAAAATTTAAAAAAAAAAAAAAAAAAAAAAAATCTATACGACTTTCCCTCACCCCCAAGAAAATCCTTCACGTGCCCAATTGCTTTAATTAGGTCTCCTTTTTGTAGCAAAGCAGGTGATGATGGTGTAATCATAAAAATCTCCACTTGAAGGATGCCACTCCAAGTCCACGATATGCTTTCTTTTGATCACTTTTACTCAATACCTAACTTGCCCAATACTTAATAATAAATAGATGGGAAAAATCATACTTAGCACTTCAAAGATATTTTTTTCCTATTTGAATTTAATCTTTAGAATATGGTTTTTAAGTTTTTTCTATATTTTAACTTTCAAGAAAACCCATTAAGTTTGACATTAAAATAGACCCTAACGTGTTAACTAAGGCAAGCATGACAAACAAAAAGGGTTAATTTTTACAATAAAATAATGGAGGGACCAATTTAAAACTTAGACCCCAAAAATTAAATCAAAATCAGATGAAAACTTAGGGGCTCAATTGGTACGATTTTTCCCTTATTAGATTCATCAAAACTTGCCATTTTTTCTTCTTAAAAAAAAAAAATAAAAAATTGAAGACTTGTGCGTGGTGTACAAGTCATGGGAGAGTAATGAAGTGTTTAAAGAAAGGAAAAGGATGGAATAAACAGAAAGAAGTAATAAAGACAAGCAATCCAAGTCATTGTCTCGTAGGCATAAAAGATCGAACTTTGGAGACAAAAGTTGGTCTTGGTCTGTAGTTGTCAATGGTGGTGGTGACCAAGTGAGTTGTCAAATGTCAATGGAATGTGAAGGATGGGCGGTGCATTACACATAGACAAAGTCACAAAGGGGCCAACAAATTAACAAAATATTCAACATTGTGGTGGGACAATCCCCTTAAAAGAAATTTGGAAATTTGTAGGAGGATTTCATTTCAAAGGTTGAATCATCTTGATGGAACTATAAATGAATATTTAACGGTTTAGATTTTGTAAAAAAAAAAAGCAAGGAAAATTAAATTTGGACCATTAAAAAAATTTATAACACCGCAACTAAAATAGAGGGGGAGGGGGGAAGTATAGGAGAAAAGAAACAAAGAAAAAGGCAAAACAACCAATGGAAACCCTCGGAAAATTGTTTTCACCTTTACATAAGTTATATTATAACTTTTTTCAAACCAATAACAAAAACATCCTCCAAAACACGGTATGACGGGCTTTAACCTCTGGATCAAACTTTTTTTTATTTCCAGTGAAATTAAAAAGATATATTTCATAGTCTATATTAAATTTTACAGGTCTAATGGTGTATATATTATTACCTAATTTAAAACTTTAAATGACATAACACTACTTACACTGTTAAATATAACAAAATAAAATTTGGGTTGTAAAAATGAGTAATGGGAAAGATCCCCTATTTCTTGAGGTCCTAGGATTCGATTTAAACAAGAAATTTTAAAAGACACTTTATTCTTAGAATAACACAAAAGATATATAAGATAGACTTCTATAATTACTTGAGGCTTATCACTTTCATACAGAGGGTTACAAGATAGTTTAGGGTGGACATTATCTAAGAGTGATTGAGTCAAATTTTATGCCTATTTATTTAATTGGCTTGTATAAGAAGGACTAGGATCCCTTGGGGGATTTTGGGAGCTTTTGGGCAAGGGATGGGAGGGGATCTTGTGGAGGTCTCCTCTGCCCTGAGCCAATGGGTGGTTCGGCCACCCCTTAGGTCAAACCCTCAAAAAAATTTTATAGGGTTTGGCCGGCCATCCCTTTAAGTCATGGGGATGGCCTAACCACCCCCAGGCAAAATGGGGTGGCCAAACCACCCCTATGAGGTGGTTCGGCCACCCTTGTCATTTCTTTTTTTTTTTTTTAGATTTAAATTTAAAAATTAAATTTAAAAAATTTAATATTTTAATAAGATAAAACGGTGCATTTAACCCTATTTAACGGCAGTTATTAAAAAATTGACGGCAAGAATTTTAATTTCATTTTCACTGACTCAAGGAGTAAATTTTAAAAAAAAAAAAAAAAACTTAAGGAGTTTTTAATTTTGGAGGGTTGACTCAGTGAGTTATTATACATTTTCCCTATTTTTTATATTAAACAGCAAGAGGTTTGAGCAAGCGTGTGGAATGTGAAAATAAATATAGTTTATATTGACTTTTCAATATTTTTACTTATTTGTGCAGTGTGAAATGATCATGAGAAAGGATTTGAGTTAAAATGAGGCTTCAATATGTCCTTTAAGAGGTGAAAAAGTCATTTAGAGGACAAAAACTGAACCAGAAGAGAGTAAATTGAGTAATAGTAGAGTTACTAGTGGTTTTGAGGGAGTTTTAAAAATCTTTGGGGGAACACTCGTCCCCAGGCACATACGTAGGTCCGCCTCTGATCACTTAGAACGTATTTTATTTATTTTTTTAAGCACTAAGAGATTTGACAAAATAACTCTCAAGATAAAATAAAGTCCAAATGTTACCATAAAATAGTATTTTCTAGAGTAACAAGAAATTAAAACACCATTACGTAGAGAATAGCACAAATGAGGTATCTAGAAGAATATAAAAAATCTATGAAAATTGTGTCTTTGCATATGATCAAAGGGTCATATTTATAACGGAAAAATATGTTTCCAAGAGATAATTCAATCGGCTAAGAATCACGCATTATGAAGTGGAGGTCACTAATTCGAATCCCCTCTCCCCCTCTTGTTTGGACATGTCAAAAAAAAAAGAAGGAAATATATATATAAACCCTTCAAACTAACAGCCATTTGTGATAGTCTCACAATGTTCGAATAGTACTAAAGTAGTCCATGAAACTACCAAAATATATAAAAAATGTCACTTTTTTTTATATTCCTATAATACCCCTATTATTTTGAAAGAAAAGAAAAGAAAACTAATGGGTGAATAAATACATTTTTTTTGAATAAATAAATAATTAGTCAATGTAATTTGCCTAAATTACAAATCGATTTATGTTATGTGAAAGTAAAATCAAAGGTTCCTGAGATATTCTAAAAAAAAAAACAATTTAGTCCGTGAAGTCAAACTTCGTTAAAAAATTTGACGAATTCTATTAAGTGTGATGTAAATGCCAATAAAAATGGCAACACTACCCCTTCCCTTTTTTTTCTTTTTCTTTTTCTTTTTTTTTAAAAAAAGAAAATAAATGTTTAGTTTTTTATTTTATTAATTTTTTATTTCATTTTTTAAAAAAAGAATAAGGGTATTATAGGAATATAAAAAATGTGACATTTTTGACTTTGTAATTTGATGGGTTACTTTTACACATTTTGAACATTGTGAAGCTCTTTAAAGAACGGCTGTTAGTTTGAGAGGCTTTTTTATAATTTTTTTAATAATGATTTTTGTAACGCCCCAATATTTAAACTAGCAAATATCGAAGTCATTACGCTGCAACTTTAGGAATATAATTTTACAGCGGAATATGTATATAATTTTTTTCTTTTTCTATGGCTTATGAATAGTTTGCACAANAATAAGGGTATTATAGGAATATAAAAAATGTGACATTTTTGACTTTGTAATTTGATGGGTTACTTTTGCACGTTTTGAACATTGTGAACCTCACTAAAGAACGGCTATTAGTTTGAGGGGTTTTTTTATAATTTTTTTAATAATGATTTTGTACACATCTAACGGTCCAAAATCATTTGATCTAACGGTCACAAATCGCAACCACAAAATCCAATTTAATGAAGCCGTGATGCATCAAGTTCGGTTGATTGAGTGAAGTGCAAAGTGAACCTCATAGCACCCCGAAGCCCGTAGCCTGTGCTCATATAGCGTGACGCATGCGCACGACGTAAGTGGTTAGCTCTCTTCTTAATCACACAATTTTATTGTTAAGTAATGATGATTCCTTATAAACTAGTTGACATATTTGTATTTAGCAAAAATATGACAAACTTTTCTTCCTACGCTTCAAAACTTTAGTTTTCCCTTCAAAAATTTTGGATTGACTTGAAAATTGTAAGCCTTTTGATTAAATGCACATAAAATTTTTAAGTATAAAATAGATTTCATAATTATTTGAAAGACCAAAAATAATTTATTTAAAAATAAATCTAACAATGGGCTCCTTGTTTAAGCAAAGGGCCCACTATCTCAGTAAGTATCACTAGCAAGTGATTTCTTGCTCAGTCCTCTCTTAAAGCCTTTGCAATTCTCCCTGCCCTTTATAGTTTGGGTAGGAGATTGTAGAGGAGATTGTAGCATTGAATAAAAAGTTTCACCCAAACTCAGGGTGGCCCAATGGGCCATCAATACTTAAAAAGGCATTTGTTGAGTCTGCACCTGTAGAACTTTAGAATAGAGCTGACATGTGACAAAAATGGTCCTAAAAAGGGCTGCCAGGCTTAGACAACAGACAGCCTTCCCATGTTCTCCAACATCTTGTAGGACTCACTAAAGTAGTCTAGAAAGTGTTTAGGTTTTGGATTTACCCATGGGAGCAATTATAATTTTAGTAAGGAGTAAAACTAGGAGCCACGATACTTATAAAAATTAAAAAAAAAAAAAAAAACTAGGAGCCACGATTAATGTTTGTCTCATGTTCGGGTTGTCACTCATAACCCGATTTATTTAATTAAATTGGCTAAATCCTTCAGGTATATCTCTCTAATTTTATATTGGGTTTGTGTAGTGTTTGTGGGTTATGTCAAAAGTTATCGACCATTATATCGCGTGTCAAGTTCCGATCATGTCGAGGTATGGGTATAAGGCTATATTGGTCACCCTAATCCAACCCATTTAATTAAATGAAACAAACTCCTTAATCCCAACCCTATAATTTCATGTTGGGTTTATGTCGAGTTCATATCTTAAGTCAAAAATTGTCAATCCTAAGTAAAACCGAACAAAAACAAAAGATTTTTTTAGAGTAAAAAAGTATTTCTAAAGGGTTTATCTCATAAAAATATATAATTTCGGGGGAGACTTTCAAATCCCATTGGCTGATACATGTTTCTCAATATGTTTATGTGAAAGCAAACCATAACAGTGGGTAATCATTGCAGTTTTTAGCACTAAGCCTTTTGCATTGACCAATAAAGCTAATTCTTTCCTNTTGAATAAAAAGTTTCACCCAAACTCGGGGTGGCCCAATGGGCCTTCAATTCTTAAAAAGGCATTTGTTGAGTCTGCACCTGTAGAACTTTGGAATAGAGCTGACATGTGACAAAAATGGTCCTAAAAAGGGCTGCCAGGCTTAGACAACAGACAGCCTTCCCATGTTCTCCAACATCTTGTAGAACTCACTAAAGTAGTCTAAAAAGTGTTTAGATTTTGGATTTACCCATGGGAGCAATTATAATTTTAGTAAGGAGTAAAACTAGGAGCCACGATACTTTATAAAAAAAAAAAAAAAACTAGGAGCCACGATTAATGTTTGTCTCATGTTTGGGTTGTTACTCATAACCCGATTTATTTAATTAAATTGGTCAAACCCTTCAGCTATATCTCTTTAATTTTATATTGGGTTTGTGTAGTGTTTGTTGGTTATGTCAAAAATTATCGACCATTATATCGCATGTGAAGTTCGGATCATGTCGAGGTACGGGTATAAGGCTATATTAGTCACCCTAATCCAACCCATTTAATTAAATGAAACAAACTCTTTAACCCCAACCCTCTAATTTCATGTTGGGTTTATGTCGAGTTCACATCTCGAGTAAAAAATTGTCAATCCTAAGTAAAACCGAACAAAAACAAAAGATTTTTTTAGAATAAAAAAGTATTTCTAAAGGGTTTATCTCATAAAAATATATAATTTTGGGGGAGACTTTCAAATCCCATTGGTTGATACATGTTTCTCAATATGTTTATGTGAAAGCAAACCATAACAGTGGGTAATCATTGCAGTTTTTAGCACTAGGCCTTTTGCATTGACCAGTAAAGCTAATTCTTCCCTATTAAAAACAGATAAAATCATGGATGCTGCTTCTGTCCTTATTAAAGAAATTGTAATGATATGGAAAATAAAGAAAGATTTCCGGGTGTTTTGGTGTTAGATACTTACATCCACGGCTAGGAATTGTTGGAGGCAAAGTGATGAATTCATATAAGAAATTACGAAATTAGTCGTTGACCTTCTGCCATATATCTCTATATATAGAGAGACATTGTAGCTTACATTCCTTGATCCTGTGCACTAATTGGGACTTTAATCAATGGTTATCATTAAGTTAATAGGAAAAAGACATGAATGATTGCTGTCAACAAAGTTATACTCTGCTTTGGACATATAAGATCTCATGCCCCGGGATCAGTAGGCAAGACAGATATCCATAGTCATGATTATAGGAAAGAAAGAGAGAAAAAGAGTCAAAAAGTGCCTTACTTGAACTAGATATGGTAAAATCTCACAGATTTAAATCTTCAAAATCCATCTAATTTGAGTGTTTTTGGTGTAGACAGTAGCTAGCTGACAGGGGTTTAAGGCTAAAGAGAGGAATCACCCCCAAAACATAATTTGGAATCAATAAGAGCAAGCAAATATATAATAGCTAGTCTCCATAGCTACAGTGTAGCTAGCTGGCTGGTGAAAGAATCTTGAAATGCTTTTCATTTGCTTCATTATGGCTCTAGGAATTCAATTAATACTCTTCAATACTGAAGAAAATATAGCAGATCTTTTCAATATTATCTGTTCATGCATTTGATTTGATCATAGATAGGCAACAAATCTTCAATACTGATGAGATTAGATCATAAATTTAGTCGTATAACACCAAAATATTAATATTACATGATCGAATCACTTGAACATGTTTCTTCTAGCTCTGATACATGCACAACAGCACAAGAACACTCCTGCTATTCTATATGTAGATACTATGCTCAACGTTACAATTAACACACGATGTCGATCATCATGTCGGGGTGAGGTTTCGGATACCCCGGTTAAAAAAAAGAAAAAGATAAAAAAAAACATGATATCTTTGGTAGAGTCAAAAACCAAAACATATAGAAGGTAAAGTAGATAATAAAGTGGTGATTTTCGGACCAGGAGCGCTTGATTCCCCTTCTTCTTTCCATGGTTCTTGGATTGGACGGACCTGTGTTAATTTCAAGATATGGCAGCTCCTCCTCCTCCACAGCCCATGTAACTCATGAAATGGCAGAGAAGCCTACCCTGCTTCTGCTGGACTAGCACGTAGCTTAGAACAACAGCAAGCATGGTGAAAAATATGAAAAAATATGAAGCTCATAGGCTTGTAACTTGTATGTATAGATATGGAGAAAGGTTGCAGTGGAAACAGGAAAGCTTTATAGCATGCAGATGCTGGTGTAACAGTGTGGTGCACGCATAGTGTGGAGGCCCGGCCCTAATCTTATATTCCCGCATGCATACGCTTCTCTTTAATGTACAGGGCCGGCACGTTTCCACAAGGAAAAAGAAAAGGGACGAAGAAATGGACCGTTTGCGGGTGTAAATGTTTTGAAGGCAAAGCATGGTGCCCTAAAGATGGGTCTCCTTCAAAAGCCTCTTTATAGTTGTTCGTCTTTTTGGCTCGATCTTCATGCTTTTCTCTTTTGGTCGGTTCCTTCCGTAAAACATTTACTTTTCACAATAAATTTCTTTGGGGGTGGGGTGGGGGGTGGTTAATGCTAGAGCATTCCTAATTTTTTACATGACTCGTAAACTTAACATAAATTAATACAAAATTAAAGAGTTAGAGAATTCTTCTCCTTCTTTTCCAATTTCATTATTTTTCATTAACTAATTGTTTAAGTCCTTAACAAAATTAGTCTTTCGGGGGAGAAGGGAGCTCCCTCTTCCTCCCCCTTCTCTTCTACTACTCTCTTCTTTCCTTCTCATTGCCTTCTTGTTTTTTACTTTTCTCTTTTTCGTCCGCTGCCATTCCACCGGATCTAATTAGGTTTCTAGATCTATTTGCTTCAAAATCAAATCTAATTTTCTCCATCAATTATGTTCATTTACGCTACTGCTCACCGTTCTCACGACAACCCTTCTTCCGATTGCCGACCTTCATGCATCAATCTACCGACCACGCACGGTGTGTGGGTCACAGGCGTCGGCGTGTCAGCGACATCATTGCTGGTACTACTTCAGTCTGCCAGATCCGCTCCTCCACATGTGGGACTGTCGATTTAGTTTCTATGTCACCACTAGGAGTCTGGTGTTTTACGATTTTTTGTTTATGTTTATGTATTTTCGTTTTTGCTCCAGGCCTTTGAGCTGAGGAGTGATAGTTTCGGTGTAAGAAATTATCTCTCACAACCGGTAAAATAAAGTTTTAAAGAAATTTGGGCTATCCATATTTTAGTTAGATCTAGTATGCTTTTGGAAGCCGGAGCATATCTATTCATAGATAGCTTTTTATTGTGAAATTTTATTAATTGTATCTATGACGTTGTATTAACATAACTTTGGGCTATATTATATAAGAGCATCATGCTTTAGGATGTTAGAGCTGTTAGCCTGTTATGCTCTAAATCTTATTTCAAATAAAATACGAAAGATTTTATGTTAAAAATAAAATAAAATTAAAGAGTTAGAATTAAAGAGTCTAACTCATTTAATTAATTAAATTTAGTTATAATTGACATATATAATCTTATTCATATACCTTAACACAATTTAAATTGAAAAATGATGGTGTTGGCAAGATTGCAGCCAAAAGGCAAAGGTCGTAGACAGGATCTAAAGGATTTAATTCGTTAATCTGCGTGTCTAGAAAGTGTAAGATACACCTAAAGATAGGATTGGATAGGATTGGATAGGATCCTTCGGTTGCTCGCTATCTCCTTGAATCGAATGGCATAAGCCCCTCCATCAGTATGGACCACCATGCAGTCTCAATCAATCATCAATCAATCAATCGGTCACCATTGAAGGACCACCTTAGTCAAGTCGCGTAATTTATAGTGAAACATTTCCACACACACTCTAACTACATGATACCGACCTGCCTTTCTCTCCTAAAATGACGCAGACACGTGTACGTAGATGGGACGACCTACCCCTCCTACTACACGCCCCGTTGATTAAAAGGCAGATGGTGGGACCAGATCACTTCATTAACGGACGAAACTTCGCGTGAAAGACAATCAAGGTGAGGGGACTGGGGTCGGCTCTGCTGTGTTTTTTTGTACAGTTCCAGAGCTGACTCAGCAACTAAAGACGCGCTCATTGGCCATTGCCATGAAACTGAAGCTTTTTTGCTTTTTGTTTGTTGGTGTTCCTACTTCACGGTGACGAAAGGGTAAAGGACATGCACCCAAGTCAACATGGCGGTCCCTACTCGCTTGAACTTTTGAAGAAAAAAGTTTCGAAGATTTATTTTTGAGACAATTTTAAGACTACACCGTCATTTTGTTGTATATTTTAAAGGAAAATGTTAGAGATTTTTTCCGTAGGTTCTTTTAGTGTTCTCCCAGCCATACGTAAAACATGATTTAAGAAAAAATAAAATTGTAGTGATCTCCACCATCGTATTTTTAAGCATTAGCACCAAATTTGTGAGGCATTAGCACCAAATTTATGAGGCATTAGCATCAAATTTAGGATAATCAAATTCATTTTGAGTGATACCATCCCTAAAGGGTTAACCTTCCACCTTTAGGTTTTAGTTTTGAATCCAAAAAAAAGTTTTAAAGCATTAGAACCTAACTATTAACTAATAAAAATTAATCTATTAGCAAAAAAACAGTATTACAATTTTATTTTTTCTTAAAACATGTTCTACGTAAGATTGGGAGAACGCCATGAGAACACTACGGAGAGAACCCCTAGCAAACCACTTTTTTAAATTACACATTTTAAAATGAAAAATTTTTACTTTAGATTCCTAAATTATCACACATTTTGAAAAGACCGTCCAAAATTTTAAAAAGTCTTAATTTAATCTCATGAACTTTTTATTTGATTCAATTGAACCCTTCGTCAGATTCAACCACTTAACCCTTAACAAAAATTACTAAAAAGACCAAATTATCACTTCGATTTTTGTTTTTTAATTTTTAATTTGAAATTAATGGTAAATTTAGGATTTTATAAAAAATGGGTATAAAGGTAATTTTTTCACTTTTAACGTTTAAAATCTGACGGATGAGGGTACATTGTATCAAACTGAAAGTTCATGGTGTGAAATTAAGAGTTTTTGAAATTTGAAAAAATGAGTCTTCTCAAAATGTGTGGTAGTTTAGGAGTCTTAAGTGAAGTTTTTCATTTTAAAATCGTTAATTTTAAATAGCACTTTTTAAAATCACAAGTCCAATAAACCTTAATATGCTCTTTGAAAAAAAAAAAAATCCTTCTCATAGTCTAAAAAAATAAGCATATTATAGAGAAGAAAAAAAAAAACAAGGAGACTAGATTTATCAAAAAATAAAACTAAAAATTACATTTATCTTTCTCAAAGCATACAAAATAAAGTTTTTGGTTCCATCATTACAACGAAGTTTTGTTTTTGGGCCTGGCAATATAGTTTGGGCCTAATTTTATCAACTATGAAGCATCGTCGGCCGAATTGACCTCTGAGCCAAGTTTGACTGTTGGGCCAACCAGACGGCCTTTCGAAAACCAGAGCTTAAACCCTTGAGAAATCTCCAGAATGCTCATAGCTTTCGCCTCTGCGTCAAGTCTGAAACATCTCTCCTTCCTAAAGCCGCCATGAACCGAGCAAAGGCAACCCTTACATCACTCAGAATCATCAACTCGCTCCTCTCGAGTCGGATTCCAGCAACTCGGCCTCTCGCCACCCAGGTGACTCGGTTCTCTCACTCTCTTTCAAATCAATGTTTCTACAATTCCCATTTTCTCAGTACCTATCAAAAGCTATTCTTTTCGTCGAAACCAGACTCGGTCGTCGAGCTCGTTCTGGCCGAAGATTGGTCCGACGAGTTAGTCCGCGAGTTGGAAAAATCGTACCCAGCACTTACCCATGAAACAGTAGTTTACATTTTGAAGAAACTCGATAGAGACCCAGAAAAAGCTTCGGATTTTTTCAACTGGGTCAGTGAAAAGACAGGGTTTAGACCCAGTTCTTCGCTGTATAGCATAATGCTTAGGATTTTGGTCAACAAAGAGTCAATGAAGCAGTTTTGGATTATGCTAAGGAAAATGAAAGAGAAAGGGTTTTATGTTGATGAGGATACATATGCGACAATTTTGGGGCAATTAAAGAATTGGAAGCTGGCTAGCGATGTTGCGGCGTTGAGCCACTTTTATAATAGAATGCTCGAAGAGAATGCAATGGATAATGTTGCGAAGAAGGTCGTTAATATTGTATTGCAGACAGAGTGGAATGTTGAGGTAGAGAACGGATTGGGGGAGCTCAAGATTGTGCTATCCGATAATTTCGTGCTACGGGTATTGAAGGAACTTCGGAATTTCCCTTCGAAAGCTTTGAAGTTTTTTCATTGGGCAGGCCGGTGTAATGGTTTTGAACACGATACTGTGACTTATAATGGGATTGCTAGGGTTGTTGGTAGGGATGATTCGATTGAGCTATTTTGGGGAGTTGTTGAGGAGCTGAAAAGTGCTGGTCACGAGATGGATATTGACACTTATATAAAGATATCGAGGCAGTTTCAGAAGAACAAGATGATGGTGGATGCAGTGAAGCTTTACGAGTTTATGATGGATGGTCCATTTAAGCCGTCGGTGCAGGATTGTTATGTGCTTTTAAGGAGCATCTCAGCCTTTGAAAACCCTGATTTGGATTTGGTGTTTAGAGTTGCAAAGAAATATGAGTCGACAGGGAATACTCTCTCTAAGGCTTTATATGATGGGGTTCATAGGTCTTTGACGAGTGCCGGAAGGTTTGATGAGGCGGAGAATGTTGTGAAGGTTATGAGAAATGCAGGGTATGAGCCTGATAATATTACATACAGCCAAGTGGTTTTTGGCCTTTGTAAGGCGAGGAGGCTTGAAGATGCTTGTAAGGTGCTGGATGAGATGGAAGCACAGGGTTGCCTTCCTGATCTTAAGACTTGGACAATTTTGATTCACGGGCATTTTGCAGCTAATGAAGTTGACAAGGCACTCGTGTGTGTGGCAAAGATGATGGAGAACGGGTGTGATGTTGATGCTGATCTGTTGGATGTCTTAGTAAATGGTTTACTTAGTGAGAAAAGAATAGATGGGGCATACGAGTTTCTTGTGGAGATGGTGAATAAGGCTCATGTAAGACCTTGGCAAGCTACACATAAAAATATGATTACGAAACTTTTAAGCATCAGGAAACTGGAAGAAGCACTGAACCTTCTTCGTTTAATGAAGAAGCAAAACCTCCCACCTTTCTCAGAACCCTTTGTTCAATATATTTCAAAGTTTGGGACTGTGGAGGATGCTGCAGAATTTTTTAAGGCATTGAGTGTGAAAGAATATCCGTCCTCTACCGCATACCTTCACATTTTCAAAGCATTCTTTAAAGAGGGTAGACATTCTGAGGCCAAAGATCTGCTTTTCAAGTGTCCTCATCATATTCGTAAGCATGGAGATATTGGCAAACTTTTTGGTTCTGCAGGGAACAGCAATGCAACTTCGTGAGTCAGGCCAATCTTCTACTGTACAATCAAACTTGTTCTACACTGCCAAGATAAAGTTAATAATTCCTACTTGCCGACATAAAACCGCTAACATCTTTCCTTTTTGTGTCAGGCTGAAATGAATTATTTTTAACTAATTCTGGTAGGTGTTTACAAAAATTGTTATAATCACCAGTAAAGTGTTATTGTTTTGAGCACTTCTTTTATAAAGTTTTAGCCTCATGAATAACAAGCATTAGCGTGCTTATTCTGGATATTAGTATGTGTATGCTTCATAGATATAACTTATAAGCAGTCAGCTGAAATGATTCTCTTTTTCTTCTTTTTTTTTTTTTTTGAATTCTTTCTTCTGTTTCTTTTACATGTGTATGCATGTTTTACCTCGTTTTGTAATTCTGGGGATACTAAAGCTATCCATTTATTGAACTATCAGATTTTGTATGGTGCATGGTCAAATGCTTGTGGTAGCCATCATTTTGTATACAATACACCATTACAGTGTTTATATATATGGTGGTTCTCAAGATATATATACTGGATAGGATTAAAGCTAGTAACTGGCACTTGTTTTGAATTTAAAATTGAGTAGTAACTCAATTTAAAAAAAATTGTAGTAACTGGCGCCATCTCAAGAACGATGGTAGATCTAAATCATTTATATTGATATGAGTAGTAATCATGTCTCACATTGTGAAGATCATCAGCAGCAGCAACAGCACAAATGGCAACTCAATGCAATGGATACAACCATTTTCACATGCTTGGCATTAAATACATCTTTTACATGGAGTTAAAACTCATTAATTCAGTCGTGTAGCTCGGAGAGCTCCCTTTTTGCTGTATCTATCATTGTACGCAAGAACCTGCTAGGGTCACAATTATAAGGATCGGAGACAGCTGCATGCGCCAAGAATGGAAGCTTCCTTAAAGCTCGTCCGCTCAATCCCTAAGAGGGAAAACGAGAGAGAGAGAGAGAGAATCAAATATTGCAAGTCAAATTAAGTCAACTTCTTTGGCCATTGCAAAAGAAACGATAAATTCAGTAGGCATTGAACAATATTTCTCTTACCTCACAAGCTTCTGCAGCTTCAAGCAATTGCTTGCTCAGGTGAAATGGTGTCTGAACCTCCTGCGTCGCAGCAGGCATATTCAACTTCTCTTTCATACTGGTATAATTGGGAAGTATGAGATTATCGCAATCCTACAGAATTCCCAGTGTTTGTTAGTCATGATACTTATATAACAATATTTAAGGATGAAAAAAAATTGTTCCTTGGACGAGATGAGAGAAGTATCTGCACCTGAAAACTTGATAGTATTGCCTTTCGGATAAGTTCCTGCAAGCAGGACCTTAAAATTTCATAACGTGCTTGAAGTGTTGGAGGACCGACATATGCTTTGATATCAGCTCGATCGACAAAAGCAATATCTGCAATCCAACAATGGGTAAATACATGGGCTTTACAAGTGTTGAGCTTAAGTCATGAAATTTATCCAGTGCGAAAGAGAACTAAAAGGGGAACGAGAAATCTTCACCCCTTATCAAATGACATTTTTCAGAAGAGGAGAACTAAAGGAGGATTTATTCATGGTAAACAAAATGATGAGGAAAAAGAAAAGGGATACATTTTGCCCTCCCAAACTATCACCCATTTGGCATTTAGACAACTTCAAAATGTGATACTTTACCTCTTCTAACTACCATCCCATTACAAATAATACCCTCCATTAATATGTGCCGTTAAATAGACGAAAAATCTCTCAAGTGTGGCATGTGTGAAAAATAAAAGGAGCTGAAAGATTAGAATTCCATATTGAAATTTTTAAAAAATTTAGGGAGAAGAATGGATATTGTGTGGAAGTTCAAGATAACTGAAGTTTCCCAAATAAATATGACATACAATTTTGCAAAGCCCATGACAAATACCACCCAAGTCAAAGAAGTGCGGAACCCCCAAAAGAGCTTCAAGCTACTATGCAAGCCTTTAAAATGGAAACTTACCTATAGCAGCAGTTATATTGGAAGTTGTCAGAATTATCACATTTGGCGATGATTTCAATTTATCCATCTGAGTTAGTAAGGCATTCACAACCTGAGATGCCATTCCAAAATGCATCAAAATATCAAAAGATAGCCAATGTGCTTATTCGAAAATCGTACTTTTTTCTTTTTATGGCCACATGCAGTTGAGAAAAGTCCTAAATTAGTCTAGGAAAAAGAAAAGGAGGTAGGGCAAAGTGCATTACCCTAATAGAATCTGAAAGTTCAGAACCAGACAAAGCTGCTTTTCTAGCAGCAGCGAGACTTTCAACTTCATCTAAAGCATCACCACAATAATAATTACGTGCTAAAAGAAAGGAAGTTGAAAACTAAATACGAAATCACTGAAACAATAAATCTCACCAATCAAAACAAATACCAAATTGTTTTCTTCCTCCACCATTTCTTGAATTTTTTGGAATAGTTTTGCAACCTAAAAATGAGAAAACATTTTAATGAAAGTTGGGTCACATGTACTAAAATCCAACTCTCATATTCAACTTTCTTCTTCTAGAAACTTGGACCAAAATTTATGTGCAAAAATATAAAGATATAGACATGACTAAAGGAAATGAGGAGTTAAGACCACACAGATACATAACAGGACGCAAGTTCACAACTGCACATAACACAGCACAAAGGAAACAAAGGATTGGAATCACACTAATTCTATATATTCTCTTAGAACAACAGCAAGCATGGTGAAAAATATGAAAAAATATGAAGCTCATAGGCTTGTAACTTGTATGTATAGATATGGAGAAAGGTTGCAGTGGAAACAGTAAAGCTTTATAGCATGCACATGCTGGTGTAACAGTGTGGTGCACGCATAGTGTGGAGGCCCTAATCTTATATTCCCGCATGCATACGCTTCTCTTTAATGTACAGGGCCGGCACGTTTCCACAAGGAAAAAGAAAAGGGACGAAGAAATGGACCGTTTGCGGGTGTAAATGTTTTGAAGGCAAAGCATGGTGCCCTAAAGATGGGTCTCCTTCAAAAGCCTCTTTATAGTTGTTCGTCTTTTTGGCTCGATCTTCATGCTTTTCTCTTTTGGTCGGTTCCTTCTGTAAAACATTTACTTTTCACAATAAATTTATTTTGGGGTGGGGTGGGGTGGGGGGTGGTTAATGCTAGAGCATTGGTAATTTTTTACGTGACTCGTAAACTTAACATAAATTAATACAAAATTAAAGAGTTAGGGAA
>CM017328.1:4963747-5134785 GCA_006937295.1 Carpinus fangiana | reverse complement strand
TTTTTATTTTTTTAATTGCCACACGTCACCTTTTCATTAGGTTGATCAATTTGATGGAAGTTAAACAAAAGTACGTATTCCATTTTAATCAATAAGCAAGATATCATCTAAGATTCAAAATGAAATTGAAATGAATAAAAATAAAGTTGTTAAATCATAATTGACGGAAGTTAAACGAAAGTACTTACTCCATTTTAATCAATAAGCAAGGTACCATCTAAGATACAAAATGAAATTGAAATGAGTAAAAATAAAGTTGTTAAATCGTAATTTTCCGTCAATATTGTGAAGTGGTGGAGTTTATAAAACCAATATATATATATATATATATATATAAACCATCTATAAGTAGAAAGTCAAAGTAGGGACAAAAATTGCCACGCTTATCCAAGTTGCAATTCCGTAGTTTTCCGCTCACAGACAGAGAGAAAAAAAAAGGATAAAAATCCTTTTGTCAGTTTTGTGACTGAAAAGACATGGATGGCAGCAGCCTATCTCTGTCTTTCTACAGCCTCAGCTCAATGTAAGGCTCAAATTCACCCAAGGTAGCATGGCCCCAACAAGACTGTCTTAGAGAATTACAAAGGCCGACCATGAAGAAGAAAAAGCTAGAGCTTGCAGACGACGACCATGACCACGAAATCCTCAAGGCCGTGGCTCAAGCGTGGCACGGCCACTCCCGCAGCTCTAGACCAACGAATGAGTTCGACGCCTACCGGAGAAATTTCAAAGGCAACCCCTCTCGGTTCAAGCTACAGGCAATGATCAGCAGAGCATCTGGTAAAGACAGCATGGGTAGTGCAAGATGGGATTTCGGCCAATCGTTATGCGACTCTTACGAGATTGTCACCTTGTCCAGGCGGTTGGAGGCGGGGCTGCTGTCGGATGATCCGTTTACTGGGTCGGATAGTCCGAGTCGGGTCCATAGGAGGCGCAGGGAGAGCAGGCATAGCCTTAGGAGTTTGTTTAATCATATTTCTTCAAGGAGATTTAATGAGGCTGATATTCCACGGCAAAATTAAGGATGATTTGTTTTGATCCATATATTTTGATTGATGTAGCCTCAATTTCTTTCTGTAATTATGTGGATTAATCCATTTTCTTCACACCATGTATATAGGAACACACAGCAAACAAATTATAAGTTAAATTAATGAATGCTTCCTGTATATCTATCTCATCTCTTCTTGCTTTGAAGATATATGTTAATTAATTTGTTCATGGCATGCTCTTTAATTTAGAGGTTTTTATGCTGCCAATCATTTCCAAAGCTGCCTCTTGGTTAGTAATTTTGGTAGCAAAATCATTAAACAAGGGTATATCTTTTGTCACTGTCAATGGACTCAACCAATTTTGGGTGGATTTAAAGAAATACCCAAAAAGTGGATTGCTTTGCACTAGGATTTTCCTTTAAAGATCGAGGTAGTGGATTTGGAAAAGAGTAGCATTTAATCACCACTTATCTCAAAAGTCTAAACTGATAGACTTGACTAAATTTAATTAATAGTTTAACATTTTTCCTCCAATTTCATTTCACTACTTAAGGCTGCTATGGCCCATGGGCGTTAGAATTATCATTGAATAAGTGACACCCTCCATAATCAATTTTTGTCATTTATGCCGAGTTATGTTGAAGCATAAATATAAGACTTATATATATAAATCAACCTTAATCTGATCTATTTAATTAAATGGGCTATACTCTTCAACTTTAACAATTTGATGCAAGCCTGCAACCCATTTTGCTGTATAGTGAACACAAAAATTTGCATTTTTATTGACTTTTTTATCTTTTCAAAAGAAAAAAAAAACTAAGGTAGAGTACGTGGCTATTCGAGATTCAAGAAAAAAAAAAACCCTCAGTCTTAGAATGATGGTAGGATGTTGCAGAGTAAGTTCTATAACTTTATTTGCAAGTCAATACTCTAAAGAGAAACAAATCCCCATATATATATATATATAACAACTGATAATATATAGTTATATCATTTTCTTAATTCAATACGAAGACAGACATATTATTTAGTGTGTAGGTAACACTATATATATATATATGTCTAAGATACTTGGCCTGCCAATCATCAACCTTGGGCAACATCCTTCCGAGTTCCAGGCCTAGTGAGCTTTGAAGGTTTTCCACTTGCAAAGCTCGAGGCCCTTGCGCTTCTGTTTGATGAAGCCATCAGCTTCCACGTCGATGCTCTCTTCGTAAACTTCGCAGGCCCCATTCTTTCCAGCTTCTTCTTCCTCGACTTGCTCATATGTGTGTTTGTGGTTAGATCCGGCATGGTGGTCTTCTTCGTGAGCTAACTTGTCGTTGAAGGCCAAGTCTGGGTACTCGGGAGGCCCAGGGAGCCTGGTGGGGGTCCTTTCCATTCTATGAATGTGAGCATGGTAATCGTAGGAACTGGTGTCCCACCCAGGCTGCTGCTTGCTGGTGTAGTCACTGCTCCTTCTCATTGTGTTTGGCTCGCTTGGTTGATCACAACTATGGGTGATGGACACAGTAAGATCAATTTATACACAAAAATATCAATTTCTTTATTCTTGAATGATAATGGTGAATCTAATTCTCCATCTTTTTTGTCAGTATCAAACATCAGATTCAGCAACAATTTTGGAATGGAATAGAATGCCTGAAAAGGGCCGGGACTAGTAGGGATGGAGTCTTCATTTGAAAGTAACATGCATGAGCTTGACTACCCCTTCTCATCTAGATTATAGGATCATAGAATGCTGCTAGATGCTAATTGACGTGGCCATGGCACTCAAAATCAGTCATCAGATTTTTTATTTATTAAAGATAAGATTAGTTTGAAGTGCTACGTCAACCTTGTTGAATGAATATTATTTGATAGAATTATAGTATCTAGCATTTCTCTATATGATATACGATAGTATATACTAATGGGGGCAGGTGGCCGGCTGCCTCAACTTGTGATGGTGTTGAGTTTTCCATGTAGAAATATATGGTGGGAAGAGAATATAAAAGAGAGGGAAGAGAGAGAGTGGAAGCGGAGAGACAGTGATGATGGGTTACATCTTTATTGTATTAATTGAAGTATACATGGACGGAACTAGGAAGTTTTATGGGACTGGCCAAGCGACAAATTTCTTAAGGGTTTTTTTTTAGGATTTTTTTTTTTTATCATGTAATAATTTGGTATTTTTTTTTTTCTAATCACTAGTACTTAAATACAATGAGGAATTGAGGTTAGAATTGTGTCAAATTCTCCAATTAAATGTTTAAATTCTAACAACCAATATTCTCAATATTTATAATACTAATATTCTCTTCTTATTCCATTAATCTAACAACTTTCCCCCAATTTATGATACTCATATTCACGTACAAAAATCAATATGATATAATATGACATATTAGAACTTAAACCCTATAGGTATCAATTTTCATTGAACTCATGAAAGTCTATCTAGGGTTAATTAACACTTTAAATATAATTAACCCATCCAATTAGCAATTCTAGTGTTAACTTTTCTTTCTTTGTTTCTTCTTCTTCATCTGAATCCGCAGCTCTCTCTCTCTCTCGCTCTCTCTCTCAATCTCCGGAGCGCTCTCTTTCATTGGGTGTATGTGTGTTGGCTTGGAAGAGAAGAGAAGAAAGTGAAAGGAAAAGCAAATTGTACGTGTGTTGGCCGCGCGTGAAGAGAAGAGAAGAAAGGGAAAGGGCTTGAATGGGCAAGGGGAAAGGTTCAAAAAAAAGCTTAATGGGTAGGCCAAAAAATTTAGTAATAGGCCAAAATTTTTATTAAATAGGGCCAAAAGTATTAGAAATAGGGCAAAAAAAAAATTAGTAATACGACCAAAGTTTAAATTGAAAAGGGCCAGAATTGGTTTTTGGCATAGGGCCTAAAAATACAATTTTCCTTTATTATTATTATTTTTTTACATGTAAAATTTTTTTCTTGAAAATTTGGGGGAGGGCCCTGGCCTATATCGGCCCTCCCCTTCATCCGTCTCTGGAAGTATATGAACTAATTAATATTACATAGATCTCTTTATTTAGAGAGATACCCTAAAATACATAATGAAGGAAATATTAAACCTAAAAAATAATATAAAATATTCTTAATATCCTTCTTCAAATTCAAGGTCTAAACTTAAGTTTAGAAAAGAAAAGAAATTTTAATATTACTTTTTTTTTTTAACTATGTTGGAAAAGCTGTCTATTAGGAAATATGTAAAGAGTTTGGGCAACGGTGGCAAATGGTTGCCAAAGTTGTATGACGGCAAATGACGGTGGCCGACGGTGCCAGATACCGACAAGCAAGAGGGGTTGCTGTTGGACTTGGCCATTATGGGTCTCTAATGGGGCCTAAAAGGCATCAGGGAGCTAGGCCAGAAATGGGTTGAAACCCGCGGTTAGCCTGCTCGACTAAGCCAGTTGATTTTAGGGCTCATTCGGCTTGAATCTGGGTGACTTAGTTCTAACCTAGGAAATTGGGTTGAAGGGTTGGGCTGAACCGGCTGAAAATGGGCCATCTAGACGGGTTGTTTGGGTTGAAGCTCGGTGAACCATGTTGAGAGTGGTGGGGCCAGATGAATGGGCCGATCTACCCCAAAACTCGTGGACCGATTGAGTTGATTTGATGGCTTGGCTCGGAACCCGTGGATCAAGTCTAACCCTTGAGACATGAGTGGAGCGTATGATGAAAAAGTGTAAAAGCGTGCCAAGTTCCTTCCGCCCTGTCCTCTGTTAATGCCGTTGCTTAGTGGACTTTTTTACTGCTTTTTTTGTTTCCTTGTATTGTAATTTTTATGTATTTCAGTTTTATGTTGTTGTTTGTCTTATCTTTTGTGGGCTTTCATCTCTTTGCTTTGATGTGGTTTGATTTTGAGGAGATTGATTCCATTTGGTTATTTGCAGTGCCTGTTATGCAATTATCATTTTACAATGATAGTTATTTTACCCGCATTGGACTCTTCACGGAGTTTTTTTTGCAATTTACACTGCCTTGTGCAATCCTGGAATAGGTCCGACTTACTTATGGTTCTTTTTGAACTGTTGGTAATTACCATTGTCTCATGTTCACTTCTTTTGGACCAGATCTAGTATTTGTCATTATATTTACATTGTTTTTTATCATTTGGGCTATGTTGTTGGGGGTGCCCTCCCCTTTCATTTGTTTTGGGTTTATTGTTGGGGATCTCACCCCACTTTCGTTTATAGGATATCTCACTTCTTCTTCTTTTCGGATCAGAAGTAAGAAAAATTATTTCTTGTAACCCTTTCCTTATTCAATTTTAAAAAAAAAAAAAATTTGTCGACACGTGTGTGTGCGGTAAAAGCGTGGAGAGCCACATGAGCACTTGAGGGCACGTGGGAGTCCAATACGGCAGATCTAGGCATGTTAAATGCAGTAGATTTGAGGGAAGTAAAAGAGATGGTTTGAAAGAGATAAGAACAAAGGAGATGATCAGTACGTAGGTGAAGTGGGTGTATTTTATGTAGTAGGCCAAAAACAAGAAGAAAAACAAAAAAAGGAATGATGTTTAAGAAAATTAAGCAAATTTAGAATACCTTTATATTATTCTTTAATTTTATTTATAAGAAACTCGACTTAAATTTATTACCTTGGGTCTCAAAATCCAATGGACCCGGCCCTACTTCTATATATATTAGGGCTATCTTATTTCTTTTTCAGGTTTTAATGCAACACATGGGTGTGTGTTATCATTTGCTACGTACATTGCATGTCAGTATGCCATTTAACCAACAGAAAAGTTTGGTGACATTAAAGACATGCATATTATATCTTTATTTATTTATTTTTATCAAAAAAAATAAAAAAAAAGACAAACAAGACTATTTGTCTTTATTTTACTTGAACGTAATCATATTAATACCTAATTACTCGTTAGGAGTCACACATGAGGAGTTAAATGGTGAGAACCGTACACACTCCCTCAAGTACGATTAACCTGTAGCTTGACACAGTTTCATTAGGGTATCAAATATCAATGTCAATAAAACTCTACGCGGTTAATACTTTTAAAGACATTGACCATCATCGATAGTGAACAAGCATATTATTTGATAAGTGTGCTGAAACACTGGTTGTCTTCCTATCAACTATAGCTCACATGCTTCCAAGTTCCGAGCAAGGGCAAAACCACCTTTAACTTCCGGGGGTTTTGAATCCTCTAAAATTAAAAATAAAAATAAAAAGCCGCAAATTTTTTAAAGTATCTTCTAAATTCTAAGTATTTATTTGAAATGAAGCTCCCAAAAATGTAGACAGGAAAATGTCTGTTTATTCTCATATATATGATATGATAATAAAGGTGCATCCAAATCTCCATCTTTTGTCAATATCAAACGATTAGATTCAACCTCATTCCTGGGATTTGGAATAGAATGCCTTTCAGGGAATATTAGGAACTAAGTGGATTCTCTGTAGGTAACATGACAGAGGCATAATGTGCATGGGAATCTTTTCTAAATGTATATCATCAGAGGTTTTCTTTAATTTTTTCAACAGTTTTGATTTAATTTCTCTCTTTCTCGAGAACAAATTAAAATTAAATCTGAACTATTAAAAAAATTGTACTTAAATTGTTTAACCGCACCCAAGTGAAATCAGCTCATACACCACCTTTACCAAAGATGCCCTCTTACCTTTTTCGGGTCCTAGTCCAAAGATATCCACAAAAGGTTAAACCAAAGGATTTGGTTTAGGTGTTGTAAAATAAATACAGTATATGTGTTGTAGTTTTTTTCATATTCCAAATTGAATTTCAAGTTTTCGTTTGAAAGAAAGAGAGCATAAAATAAATATGGACCACTTAAAAAAAAAAAAAACTAAAGTATATGTACTTAAGCCTAATCCAAAAATTCCTTAAGGAAACAGTTTGTAATTCAATTTCAAGATTTTTTTATTTTTTTTTTAAAGAAAAAAAAAGGTTTTTAATATACATTTTATAAGACCCAGTCCATGGGCCTGGGTCATGAAAGAATGAAAATATGGGCTTGTATGTCGTCATAAGCCCAAAACCTGCCCAAAAGATCGGGCTCATAAATTGCTCAACTTATCTTGAGTATTCCCTGAATATTATATTATAATCCTTGGATACTCGATAACCAAGGATACGTATATGGTCAGAAGCAAACTATTTACCAGTCATAAAGATGAAGCACTAGTTACATGATACACATTCGTTACCATAACGGTTAGAGGCCCCATTTGCGGACAAAACATTAATGCTCAGAACTGTTACGCGGAGTTTTATGATTATGCATTAAGTTATCCGAACATTACACTCGGCTCATAATGGATGGAAGATCAAGTCATCAACTCTTCTGTCAATTATGCGCGGATCCTTTACCCAGTCGTCATCATTATCACATTTGCTGACTATGCTATAAAGATAGGAAGACATCAATGGAGAAAAGTATGCGACATATTATCTCTAAGTACTCAACAACCCACAGAAAAAAGCTAACTTTACCATCGGAGGAGGATTCACCGGAAACATTACCAGAGTGTTCTCTTAACCCTTTTTCAATTTGCCCTTGACTTCACCAAATTGGAACTGTTTTAACAGGTTTCAAAGAATTTTTTTTCATCACTCAGTTTGGACCTATAAGAAATTTGGCGGTTGAGTTTTGAGTGTTTAGAATCAATTGCGGTAGAAGTAATCTTTCGGCTTTTGGCATTCAAGACCAGCACAAAATGGTCTCCACACTTGCTGTCTCTCCCGCTAGACCCCTAACTGCCATAACTACCATTTCCCAGTTCCCAGAAAACCCCAAAACCCTAATTCTACAACAATGCAAAACGACCAAAGACCTCAACCAAATCCATGCCCACCTCATCAAAACACGCTTCTTCCTCAACCCGGCCATCGCCGAGAACCTCCTTGAATCTGCTGCCATACTTCTCTCCAACGTCATGGACTATGCTCGCTCGATTTTCCGAGAAATGGACGAACTTGATTTGTCGGCTTACAACATCGTGATTAGGGGCCTCATATATAAGCAATCCCCTCATAATGCTATAGTTTTGTTCAAGAAAATGCTCGGAAGCTCGGTAGAACCCAATGAATATACTTTTCCTAGCATCTTGAAGGCTTGCTCCAGACTAAAAGCGTTAAGTGAAAGTGAACAGGTTCATGCCCACATTGTGAATATATTCTCAAATTGTTAATTTGATTAGTGTACATTGTACTGTACTAATCCATCATTCGGTTGCAATGTCTGTCTTCTATTAATGTCTTTTCAAAAAATTTCATTTGGGAATGTATACTATTAATTTATCATTAGGTTGCAATATTCCATTTCTATTAGGTATAATAGACATCTTCCGCAAGATTAATTGAAAAAAAAAAAAGTCAGAAATTTTTTTTTTTTTTTCAAAAAAAATGAAAAGTAGGCAACAATATATATATATTTATATGACCCTGGTCCAAAATCACCCCTTTGCTTTTTTCTATTTTCTTTTCATTTTCATAATTTTAGTTTTTTTATATATATTTTTAATTTCCAATGAGCTTTTTCTCTTTTTAATTGCCACACATTACCTTTTCATTAGGTTGATGTGGACTTTTGTCAATTTGAAGGAAGTTAAACAAGAGTACTAACTCTATTTTAATTAATAAGCAAGGTACCATCTACAATAAGTTGATGTGGACTTTCGTCAATTTGACGGAAGTTAAACGGGAGTACTTATTCCGTTTTAATCAATAAGCAAGGTAATATCTAAAATTCGAAATGAAATTAAAGTGAGTAAAAATAAAATTGTTAAATAGCAATTTTCCGTCAATATTGGCAAGTGGTGGAGTTTATAAAACCAATATATATATAAACCATCTATAAGTAAAAAGTCAAAGTAGTGACAAAAATTGCCACGCTTATCCAAGTTGCCATTCCGTAGTTTTCAGCTCACAGACTGATCAGAGAAAAAAAGGATAAAAACCTCTTGTGTGACCGACTGAAAAGACATGGATGGCAGCAGCCTATCTCTCTCAATGTTAAGGCTCAAATTCACCCAAGGTAGCATGGCCCCAGCAAGACTGTCTTAGAGAATTACAAAGGCCGACCATGAAGAAGAAAAAGCTAGAGCTTGCAGACGACGACCATGACCACGAAATCCTCAAGGCCGTGGCTCAAGCGTGGCACGGCCACTCCCGCAGCTCTAGACCAACGAATGAGTTCGACGCCTACCGGAGAAATTTCAAAGGCAACCCCTCTCGGTTCAAGCTACAGGCAATGATCAGCAGAGCATCTGGTAAAGACAGCATGGGTAGTGCAAGATGGGATTTCGGCCAATCGTTATGCGACTCTTACGAGATTGTCACCTTGTCCAGGCGGTTGGAGGCGGGGCTGCTGTCGGATGATCCGTTTACTGGGTCGGATAGTCCGAGTCGGGTCCGTAGGAGGCGCAGGGAGAGCAGGCATAGCCTTAGGAGTTTGTTTAATCATATTTCTTCAAGGAGATTTAATGAGGCTGATATTCCACGGCAAAATTAAGGATGATTTGTTTTGATCCATATATTTTGATTGATGTAGCCTCAATTTCTTTCTGTAATTATGTGGATTAATCCATTTTCTTCACACCATGTATAAGAACACACAGCAAACAAATTATAAGTTAAATTAATTAATGCTTCCTATATATATATCTATCTCATCTCTTCTTGCTTTGAAGATATATGTTAATTAATTTGTTCATGGCATGCTCTTTAATTTAGAGGTTTTTACGCTGCAAATCATTTCCAAAGCTGCCTCTTGTTTAGTAATTTTGGTAGCAAAATCACAAAACAAGGATCTTTT
This sequence comes from Carpinus fangiana, assembly GCA_006937295.1. NCBI lineage: Eukaryota > Viridiplantae > Streptophyta > Magnoliopsida > Fagales > Betulaceae > Carpinus > Carpinus fangiana. The sequence continues at coordinate 5,124,991 of CM017328.1, read as the reverse complement.
GTCACTGTCAATGGACTCAACCAATTTTGGGAGGATTTAAAGAAATACCCAAAAAGTGGATTGCTTTGCACTAGGATTTTCCTTTAAAGATCGAGGTAGTGGATTTGGAAAAAAGTAACGTTTAATTACCATTTATCTCAAAAGTTTAAACAGATGGACATGACTAATTAAATTAGTAAATTTAATCAATAGTTTAACATTTTTTCCCTACTTTCATTTCACTGCTTAAGGCTGCTATTGTGACGACCCGCTTAAGTAAAAAGAAGACGACTTTTTTTTTAAAAAAAAATTAATAACCTACAACAAGCGGATTGTCACAATGGTATGGCTATACCGCAGTATGCCACGAACCTATACATTAACCTGATTGACAATATCATGAGCCTCACAGAGCTATATGCATCAATCATGATTAATCATAGTTTATATCTTTGTAACAGAATATAAATAACATTAGACATAACTTAACACATCAGAGGTGATTAGTATATCTAAATGGTTAAAGCTTACATACCAAAAGAATGGCTATACAAAAGTGTCACATGCTACACGAGCCATATACAAAATATCCTGGTCTAAGCATATACATGAATACTCTACAAAAGAGCTATCAATTAGTCCAACAAAATAAACATCCAATATATCCATGCCTCAGACACCATATATGGTAACCTAGATACATAGCAACGGGGTCATCATCTATAATCTCTGCACCTGCATCAACAACAACCTCGCATGTACCCCGGAAACCCGAGATACAAGTGAAATTATGAGCCCACCGTCTCTATAAAATAGAGACCTCAGCAGTATGGAACTCATTAGGCTTTTCTAAAATAGTTATTTAACTTCATTTACATTTACATATCATAACTCAACAACAAAACATATTAAATGTCATCATACAATGTCTAGCCATAACAATATACATATGCGTTCCGTCCCATACCAGTCACATATGCATACTAATACGTCTAGTGTAAAATCATACAAAATCAATCATCATCATCATACAATCATATGCTATGCATGCTTATGCTCATGCTCGTCATCTTGTGCCATTTCCATTGTGAGGCCAGCTCTGCGACAGTGAGACCACACTCAATCACCACCGGGAGCCGTCACCCTGATCACCACCAGAGTTATACACGTGGCCAACTCTATGGTAGTGAGACCAAACTCAATCACCACCGGAGTCATACATGAGGCCCACTCAACGGTAGTGAGACTATACTCAATCACCACCGGAGCAAAATCCTATTTTCGTTATGCATGGGCCAACTCGATGGTAGTGAGACCATACTCAATCACCACCGGGAGCCAAACCCCATTTCTGTTTCATTGCTCATGCCATGTTCATGATCATGTTAACAAACTTTGAACTTAATACATTATCATAACATCATCAATTCATGCCATAAACCATGTAAACCAACCAATGTTTATAACAACATTTCATCAAACATTCATCTAACTCATCTCATAAAACATCATTACATAATCATATTATCATAAAACACTTTACATCAACCATCCAAACATCATTATATGATCATGTTATCACCAAACACTTTAAATCAATCATTCATCCAAACATCTCATGAAACATCATAAATAATCATAGTATCTCAAACACCATACATCCATCATTTAACCAAAACGTCTTTTATACTTTAAAAATAGAATCATTTTCGCCCAGTAAGTAAAATACTTACCTTGATCCGCTTGGGTTCTCTTAGCAACTCGACCCACTTGCGAAATACCTATGTATTTGTATAATAATATATAGTTAAACTCTATACAAGGCTCCAACAACTCAACTTCTCCAAGTTACATGAATCCTACAAGCTTCTCTCACTACAAGGGAACCCATAGAATTCTAGAGTTTCCATTTGACATAACTTTCATTTATATCACTAACACATAAAGGATTTAGAGGGTTAGACACTTCAAAAATACACAAATAAACATTTAGACAAAACTAGGGTTTTGGGTCTTACCTTGGTCTTTGGTGAAGTTTAGAGTTCCAAGCCACACAACTCCAACCCAAGGCTCAATGAAGGTTTAGAAGTCCTCTAAACACAAGAACCCCAAAGAAATTTGAGAGATTAAGCAAAACCCCAAAAAATCTAAGTCAACCCAAGAAAACTAAGAGTTTATGGATTTACCTTAAACCAATCGGTGGAAACGACGATCTAACCTCAAGGAACACGTTCCCGAGGTTGGATTTATGTTAGAAGACCTCAAATGATCAATACCTAAGGTTTGGGTGCAAACCCTAGGGAAGAGAATGGAGAAAATAGCGTGGAAGGGGGAGAGGGGCGGAGAAAATGAAGTGAAATCGCGTTTCAGCTGTTTTAACCCGAGCCGTGTTCAGACACACTAATGGGATGTCCGAACACCCAAAATACCCAAACTTCCATGCCTAGCGTGTCTGCAGGGATGTCCGGACANAGCTTCTCTCACTACAAGGGAACCCATAGAATTCTAGAGTTTCCATTTGACATAACTTTCATTTATATCACTAACACATAAAGGATTTAGAGGGTTAGACACTTCAAAAATACACAAATAAACATTTAGACAAAACTAGGGTTTTGGGTCTTACCTTGGTCTTTGGTGAAGTTTAGAGTTCCAAGCCACACAACTCTAACCCAAGGCTCAATGAAGGTTTAGAAGTCCTCTAAACACAAGAACCCCAAAGAAATTTGAGAGATTAAGCAAAACCCCAAAAAATCTAAGTTAACCCAAGAAAACTAAGAGTTTATGGATTTACCTTAAACCAATCGGTGGAAACGACGATCTAACCTCAAGGAACACGTTCCCGAGGTTGGATTTATGTTAGAAGACTTCAAATGATCAATACCTAAGGTTTGGGTGCAAACCCTAGGTAAGAGAATGGAGAAAATAGCGTGGAAGGGGGAGAAGGGCGGAGAAAATGAAGTGAAATAGCGTTTCAGCTGTTTTAACCTGAGCCGTGTTCAGACACACTAATGGGATGTCCGAACAGCCAAAATACCCAAGCTTCCATGCCTAGCGTGTCTGCAGGGATGTCCGGACACACAGGGGACAGGCATGTCCGGACACATAAACTACCTGTCCGGACACCACTTATAGACTGATCCACAGCACTTCCCTGCCTAGCGTGTCTGCAGGGATGTCCGGACACACAGGGGACAAGCATGTCCGGACACATAAACTCCCTGTCTGGACACCACTTACAGACTGATCTACAACACTTATTCCCACTGTAAACATTTAAGTAAATGGCACTTTAAGTTTACATTGTAAATAAGGAAATACCCCCCATTTGGATTCAAATAAAAATACTAGAAAATCAAATTCCTAGTAGATTAAAATCCAAAAATCCAGTTTTAGTACAAAATGTGATTTTCGGCAGCTCATAACAAAAGTTTCATTGATGTTCACCATTGTAAATCCCATCATAAAACCCCCATAAAATCATAATTGACTATCTAATATATGAGGAGCAAATGCGGTTCGGAATTATCATGAAAATCTCAATAATTGAAAAAGTCATTTTTCAGATTAAGCCAAATTTAGAGCTGACAGATTTTCATCTAATTTCTTGGGCGTTACATCCCTCCCTCGTAATAAAAATTTCGTCCGCAAAATTTAGATCATACTTCCCTGACATGCTTACAACCAAGGCTTACTTTCAACTTCATCCATGTCCATTTACATAGTATTGTAAAACATGTACGTACCTAGGTTCACTCAAACAAATAAGGGTATTGTTCTCACATATCCCGCTCGGGCTCCCACGACGCTTCCTCAACATCATGGTTTCGCCACAACACCTATATTGGTTCTCAAATATTGCTCTATGAGGTCTAAAATTCCTACCTGAAACCTCTACAAACACCACTAACCTTACCGGTTAAGTCCTCCCTCCTAAGAGAACAGAACAATTTTCCGCACATTCACTGCATGTGACTACACTAATAATGGGAACATATAAGCTTATGTTTTACTCTAGTGGTTTCGCAATCAAATTATCTAGCTCGACATGTGTGGATGAAATGAACGAATAAGTAGCACCCGAGTCAAACCATACACAAGCAAGGCTACCATACAAAGAAATGGTACTTGTGACGACGTTGGCATTGTTCTCCTCAGTTGCAACATTTTCTGCAGTGAGAGAGTAGACACGTGCCTGCGCAAGTTGCTTGGGTTGATAACCAATGGCTAGTGGTTTCTGACCTTATGTAGTACGCATAGGACAGTCTCTGGCATAATGGCCTGCCTTGCCACATTGAAAACAATTATTAGTACCACCCCTATGTGCTCTGTAATGAAGCCTGCCACGTGTGCTATTAGGGTGATTCTTCGGATTTTCACGGCTCTGAGGAACACTTCCCTTTATAGGCTATTCAGAACAACTACTACCCACAGCTTGCCTTTTGGGTGAAAACGTAACTTCTGGCAGTGACCTCTTCTTTTACGCATACTCGGCTGCTGTTTCCTTAATAGCTTGCTTAGCTATCATGGCGGTGTGCACAGCCTTTGAATATTCCTTGATTTCGAGGATAGCGATCCTCTCCTTGATGCGTGTCGATAAACCATCTATGAACTTTCCGGCTTTGGCTCGATCATTTGGGAGAAGAGTATGGGCATACCTCGACAACTCAATGAACTTGGTGGAATATTGGATGACAGTCATGTTGCCCTAAGTGAGGGTGAGAAATTCCTTGGCCCACAATTGTTGCTGGACATGAGGAACATATTGCTCATAGAATTTCTCTTTAAAGTGTGCCCAAGTGATAGGGACACCCTGCCCTAACTCAGCTTGTAGGCCGACCTTTGTGAAATCCCACCATTTGGATGCTTCGCCCATAAGTTTCAAGCCCCCATCATTTACCATCTCTGCATCCGTACAATTTAAGGCTAGCATCAACTTCTGAGTTGCCTCAAACCAAGAATCAGCTTCTCTAGGGCCTTCATGTCCTGTAAACACTGGTGAGCTGTGCTCAAAGAAGGACCCAGAAGAACACCCTTATCTTCTCTCGTTGGGTTCTTGGCGTTGGTTGTTGGCCATAATCTCAGCCAAATATCGTGCTGCTTTCGCTAGCGAGTGTGCCATTTCAAGAACACCTGACGGAGGGGGAGGTGGAGGAGGAGGTGGAGGTGGTAACCTATCACCACGATTCTGCACATTCCTCGGCCTCCCATGATGACGTGGGTATCGTCTTGGTGGCATCACTCTGCAAGATTGTGCAGGCCAGTGCATAAGAAACCACATAGACAACAATATATCGCAAATAAGCACATAAAGCAAATCTACAATACACCCACTACACAAAACAATCATGGTATCAATAAACTTTGTCTTATTAGATTTTCTTGAAACTTTTAAGATTCATATAGCTCTGATGTTATCCCTAACCTAACACTAGACTTGACTCTAGGAACCTAGCTGCTCATGATATAATAGTTGCTATGGTAGCAAGTTTCCTAAAGAACTTGGTACCATTCGCTCTGATACCATTTTCTGTGACGACCCGCTTAGGTAAAAAGAAGACTACTTCTTTTTTTAAAAAAAACTAATAACCCACAACAAGCGGATTGTCACAGTGGCATGGCTATACCGCAGTACGCCACGAACTCATACATTAACCTGATTAACGATATCATGAGCCTCACAGAGCTATATGCATCAATCATGATTAATCAGAGTTTATATCTTTGCAGCAAAATATAAATAACATTAGACATAACTTAACACATCAGAGGTGATTAGTATATCTAAATGGTTAAAGCTTACATACCAAAAGAATGGCTATACAAAAGTGTCACATGTGACACGAGCCAAATACAAAATATCCCGATCCCGGTCTAAGCATATACATGAATACTCTACAAAAGGGCTATCAATTAGTCCAACAAAATAAACATCCAATATATCCATGCCTCAGACACCATGGTAACCCAGATACATAGCCACGGGGTCATCATCTATAGTCCCTGCACCTACATCAACATCAACAACCTCGCCTGTACCTTGAAAACCCAAGATACAGGTGAAATTATGAGCCCACCGTCTCTATAAAATAGAGACCTCAGCAGTATGGAACTCACTAGGCTTTTCTAAAATAGTTATTTAACTTCATTCACATTTACATATCATAACTCAACAACAAAACATATTAAATGTCATCATGCAATGTCTAGCCATAACAATATACATATGCGTTCCGTCTCATATTAGTCACATATGCATACTGATACGTTTAATGTAAAATCATACAAAATCAATCATCATCATCATACAATCATATGCTATGCATGCTCATGCTCATGCCCATGCTCATGCTCGTCATCTTGTGCCATTTCCATTGCGAGGCCAGCTCTGCGGCAGTGAAACCACACTCAATCACCACCGGGAGCCGTCACCCTATTTCCATTATACATGAGGCCAACACGGCGGTAGTGAGACCACACTCAATCATCACCGGAGTTGTCATCCCGTTTTCCGTTATACGTGAGATCAACTCCACGATAGTGAGACCAAACGCAATCACCACCAAGTTATACATGAAGCCAATCTCCACGATAGTGAGACTAAACTCAATCACCACCAGAGTTATACAAGTGGCCAACTCTATGGTAGTGAGACCAAACTCAATCACCACCGGAGTCATACATGAGGCCCGCTCAACGGTAGTGAGACCATACTCAATCACCACCGAAGCCAAATCCTATTTTCGTTATGCATGGGCCAACTCGACGGTAGTGAGACCATACTCAATCACCACCAGAGTTGTCTCCCGTTTTCGTAATGCATGGGCCAGCTCGACGGTAGTGAGACCATACTCAATCACCATTGGGAGCCAAACCCCATTTCTTTTTCATTGCTCATGCCATGTTCATGATCATGTTAACAAACTTTGAACTTAATACACTATCATAACATCATCAATTCATGCCATAAACCATGTAAACCAACCAATGCTCATAACAACATTTCGTCAAACATTCATCTAACTCATCTCATAAAACATCATTACATAAGCATATTATCACAAAACACTTTACATCAACCATCCAAACATCATTATATGATCATGTTATCACCAAACACTTTAAATCAATCATTCATCCAAACATCTCATGAAACATCATAAATAATCATAGTATCTCAAACACCATACATCCATCATTCAACCAAAACGTCTTTTATACTTTAAAAATATAATCATTTTCGCCCAGTAAGTAAAATACTTACCTTGATCCGCTTGGGTTCTCTTAGCAACTCGACCCACTTGCGAAATACCTATGTATTTGTATAATAATATATAGTTAAACTCTATACAAGGCTCCAACAACTCAACTTCTCCAAGTTACATGAATCCTACAAGCTTCTCTCACTACAAGGGAACCCATAGAATTCTAAGGTTTCCATTTGACATAACTTTCATTTATATCACTAACACTTAAAGGATCTAGAGGGTTAGACACTTCAAAAATACCCAAATAAACACTTAGACAAAACTAAGGTTTTGGGTCTTACCTTGGTCTTTGATGAAGTTTGGAGTTCCAAGCCACACAACTCCAACCCAAGGCCCAATGGAGGTTTAGAAGTCCTCTAAACACAAGAACCCCAAAGAAATTTGAGAGATTAAGCAAAACCCCAAAAAATCTAAGTCAAACCAAGAAAACTAAGAGTTTATGGATTTACCTCAAACCAATCGGTGGAAACGACGATCTAACCTCAAGGAACACGTCCCCGGGGTTGGATTTATGTTAGAAGACTTCAAATGATCAATACCTAAGGTTTGGGTGCAAACCCTAGGTGAGAGAATGGAGAAAATAGCGTGGAAGGAGGAGAGGGTCGGAGAAAATGAAGTGAAATCGCGTTTCAGCTGTTTTAACCCGAGCCGTGTCCGGACACGCTAATGGGATGTCCGGACACCCAAAATACCCAAACTTTCCTGCCTAGCGTGTCTGCAGGGATGTCCGGACACACAGGGGATAGGCATGTCTGGACACATAAACTCCCTGTCTGGACACCACTTACAGACTGATCCACATCACTTATTTCCACTGTAAACATTTACTTTAAGTTTACATTATAAATAAGGAAATACCTCCCATTTGGATCCAAATAAAAATACTAGAAAATCAAATTCCTAGTAGATCAAAATCCAAAAATCCAGTTTTAGTACAAAATGTGATTTTCGACAGCTCATAACAAAAGTTTCATCGATGTTCATCATTATAAACCCCATCATAAAACCCCATAAAATCACAATTGACTATCTAATATATGATGAGCAAATGCGGTTGGGAATTATCATGAAAATCTCAATAATTGAAAAAGTCATTTTCCAGACTTAGCCAAATTTAGAGCTAACAGATTTTCATCTAATTTCTTGGGCGTTACAGCTATGGCCCATGGGCGTTCTAGAATTATCATCGAATAAGTGACACTCTCCATAATTTCTCATCAATTTTTGTCGTTTCTGTCAGGTCATGTCGAAGCATAAGTATAAAACTTATATATAAATCAACCCTAACCCAATCTACTTAAGTAAATGGGTTATACTATTTAAGTCTAACAATTTAATTTCGTATTAAGTTTGTATCGATTTCATATATCGTATAAAAAATTGTCAACCACAGATCTTTCTTAATTACAATTTGAATAAAGGGGGAGGAGGAAGGGGTATTTAAATGCTGTTAAAGTAAACTCTAGTTGCAAGCCTGCAACCCATTTTGCCGCATAGTGGGAGCAAAAGTTTACACTTTTATTGAGTTTTTGAACTTTTCAAAAAAAAAAAAACTAAGGTAAAGTTGGTATTGGAGATTCAAGAAAAAAAAAATCTGAGTCTTATAAGAATGATGGCAGGATGTTGCAGAGTAAGTTCTATAACTTCATTTTAAAATCAATACTCTAAAGAGAAACAAATCCCCATATATGACAACTGATAATAGTACGTTATATCATTTTCTTAATTCAATACGAAGACAGGCATATTATTTAGTGTGTTGGAAACACTATATATGTATGTCTAAGATAGTACTTAATTGGCCTGCCAATCATCAAACTTGGGCAACATCCTTCCAAGTTCCAAGCCTAGTGGGCTTTGAAGGTTTTCCACTTGCAAAGCTCGAGGCCCTTGCGCTTCTGTTTGATGAAGCCATCAGCTTCCACGTCGATGCTCTCTTCGTAAACTTCGCAGGCCCCATTCTTACCAGCTTCTTCTTCCTCGGCTTGCTCATACGAGATCACCTCAACCTTCTCCTGGAACCGCACCGGGGTTTGATTCTTGTGATGGTGTTTGTGGTTAGATCCGGCATGGCGGTCTTCTTCGTGAGCTATCTTGTTGCTGAAGGCCAAGTTTGGGTACTGGGGAGGCCCAGGGAGCATGGTGGGGGTCCTTTCCATTCTATGAATGTGAGCATGGTAATCGTAGGAACTGTTGTCCCACCCATGCTGCTGCCTGCTGGTGTAGTCACTGCTCCTTCTCATTGTGTTTGGCTCGCTTGGTTGATCACAACTATGGGTGATGGACACAGTAAGATCAATTTATACACAAAAATATCAATTTCTTTATTCTTGAATGATAATGGTGAATCTAATTCTCCATCTTTTTTGTCAATATCAAACATCAGATTCAGCAACAATTTTGGAATGGAATAGAATGCCTGATAAGGGCCGGGAATAGCGATGGATTCTTAATTTGAAAGTAACATGCATGAGCATGACTACCCCTTCTCATCTAGATTATAGGATCATAGAATGCTGCTAGATGCTAATTGACGTGGCCATGGCACTCAAAATCAGTCATTAGATTTTTTATTTATTAATTTATTTAATGAAAGATTAGTTTAAAGTGCAACGTCAACCTTATTGAATGAATATTATTTGATAGAATTATAGTATCTATCATTTTTCTATATGATATGCGATAGTACTAACGATCTTGTGGACCTGTGGTAGGTGGCTGCCTCAACTTGTGATGGTGTTGAGTTTTTCATGTAGAAATATATGGTGGGAAGAGAATATAAAAGAGAGGGAAGAGAGAGAGTGGAAAGACAGTGATGATGGGTTACATCTTTACTTTATTGAAGTATATATATGAACTAATATTACATAGATCTTTTTATTTATAGAGAGAAACCCTAAAATACATAATGAAGGACATATTAAACCTAAAAAATAATATAAAGTATTCTTAATATATATCCTTCTTCAAATTCAAGGTCTAAACTTAAGTTTCGAAAAGAAAAGAAATTTTAATATATATATTCTTTTTACTATGTTGAAAAAGCTATCTATTAGGAAATATGTAAAGAGTTTGGGCATATGATGAAAAAGTGTAGAAGCCCTTGTTAGCACGTGAGGAACATGTGCATTCGAATTGTCGACACATTGTGCGTGTGCGGCAGAAGCGTGGAGAGCCACATGAGCGCGTGAGGGCACGTGCGGTGGGAGTCCAATACGGCAGATCTAGGCATGTTAAATGCAGTAGATTTGAGGGAAGTAAAAGAGATGGTTTGAAAGAGATAAGAACAAAGGAGATCAGTAGGTGAAGTACTGGGTGTATTTTATGTAGTAGGCCAAAAACAAGAAGAAAAACAAAAAAGGGAATGATGTTTAAGAAAATTAAGCAAATTTTGAATACCTTTATATTATTCTTTAAAGACCCTATACGGCTAATACTAATGTGATTGAAATTCATGTTTCAAGATTCGATACATCCAATCATTTTTAAAAAAAAAATTAAAGATGCTGACTATCATCGATAGTGGACAAAGCATATTATTTGATAAGCATGCCGATAACACTGGTTTTCCTCCTATCAACTATAGCCCACTTGCTTCCGAACAAGGGCGAAACCACCTTTAGCTTTCGGGCGTTTTGAATCCTCTAAAAATTTAAAAAAAAAATACAAAATTTTAAAAGTATCTTCTAAATTCTAAGTATTTATTTGAAATGAAGCTCCCAAAAAATTTATTTAATTTTTTATTATTTTTCCCAGCTGCTTCAAAAGCCTAGCTAACGCACTTTGAAGGTCTTCCTCCAAATCCCATAGCCGCGCTTTTGTACTTCCACTTTGGCACTTCCTTCGTCACCTTCGCTGTTCCCATCCTCGTACTCGTCGTCTTCTTGCTCGACGACGCCGTTGCTTTCTCCTCCACCTGCAACTCCCTCTTTCTTCTTCTTCTTCTTCTTCTTCTTCTTCTTCTTAAGAAATTCAACCACTTCTTCCTCGTCTTCATCATCATCGACCAGCTGAACCTTGTCTTCAAACCGTTTTTGATGCAGCTTCTTGTACTCATTTTTGAGGTGGTCGTTGGAGATCACACCGGTCATACTTTCCGTGCTCGGAAAAAGAAGATGGTAATCACGGGAAGTGGTTTCCCAGCCATAGCTCCTTCTCATTGTGGCTTAATTTCTTCACGACTTTGGATAATTTTTAAATGGTAATTAATGGGCACATGCAGATGCAGCAATTTGTAGACAGGAAAATGTCTGTTTATTCTCATATATATATATGATATGATAGTAAAGGTGCATCCAAATCTCCATCTTTTGTCAACATCAAACGATTAGATTCAACCTCATTCCTGGGATTTGGAATAGAATGCCTTTCAGGGAATATTAGGAACTAAGTGGATTCTCTGTAGGTAACATGACACAGGCATAATGTGCATGGCCGGGAATCTTTTCTAGCTGTATATCATCAGCTTGGGTTTGGTTTAGCCTTTTAGGTACTGTAAAATCCTAAACTTTTCTTTAGTTTTTTCAACAGCTTTGATTTAATTTCTCTCTTTTTCGTGAAAAAATTGAAATTAAACTTGAACCATTAAAAAAACTACTTACCTAGACTTAAATTGTTTAACCGCACCCAAGTGAAATCAGCTCATACATCAGCTTTACCAAAGACGCCCTCTTATCTTTTTCGGGTCATGGCCCAAAGGGAGAAGGATTTTCTCAATTTCAAATGAAATTAAGGGGATTCATTTAGTTGTTTTTATGGGGTATTTTTGTCCAAATGAAATAAAAGGAGCTAAAAAATGACAAAATTACCCCCCTAAAAGCAACTAAATGGATCCCCTCCATTTCATTTAAAATGGAGAGGATCCAAGTCCTACCCAAATATGTCCACAAAAGGTTAAACCGAAGGATTTGACTTAGGTGTTGTAAAATAAATATAGTATACGTGTTGTAGTTTTTTTCACAGTACAAATTGAATCTCAAGTTTTCGTCCGAAAGAAAGAGAGCATGAAATAAATATAGACCACTAAAAAAAAAAAAAACTAAAGCATATGTACTTAAGCCTAATCCAAAAGCTGCCCAAAAGATCATGCTCATAAATTGCTCAACTTATCCCGAGTATTCCCCGAATACTATATTATAATCCTCGGATAGTCGATAACCAAGGATACGTATATAGTCGAAAGCAAACTATTTACCAGTTACATGATATACATTCGTTACCACAACGGTTATAGGCCCCATTTGCGGACAAAGCATTAATGCTTAGAACTGTTATGCAGAGTTTTATGATTATGCATTAAGTTATCCGGACATTACAATCGGCTCATAACGGACGGAAGATCAAATCATCAACTCTTCCGTCAGTTAAGCGCGGATCCTCTACCTAGTCGTCATCATTATCACATTTGCTGACTATGCTATATAAAGATAGGAAGACATCAATGAAGAAAGGTATGCGACATATTATCTCTAAGTATTCTACAACTCACAGAAAGAAGCTAACTTTATCATCAAACATTTCAGCTCAGGGGAGAAGCAGCATCAATGAAATTACCAATTTGCCCTTGACTTCACCAAATCGGAACTGTTTTAACAGGTTTCAAAGATTTTTTTTTCGTCACTCACTTTGGACCTATAAGAAATTTGGCGGTTGAGTTTGAGTGTTTAGAATCAATTGCGGTAGAAGCAATCTTTCTGCTTTTGGCGTTCAAGACCAGCACAAAATGGCCTCCACACTTACTGTCTCTCCCGCCAGACCCCTAACTGCCATAACTACCATTTCCCAGTTCCCAGAAAACCCCAAAACCCTAATTCTACAACAATGCAAAACGACCAAAGACCTCAACCAAATCCATGCCCACCTCATCAAAACACGCCTCGTCCTCAACCCGGCCATCGCCGAGAACCTCCTCGAATCTGCTGCCATACTTCTCCCCAACGCCATGGACTATGCTCGCTCGATTTTCCGAGAAATGGACGAACCTGATTCGTCGGCTTACAACATCGTGATTAGGGGCCTCATATATAAGCAATCCCCTCATAATGCTGTACTTTTGTTCAAGAAAATGCTCGAAAGCTCGGTAGAACCCAATGAATTTACTTTTCCTAGCATCTTGAAGGCTTGCTCTAGACTAAGAGCGTTAAGTGAAAGTGAACAGGTTCATGCCCACATTGTGAAACGTGGGTTTGGGTCAAATGGGTTTGTTGAGAACACTTTGATTCACGTGTATGCCAATTGCGGTAGAGTTGAGGTTGGTCGTCGGGTGTTCGATGGAATGTCGGAGAGGGATGTTGTTGCATGGAATTCGATGATTGCTGGGTACACGAAGAGCGAGTGTTGGGAGGAGGTTGTGAAGTTATTTTGTAGAATGAGAGAATTGGGAGTTGGGTTTGATGAGGTTACAATGATTAGTGTTTTGATGGCATGTGGGAGGTTGGCTGATTTGGAATTGGGGGAGTGGATTCATGAGCATATAGAGGCAAATAGACTAAAGAAAAACCTTCTTTTGATGACTTCTCTTGTTGATATGTATGCGAAATGTGGTGAGGTGGATAGTGCGCGAAGACTGTTTGATCAGATGGATCAAAGAGATGTCGTGGCATGGAGTGCCATGATTTCTGGTTATAGTCAAGCAAATCGATGTAGAGAGGCTCTTGATCTGTTTCATGAAATGCAAAAGGCCAATGTGGAGGCCAATGAGGTCACCATGGTCAGTGTGCTTTATGCTTGTGCTGTCCTTGGAGCTTTAGAAACTGGTAAATGGGTCCATTTCTATATAAAGAAGAAGAAAATGAAGCTCACTGTTACCCTTGGAACCGCACTGATAGATTTCTACGCAAAATGTGGGTCTCTAGACAGTTCTATTGAAGTTTTTAGTAAAATGACTTCAAAAAATGTCCACACTTGGACAGCACTGATTCAAAGTCTAGCTAGTAATGGACAGGGGAAAAGGGCTCTTGATTTCTTCTATTTGATGCGGGAAAAGAATATTGAACCAAATGACGTAACTTTCCTTGTCGCTCTTGTTGCTTGTAGTCATGCAGGTCTGGTTGATGAGGGTCGAAGTCTTTTCGTCAGTATGAGTAAAGATTTTGGTATTGAACCAAGAATTGAGCACTATGGTTGTATGGTTGATATTCTTGGTCGAATGGGGTCAATTGAAGAGGCATATCAGTTTATAAAGAACATGCCCATCCAACCCAATGCTGTTGTTTGGAGAACACTCTTGGCTTCATGCAAGGTTCACAAAAATGTTGAGATTGGGGAAGAATCATTTAGATGCATAACCAGTTTGGAGCCTGCTCATAGTGGGGATTACATACTTCTATCAAATATTTATGCGTCAGTTGGTAGACGCGAGGATGCACTGAGGGTGAGGTGTCAGATGCGGGAGAAGGGAATTAAAAAGCCACCAGGTGGTAGCCTGATCGAGTTGGATGGAGTAGTTCATGAGTTTTTCTCGGAAGATGATGGGCATGCTCACTTAAAGGAGATATATAGTACAATAGAAGACATGATAACACGGATCAAGTCAGCTGGCTATGTTCCCAACCCAGCAGATGCAAGACTGGATGCTGAGGAAGATGATACGGAAGCTTCAGTCTCTCACCATAGCGAGAAGTTGGCCATTGCCTTTGGTCTTATCAGAACTCCACCTGGAACTACAATCAGAATATCGAAGAACCTTAGAGTGTGTACAGATTGCCACAATGCCACAAAGGTGATCTCAAAGGTATATAATAGAGAAATTGTTGTTCGGGATCGGAATCGCTTCCATCATTTCAAAGAGGGATCGTGTTCCTGCAATGACTACTGGTAAACCATATGATCTGCATGCATTGTCAGATTATAAAAGGATTTCCCCTGTTGTAGTACCAAGAGGATACTTAGATGCATTCTTTAACCCTATAGCTGGCCTTAAGAGATTTTGTACCAAGAGAGCAATATGATCTTGTTCGGTATTCCAACAATTTTCGGATGTCTCAATTTCAGGGAGAGGGAGAATGAGTTATTTTTTTATTTATCCTAAGCCAACAATAAGATATGGCAATTTTCTTCCATGGATATGATGTTTTCTCAATTTTATTTTTTTCCTGGGCAAGTAGCGAACACAAAAATCAGAATACACGAAAAACCCAACAAGAACAAATCAAAGAAAATGATGGGAGGGGGAACAAAGGGGCTTGAGGTCACTTAAGGGTACAACAACAACAGGGGGCAAGGACGCTATGGAAATGCTTCCACTTTGATCAGCAGAGACGACCCATCTAGTAAGTTTTACCGCAGAACCAATTCATGCAAAAGCTGACAGCTTTAGAGATAAAAAGGTCCAATTGCCACTCCAGCGGTTGCTTGATTGAGAAATGTAGAGATCACCACTCTTGAGTCACCCTCTACTTCGATATTATTGAGCATTTTCTCCACTGCAGAACTAATGGCAGGTAATGCAGCTTTAGCTTCACCCACGGTTGGATCTCCAGGAGGGAGATTTTCTGTCTAAGCATATAGAAGTTTTCCCAGATGAGTCCCGACGGAAAAAGTGTCATGGATTGCTGTATCAAAATTGATCTTTTAAAGGAATTTTTCGGGGGAGTTACCCGATTTTCAATCTTTTTAATTTTGTTTGGAGCTTAGCTCTAGTACCCCAGGTGTTCTCGATTATGTTTTCTCAGACCAACTATAATTGCTGCATCTGAAAATCCTTTGGACGGGCCTTTTGTCAACAAATACTTTATTATTATTATTCGTAGTTTACATTTTACTTTAGTTAGCAGTTATGGAGCTAACATCCTACTGTGTTTGGTGAACTCAACAGCAGCATCAGACACACACAAGGCAGAGAAATCTGACAACAGAACTGAACTTCAATGAGATGTTAAATGATCATTTTAAACATAAAACATGTCATCCAATACATTTGTGAGACTAGCACCTATTATCTACTAAGCTTCCCTTGAGCCACTTTTGACGGGAAGGACAAAGTTTTCGATCCTCATTTACTATTCAGGGGGTTAATACTTAATAGCACTGGTTGAAGCAGAAAAAGAAACCCTTTGGCTTGTCCTCCATCTCTGCTTTAGGTGTGTCCCCTGTGTCATCGCGCACTGCCATCAATGAGCTTGTACCCGGAGACTCGGGCGGCAACACTCTGTTCTCAGACATGAAAATTCGGGGAGGAATTGCGGGTTCTGGAGGAGAAATGGTGTAAAGATAGTTAAGTAGCATCTGGATTATTTGGCCGAAATTCGGCCGAGCATTCGGGTCCTCCTGCCAGCATGAAGTAAGAATGGTAGCCAATTCCTCTGGGAGGTCCTCTGCACTAGGCCTTACATTCTGAGAAGGGAAATTACGCCATAAAATTGTCAGTTAGATTTAGCAGTAACAAAAATGTACTGCATTAATCAATATAGCAACATGGTAACATAGTATGTAGACACGGAAAATATCTTTTACTTTAAAAGCAGCTGCATATGCTGCCTGGAGATTTGACATTCCCTCAAAAGGCAATTTGTTGTGTAAGAGCTCCCACAACACAATTGCAAAGCTATAGGCATCCACTTTATGGTTATAATGCTTCTTTTCTCCCTGCCTTAATGTAACAGTACTGTACAGCTGCCGCCAATAAAATGCAATCAGGCCATATTTATGTGCTCATTCATAAAATGAGAAATAGGTGAAGGTAGCAAGAAGAACAAAACTACTTCCTTTCCTAAAGAACTACCTCTGGAGCCATCCAACGGTACGTCCCAGTTTCGGCGGTCATCATCTCTGTCAATGATTCTTCTCTTGCTAAACCAAAATCTGCTAGTTTAACTGTTTTGTGGTCTGCAGTCAGGAGTAAGTTTTCTGCACAACCAAAAGAAGAAGTCCATCTTCACTAGGTAAATATTGTTTCTTTGAAGTCGCATAATTTCGAATACATAAGAAATGCCTACTAAACTACATATATTGTGTTGGGTAAATCATGTTGATAGTAAGGTCTCAAGTATTTCAATACATAAGATAATTAAAAAGATAGATAATAAAGATGATTAATTCTGACACTTTCTTTTCTACACAGTACATATAAGACAGTAGAGAGGATGATTACAACTTTAAAAATATATAACTGTCCAAACAATTCTTCAAAAATTTAACTGCATATAAGAGAAGAAATGGGCTGCACTACAAAATTAGTTTTAAAGAAAAAATGAAAAGAAAATGCAAAATATATGTCAAAATTCAAAGAAGGTAGTGAATCAAAGAGAATTACTAAAAAGAAGATGAAACTAACCCTGATTGCACTTAGAAGGGAAAGAAAAGAAGCTTTATCAACAAGATCAACAAATCAGGATTCGGAACGAACAAGGCTCACACACCAAACTATATGAACAAGGCCAAGAGAGCCTACCAGCCCGAGTCCCCAAATGAGGGAACTGCTCGGCGTAAGTCAGATTCGCTTGAAGAAAGCTATCTCTTTTCTTTTCTTTTTCTTTGTTTTTTCCTCTTTTGATAGGCACACTCAATTCTTGCACCAGTCGGGATTAAATCTGATATCTCGTCTTTCAGCCTTTGTTTGAGGGAGAACTTATTAGCTTTCATAGTTCCAAAAATCTACTCAATCTTGGCCGAGAAACTTTATTAACTTCAAACTTCCTTTTCAGTATTCAAGCTTATTACATAGGATAATCTATTGAATGAACATATTTGATTGGCATTGACCCGGATCTAGAAAAATGTAATGTCTTTTTTCTTTCAAGAAGTTTCTTCTTGAATTTACATCTGTCGATTTACCTGCTGAATATTCCCTTATGATTTATTTTCCTAACAACAACAAAGATATGCCATAAGAGGGAAAAAAAGTCTTTTACTATTACCTTCTCTTGAGTCTTAATAGGTTACACCCGAAGGTTAGCCTAATTTGATAATACTTGAATGAACAAGCATATGACTCTACTGAAACACATCCACCAAAACTTACCAAACGTTTCTACAGCCATAAATAAAATTTACAACATTAAATCATGACTCCAGCTTGTGGGAATATATACATATAAATGAAGTAAAAACCACAAGGCATATTTGAATTCTCTTCCACAGTCTAATAACTTGAAAATATTGACATATAAATGTCAGTTTCTTAGAGAGATATATTGAAAATATTAACATCACGTATACTCTTTCCTATTTGAGATTTTAGTTTTGATATCAAGATTCCAACTCAAGGCTATTGGAGTGTGTTAAAGAACTCGAATGATGGCAAATTGGCACTAAAAGATCAATATAGCATATTAGTTCTAAAAGAAAGTTGAATGATAGAGCAATAGTGATAGACAAGGATAGGATGATATTGATAAATTGAGAGCTAAATAAGGAAATTGCATTTCCATCAACTTATCGTAGTAATTAATGAATAATCGACAATAAAAGATCAACAAGGGGGAACTTATTTATAGAAGTCTGAATATGCAATCCTGTAAAGAAAGTTGGAAAGTGTGGGGTTCATAATGATGTAGTGAAGATTACACACTTTCATTATTTCATCAGTAAATTCACACATATGAGACATTCTCAACCAATCGAGATCAGATCTTAACCTAATGAGACCTTCATCAAAAGAATAAAACATAGGAATGAAAAGATTACCAGGTTTCAAATCACGGTGTATGATCCCATGAGAGTGCAAGCATTCCATAGCACGAGCAATATCGAGTGCAAACCCAACAGCAACACGTCTGTCCAAGGACCTCGGCCGCATGTTCAGCAAGTATTTACGCAATGTCCCTCCCAATAAAAGTTCAGTAACTATCACCATTACAGGCTCCTTGCAAGCACCAATAAACTGTTGACACAAGGTTTCAATATTTATTATCAGATGTTAATAAATGATAATACAATATCATAAGAGCCTTGAAATCAAATTCAACCTTCACTAAGTTTTTATGCTGAACTCGAGACAACATTGCAACTTCTCTTGCAAACCGTGCTTCTCTCTTGGCAATCTCCTCCGGAATTTCTCCTTTATGAACAACTTTAATAGCAACAGTCTGATTTTTGTATCTGAAGAGAACCCCCATCACCAAAAACTGGAGAGTGAGATACTTGCAGCATAAACAGATACCACATTGCAATATATTACTGAAGAAACTCATCTCTGATTTAGGAGCTCAAACCAGATTCAATAGCGATTACTAAAGTGCAATTCCAGGCAATCATGCTATTCCAATCAAAATCAGGCCTCCGAAATACGAAAATAGATTGAATTATTGACAAAAACTTAAAAAATAACCTAGACAATGTGGAATCTATATAGTAATTGCTTGATAAATCCATTGAATAGATGGGACATCGACTAATTACCAAAAGGTGCATGTTATATAGAAAACGCACAACAAAAACAAAGATGGGACTCTTGAATCTGACAAAACTAAGCAAGTACTTTGCAGATCTAAATAATAGTTTTCTAAAGCAAGAACAAAAGCATTGCCCAGAGGTCAAAGTAAAGAAATTCTCACTTCTGCGGACCAAATAACTGAAGAACAAGAATCCTTTTCAAGAAAAGCTCTGAACTTACTTCCCCTCATACACTTTGGCATGAGCTCCCTCTCCAATTCTAGGCCCCACAAACAGATGCTTGGGATCAATCAGCCATTTTGCATCCAACTTGAACTCATCAGCTGAGTAGAACCTACTCCCGGATTCCATCTTTTTAAGAAAGCAATGAACTTAACATCTATCTTCCAATGAACTCTAGGCTCTAACACCTATTGTTTACTTTATGGTGAAAGTCACATATCAGAACCCAATAAGGAAAACATTGAAAAACTTATTAGTGCAGAGAGTGAACGGATAAGCTGACACAAAAAGAGAGAACTCTACAAGACATGCTCTATGGTATTTTCTGCTGCTCACAACAACATCTCAAGAATTCAGGTCCATCAAAACTCAGCAGTTTGATGCCTTACTTTACATGCCTTGAGAAGGCAAAAGCATAGAACCCCACATGTGCAACTGAGAGATAAAGCAGAGGTAGAGCGTGTCATGTGTGTGTGAGACACCGAACACTAGAACAAAGCTCAAAGCTCAAAGCCCAAAGAGATATCTTGAAAATTCATGGGGAAAAGAGAGGAATCCTTAGAAAGGGAAGCAGGAGAAGATATCCAATCAACAAGCATTCAGGAAGTGAAAAATCATTGAAATCCTATGACCCATTATGGAGATTAATTAAATGAGAAAATGGGTTTTTCAGCTAATTTAATCTTTGTGGGTTCAGAGCTTCACTCTTGATCCGCAGACAAAATCCTGGAAGAGATTTGAGTCATTGTTCAATAAAAGAATTTAGAGGGAGAGAGAAAGAGAGAGACTTGTGAATATTGTAGTAAAGAGTGTGGGAGCCATAAATTAATCAAAAGCACATGGAAACACATCTTGCCAACATGGGCCATGGGACAACCCACTCAATAAGAAATGCCTGGACTATCTCCTACCCTTTAGCTTTCTACACAATTCTACTACTTTTTTATATTTCACTTCACTTCATTACTTCAATAAAAATGTGTAGAGTGTAGACTAGGGTTGCTGTCAGTCATGTATTCTCCAATCAATAATGGATCCTTGGGATAAAACTCTTGTACACGAAGTTTTCTTTCTTGTCTTTCACGGCTAATGACAAAGTTTCATCAATGTCATACCCTTTTCATCTAACCCAATCAGATCATAAAGGTTGCAACTTTATTGTTACTTTTAGCATCAACGATGATTATAAATGTCCAGTCATAACCATCTTATTTGTTACAAAATGACCATAATAATTTTCTCTCCAAATCAAGGAAAGAAAAAGATACCTTCGATGGCATTAAGAATCTTCATGCTTCTTAGTAGGAAGGAAGAGCATTCTAAATTTTCCTTTCCACCAAACCAAACTACTTTTTTCTAGAATATTAAAAGCAGTCCATAGAGGGCTAGGTAGAGTGAAGTTACTTCGGTTTTATCTTTCAGAATTCAATCATATTTTCTCTCCACGTATCTTTGATCAAATATTCTAATCCTCACTCTCACCACTAGATTCTCTGCGTATATCTTGGCGAGGAACTTGATCATGTATTTCCTTCAAAACGTGTTTTTTTTTTTTTTTTTAAGTCCTTCAAAACGTGTTGGGTCGTTTGTTTTTTGTCTTCTAACTCCAGAATTGTCCCGTAGTTTGTCAAGTTCGAAATGGACGAAATCGGAATGATTATATGCCACCTTTTGTCCTCTGGAAATTACATTCTACATGCTTCTTCTTCTTCATCGTTGTTAACGTGCTTTGGAAGGTATTTTGTAATTTTAATTTGAGAAAAAAATATTCTGATATAATGAAAAAGTTTTTGTTTTTAAAACAGAAAACAATAGGAAAAAGACAGGTCCAAATAATGAGAAGTTTCATCCACAGACTTGCACAAAGGAAATTAGCATGCTGCATCCTTTTGTCATTCCATCTGTCTTTGTACCTCCAAAGTTAAAAACCCTTTAACCCCACGTTTGTGATTTATAATTCACAGCTCATAAAAGATAAACGCCATTGCTAAAATAAGACTCAAACATATAATTATATTCAGAACACAAGTTTTCATATACATAAGAAGAAGACTAGAAACTGATCTCACGTAAGTTTTTCGAGGATTCCAAAACACACACCAGGATCAATGTTCCCCCTAGAAAAAGGAAACCATCCTAATGCAACAAAAAGGTTTAATCTAGCAGTGCATTTTTTATTTATAATATTAACATCATTTTCGGCCAGTTATATTAACAGAGCCTTCAACTAAGCCTTCTCCCCACTGATGAGATCCATGACAACACGCTTGATGCTCCCGTTGTTCTTCTTCAGCAGCCTCTTGTTTGTATCATTATCACAAAAACCCTACACCCACACAAACCACAATCACTGTCATTACAAGCAGAGACAGGAGAAAAGGCTGGAAAAAAAAATGGAAACGAGAAAACTAACGTGTAAAAATTCTTCATGCTTTCCAAAGAAGACTTACCATCTCCTGCAACTCTTCAAGGATGGGATCCCACTCAGAAACACCACAGAGATGATCCACAGACTGCTCCAAATTGTACTCGTTTATCCTCAGGATTTCCTTGTTCAGATCAACCTGTTTGAAACCCATCTCCTCGAGTTCCTTAAGGAGGATATCCTCAACAGCAGCAGCATTCTTTGCACCGGTTCCTTGAGCTGATGTTGGCACAGCCACAACATTGGATGGCACCAGGGTAGGTGCTGTAGGAGTGGGGGATTGTGCATTTGATGGTGCCTGGGTGGGCAATGCCGGAGCAACCTCGGAGAGATCAACAATGGGGTACGACACAGCCTCTGGTGCTGCAGATGAAGAGATGCCATGGCCAACCAGTAAAGCATCATTTATCGGAAAATTCAGATCATGGTCCTTTCTAGGCTGCTCGTCAACCACTGGTTTCATTGGTTCTGTGGCAGCATTCGAGTTGCCAGGCTCGAGAAGTTCACCATCAGGTTGAACATTCACACCTGTAACTTCAGGGCCTTTAGACCCACAGTTGACAGGGGGAAGATTTAAGTTCAAACCTTCAAGGCTATCACAAAGTGAGTCCTTCAAGGAAGTATCAACCTGAATTTATTAATGATTACAAAAAACACAGATTATTAAATTATCAAAGCATATATTCAGAAAACAAAAGCAGGAATGCATGTAACACAAGGCTACCTGGATAAGAACCCAAACACGTTGCCCAAACTTCTGCCCGGATGGAGAAGCCATCCTCCAGTACGACATGTATCGACCAGGAGACGCAGGTGCGGTGAAGTCAACTGCAATGTCAAGCTCCTTGTCCACGGGCACACCATTAGAAGGAATCTGGCAACAGATTGAAAGGGTTGGTTAAGAAAAAACTCGCAAAATCTCAGGAAAGACACAATGTTAGGCATGCACATTAGATGAACTAACATATATTGTCACATGCTCACCTCTAAGTCAACTGAAGGTGCATCACTATATCGATCTCCTCCAATCCAAACAAGTTGAGTTCCACTTGGCCATATTAAACTTCCAGTATTGCGCATCCGCCATATCTTAGTAAATGGAGTAGATGGGGCCATAACAGTACCATCGATCACATTAACATCAATAATGAAGCGACTGTCTAGCCTAGGACGACCTGGCTTAGTTCCGCAACCTCTATACAAATCATGTGGCAATACAGTAGCTCCAACCCAAGGAGAATTCACCTGAGGTTTCGAATGAAAATGAAAGAAAATAAGTTGCCAAACAAAAGAGATAGAAAGAGAAGCAAACAGATGAAGAATCTACACACTGGCTCATGTAATCCCTTGAGAGACCGTGCATGTCGAAAAGGCATAGGGCGGTCCATTCTAGTGTATTCAGTCTCATTACCCATTTCCGAGAAGCAAATACTGCAAAGGTCAAAATCTTCTTTCCTGCATTGAAATTTTCAACTTTAGCCTCAACAATGAGGTCCCTGAAAAAGCTTCATTAACAAGTGAACAACAGAGCAAAAATAATTTCCTTACACTTTGGACTTGTACCGAGGTCCAACAATGGGATGAACCCCACAGCCATCACATTGTATACCCTTGTGGAACATACCACCCATCGACGCAGTGTGACTATGACTCCTTTTAAATGGATGGTTAGCAAAAGGAATTGAAGATGCATTTACCATGGGTATTCCAGCAAATGGACACTGATTCATAGGATTACCACTTATATTAGTAGTCGGGCTAGGCATTCTAGGAATAGACGAACTTGCCGATGCATCACAACCAAAAGACTTGAGAGTCTGCTTAATGATTTTGCAGCCGTCCTTGTTGACTTTCCAGTGGTCTCCAGCAGGAACATTTGAAACAACTGGAGCATACTTCACAAATTTGGCGCCTGACGGATTAGAATCACTGGGAGGGAGATTCAAATCAACAGAAGCAGGAAGCGAGCTCACCGGTGCCCCAACACCCACTGTCACGTTTCCAGTATTCACATCACAACTATTTTTGGATGCTGAGTCAACATATTCAGACTTTGGCATCACATCTTCCATGTCTCCATCCTTTGCAGCGTTTGAACCACCAGCAACATCCTGTGTGCATGAAGATTCTGCACCAGCATTAGTGTTGGAATCCGCATTCATGTAGGACAGTCCCATCTTCAACAAGACGTCAAGCATTTCAGCGGGCACTCGACTGGAGGCAGCTTTAGAAGCCATGTCATGACAAAGCTTCGACAGTGGTTCACGTAGTGCTTGTGGCACTGGAAAAAATTCAACACCACCAGATTTACCAGCTTTCACATTTGGAAATGGATGCTGGGCTTCAGGAGAAAGTTGTTCACGACGTGCCTGCGGCACATGCTTCATAACTTTAACAACACCAGGTTTAATATTTGAAAGTGGTTGCTGGACGTAAGGAGATCTTAATGGGGTAGAGCTTCCACTTGAACTACCATATGGTTTACCACCATTGTCGTCGCTCAGTTGCACCTCAATCCTCAAGAATTTCAGATCCTGCCTCATCATATCACGCATATCCTCATCATTAACAAGTGTTACTACATCACCATCTTCATCCAAGTATGTTAGGGTAAAATCAGCATCAGCAGGGAAATTGAAAAGACCAAGGATCTTTGACCTCAATCCAGCCATGTCGAGATCCAGTCCTCCATTTAGAGGATCAAGAGGAACAGTAAAGCGCCTCAGAGTATCTTCAAATTTAACCTGTATAACCACAAGTCCAAAACCGGTCAGCATTTTTTTCTTTTTCAGTTCTTTCCCACTTGTAACGATAATAAAATAAGATTCTGAGCCTTTACCCCAAAGCATTTACATTTAAAAGGCACCATAATAATGATCAGTGAAATTTTTAGGCCCTATTAACAAATTTTACTTGCATTTCAACGGTAAAAGCAACAAAATTAGAGAGGGATCCAAAGGTTCATGACTCATTATGATTAATCTGTAAAACCTCAAACATGTAATCAACTACTAAGTTTGAAGCTTGGGCTCCATTCAAAGTGAAAAACATTTCAAAATATTAACTGACATGAAACCACACCAATTAAGTATAGCCATAGCAATATATGCACATGTTTGATAATCAGAACGCGAACTCTATTTGAAACTATTTTATTTGGTGCCAAAAGTAAATCAGCAGGAAGCTTCGTAAATTGTACGTTCTACAAAACAGGTCAACTGGTCCCAGTATATGAATAAGCAGTGTCAGCAAGCTAATTACAGTAACAATTGTCTCGATCTAAAACTAAAGCACTGAAACAAGCAAACATATCATCTTCCAACCAATGACACTATCAAAGACCAAATTCATAAAAACCAG
This sequence comes from Carpinus fangiana, assembly GCA_006937295.1. Taxonomy (NCBI): domain Eukaryota; kingdom Viridiplantae; phylum Streptophyta; class Magnoliopsida; order Fagales; family Betulaceae; genus Carpinus; species Carpinus fangiana. The sequence goes on along the minus strand of CM017328.1, from coordinate 5,099,404 downwards.
AAAACGCTGAGAGCTAACAGGATGTTGCGCAAACAACCAAATACCAGTCTTGAGTCCAAAACCGAATCATTTGTAGATTTGAGATTAAGAAAACAAAATCATAATAGTAACGAAACCCTAATTATCCCTTTTTCCACGGACAATTTCCCATAACCCCAAGTATAAATTCAACATTCAGTTACCTAATTCCTCATTTTTTTTTTCCCTTAATTTCCGATTATTCAACAACTATGCAAAACAAAACGAAAAATCCAACAAGAGAATCCGTACAGTTTCAGCGGGGAGCAAAATAAACAATCTGTTTTGTTTCCCACGTTAAAGTCAATTTCTTTCCGACGTTTTATGAGTGACCAAACAAAGAATAATAATGTAAAACAAGCAAGAACATTCGAAAATCAGCCTCAATTACATGCAGATCAAAAACTAAATTCACAATCCAACCATTTTCTCAGCAACCAAACGGATTAAAAGATATCCCCGCCCCCCACAACCCATAATAAAATACAAAAAAAATCATCTAGATTTCCCAACCTCGTCTCAGCACCTAAACCCAAAACAAAAAAAGAGCAAAAATTTCTAAAAACCCCACCTTGATCACCTTCCCGAACTCCATAGTAGCTCCGAAACAGCGTCCCGGTTAGCCGCCAAAGGGGAACTATTACCTCGCAATCCACGAATTCCTAACCCTAAATCGACAAATCAAAGAACAAATCAAGAACCGATGCAAGTATACGCCTGTTAATTAGGAGAGAATCGAAGGAAGAAACGAGTATTGGGGTTACTCTTAGAGCTCTAAGCGTTCCCGTTAGCCGCTATTTGCCCCCTCCGTTTCTCAGTCCCTTTGTTTTATAGCCTGCGTATTGGCTTGGGGGATAAGAAATTTATTATTTATTGCGAAAATAAATTTATTTGACTTTTTTGGTTTCTTTCTCGCGAAGGCAAACCAAACTGCGGAACTGGAACGCAGATCTTATCTCGTGATGTTCGATCAGTGGGACCATTAATCAAACGTGGCAGGATTTCATTGGTTTGGGAGAATTAGTATTTCCTTGATGAAAAAGAAAGATGCGGAGGTGCAGGATTTATGAGGTGGAGTTGAGAGCAGTGGATTTTACTGTAACATGGGGAAGATCGCCCAAGGAACCTGTTGGTGTGCATTGAGAAACCATGACCGTTGGATGATCTTTGAACTAAGAGAAAGTAAGATCTGGGAATCATGATTTTTGATCTGCGGGGACCATTGCAACACGTGTTGTCAGACGTGGCGGGAGTGAGGTGGAGGATTTGACGCATATGAAACGTGGCAGGGTTGAGGTGGAGGATTCGTGTGGTGGAGTTGAATTCGCCGAGGAACTGTTGGTGTGCATCGAGAAACCGTGACCGTAGGATGGTCCTTGAACTAAGAGTCTGAGATCTGAGAACATTTATTAATCGTGATTTTTTTTTCTCTACCGGTGGGGCCATTGCAAATTTACAACACGTATATCATACGTGGCGGGGTGTCATTGGTTAGCATTGGTTAACAATCGTGATTGATTGTGCCACGATGTGTGCATTGAGAAACCTTGACCGTAGGATGGTCCTTGAACTAAGAAATTTTTTACCGGTAGCACCATTGCTGGGAGAATAATAGTTCTCTTGATAAGAATAAGATTGATCGTGCAGAGTTTAAATAAATTGGAGAATATCCTACTAATTTTATCTTGGTATATTTTATTTTTAAAAAAAATAAAAAGATAAAAATATCACTTGTATATAATTAATGAAATTTTTTTTAGTTCAAATAAATGATAGAGAATCCTGTTTCAAGTTGAAAATGGTAGATTTTAATACAACTTTTTGAAAGTAATAGATTTTGATGCAACTTTTAGGTATTTAATAGGCTGGTTTAATATAAACTTAATTTGACATTAATGAAATAGTGTTGCAAAATTTGACTTGTTTAACTAAAATAAATTGAGTTATAATTGATGAGTAATGTTTTAAGGTTTCTTCATCACATTTGAAATGATTCTAAAAAATATAATAGCATTACTTAATGGCAGAAGATTGGACAATGGAAGGCATTTTTTTAATAAAAATAAATAAAATTAATTAAAAATTAAAAAAATAAATTAAATATTAAAAAATAAATTTTTTTGTCTTCTTTTTTTTTTTTTTTTTTTTTGTGTGTGTCACTGTGTCTTCTAAGCCATTATATTAGATTAAAACGACGCATTGTTTTTCTAATTTATTTTTTTGAAAAATCATGCTCAAAGGATTGACAAACTCCTATTTATAGATATACTCTTCGAATTTGGTCTCTATTACTATGATGATAATCGCAAATTTTTTTTTTCTTAAGCAATGATCTCTGAGCAAGTTTACTAAATCTACTTCAACACGAGGTCGTTTAAGCTTAATAGAATCATTGTTTTTCTTCCTAACTACAATTATATATATTTATATAATTAAAATATGAAATAAAAACTATATAAATGCATAAATAATGCAAGAAAAACAATTAATTTACATCTTACAAGAACAATTTAAATTAAAATCTGAAAATTTAATTATATACCTTAATAGCTTAATTTTTCCTTGAAGTTGGACAATTGATTTTCAATCTTTCTGGATTAGAAAGATAAACAAAATATAGCTTAGAAAGTTAGAAATATCATGAAAAAAATTAATTTACAAGAACAATTTAAATCTAAAAAATTATATACCCCGTTGAAGTTGGAAATTGGAAAGTGAAAAAAACAAAACACAAAGTTGCCAAGTGATAAGTCCTCAAGAGTCAAGAGTCAGGAGTCAAGAAGAAAATGCAGGAAATTGGAATCCTCAAGAAGACAAGAACTAGAAGAAAATAAAAAAGATTAAAGAGAAACTGTAACGAGGCAATCGGTAACAAAAGAAACAAAACAAAACTTTTGTTTTTTTAGGTTAAAAATGTATCCCATTAAGCCCTTTTTTTTTTGGGCCCATGGGCCGTGTACCCCTTTTTTTTTTTTTTGTCATTTTGGCATGCTGTAGCCTTTACAGCCTAGCTGTACGTGTACCCTTTTATTTTTTTTATTTTGTTCATTTTTTGGCATGTGTACAGCATATCTGCACATGTACTTTTCTTTTTCTCTTTCCTCTTTAATGAAACGGTGTGTATAAACTATTCATCTTCCGCCTAGTGGAAGTTCATCTTCCACTTAGCTTCCACGAAACCTGCTTCCAGCGTCAATGGCTCATGAAAAAAAACAAAAAATCTTTTATGAAAAAAACTGTCAAGTTTATGGTTGAGGGTCAGGAACTCAGGGTCTAGCGGGCATCATTCATGATTATAAAGGGGCATAATTTTTTTTACAAAGGCAATAACAAATCAACCCCCCTCCCTCCACCATTGGCATTACTCATAATTGATTTATAAGGTTTTATACCTTTACATCGACACAAACTGAACCTTTTTTTTTTTTTTGACATGTTCGCATAATAGGAGAAGGGGGATTCGAACTAATGACATCCACTTCATTTGGCATGATCTTAACTGATTGAACTACCTCTTAGAGACACAACCTGAACTTGACATGTGACATTTAAAACTAATAGTTTTTAACACGATCCACAAACCTAATACGAACCTGACACAAAATTAACATATTAAAATTGATAAGTCTGGCTCGTTTAATTAAAGAGGTCTAATTACAATAGAAACTTGAAAGGTATTGAAAGGTAAGGAATATATATTGGTAATACATTATTATGACTTAACAAACATAAATTAAAAAAAAAAAACAACAACAACAACAACTTCTTTCGCTTTGTACTCATAAAAAAAAATCACAACAATACGCTTTCTTTCAAATGAAACACAAAATTTATCTTGAAAAGGTTTATATAAGACTTATTTGTCTAAATAAATTTTGAATTGCTTGACCACCTACCCGAGCAGGTAGGCCCATACAAGCCCTCTCATATTTATACAAATCATTAGCAATTCAAACAAATAATTATTATAAATCTCAATCCTTATTTTAGGTATTATTTGTTATTCGTTGGTACAGACTTGTGAGATTACACAAAACAATTGCTTATACAAATATGTAAATGACTGATGATTAACTGATAATCCCATTCAAAAGTGGGCAATATATAGAAATGACCTAAATTTAGGGGGGAATTAAGCAACCTTACATAGTTACATGTATGTCTCAATTGACTGTCACTTTACAAAATTCTAAGAAAATAAAAATAAAAATTATTCAGCATCTTTAATGCAAAACATGGCCATGAGGCTCACAATTGTTGCACAAACCACGGCAAGCAGGCCTCTTTCTCTGAGCACAACCTTGACCAACTGCACTGCAACATCGGCAGTGATCTCCCTCCCGTGTTGAGCCAGTACACGCCGACGCTTTCCAGCAAAGGCTAGCAGAACCAGCACTGTGATCCATGTCACCATGGTCGCACGGGCTGCCGCAATTACCAATGTTGCCATCAAAGCTACTCCGGCTAAAGGCAGCATCCACACATAGAGGGCTGAACGTCCGGTTACCGGCCGGTCGGTGCAGGATAAGAAGATACAGAGGGTTACAAAGAGAGAGAGCAACAACGTTGCTGTTGTTGTTGTTGCTGTTTTGGTTCTGGACAGGTTCATGTTTGTCAAAGGTGATCTCACGAAATGAATTAGGTGGGGAAGAAGAAAATGGAAGAGAAGGAGAAGATGAAGCTGGGTTGAGAGTGTTTATTAAATGATAGAATGACAATTTGATGCTTGAGGATTGGACCTGGAAAAGAATTTGGTAGCCATGACCCATGTGCTGCACATGGGGAGGTTGGCCGGGAGGTACGGCCTTTAGTAATTTAGGAGCTGTGAAAATTGGGTATCTTAAGATAATGTCAACCACTATTAGTACACTTTTGTAATGGATATAGTGGGATTTGGCTTAAATACTCTAAAGAATAACTATAATGCTGAAAAAACTTTTTCAACAGTCTAAATTTAATTCAACTTTAGCTCTTTTTAATAAAAATTTTAAACTTTTTCAACAGTTTAAATTTAATTATACTTTAGCTCTTTTTAATAAAAATTTTGATATAAAATTTGACCGTTTAAAAAAAAAAAAAAAACTATAGCAATCGAAATCCGGAATAGGAGTAGGAATATTCTTATGTTCAAAAGTTAGAAGGTTGGTTTGGAAGGATCGGTATCCTTGTAGTCTCCATCTGCGTATTGCAGAGTTATCCTGCAATTGTGAGAGGCCCTTGATAAGGCCAACATGTCCAAATAAATGCTCAAGCACTTACTCGAACAAGTGGGCCTAGGTGGTCATGAAGTACTGAAACCTTCCTATACCATAATCACTCTAAAAACTATCAAATTTTACCTAATAGGTAGTAGCAATCAAAATTTTCCCAACTAATTAGGGGTGTATGTGCCTTCACTTTTTCTTTTTTTTTGGGGGGGGGGGGGGGGGTAGATGTGCTTCTGCTTGTACGGTCAACTCACAATACTGGGAGAAGGTAGTGCAAAAGCCTCTGTAATATGGACGTCACTGAAATCCTGATCCTTGGTCCTACTAAATAATGGATGATGTAAAGAGCTATGCTCAACAGTGTCTGTAAACAGGCTATCACAAGTAATAAAATTCTCGGTGAAACCGAGGTCAATCTTCAGGGAATGGTAGACACTCAAGTAAAATTCCTATTATCGTGTAGAAAAATAAAATGCGTTGATTGTTGTCTTTCTGCTAAGAAGTTGAGCAGTAGAGTGAAACATAGAGTCGTATTAAATTAACTAAGCTAAATTAATTAAAATAGAGTTAGAAGAAAATTTAATATGAAAAGCACTAGGGCTTCAAAGATCCATTTGACATTGCTTTACGTGTTCTTGAGATTTTTTTAACTCAACTAGGTTAGAGAATCAACTCTCCTAATCAGAAGCTACAACAATTAAGCACTAACCAAATGTAAAATAAATTAAGCATAGGTTGGTTAATACTTTGAATCCAATAACTGGTCAGAAGATAAATTATGCATTCAATATATTCTCGAATCATAACAAATCAACCAAAGTAAACATTTGATCTATCCAAAAATTATAATGAATCATAAATCCTTATCAACATATAATTTTTCTCAAAACAGAAAAATTGCTGTAATCACCAATGTTTTAACAGAAAAATTAACTCTAAACCTCATCCAACTTTAAGCGAGAAGACCATGCCTCACCTCACTAAAAATTTCAGCAACCTCGTATCATATAAATTTTCCAATAGCATTTAAATCCATCAAAACGCTCATACAAGATTAAATAACAAAACTGTCTAGTTTATATGTTAAAGGGTGATGAATACGCCATCTTTCTTTTTATTTATGACTGAATTTACATTCTTAAGTCCAATTGTCTTTTGTCCATTTCCAAATAAAATGTCCTTTGTCCATGTCCAGGTAATATGTCCATTGTCTAGTGTCCAAGTAAATATGTCCATTGTCCAAAGTCCAGGTAAATATGTCCATCGTATAGTGTCCAGGTAAACATGTCCACATCCAGTGTCCCATTGAAACTATGAGGGTCCCAATAGTTGGGAGGTCTAGGTTGTATTAAATTCCTCAACGACTTTAATTATTTAGAAGCCATAGCATCTCTATTCCATTTTAAAGAATAAGGTTACAAACCCAAAGGCACTAGCAAATTCCTCCATTTATCCTTCTATCAAAATCAACCAAGCAGCAAGATAAACCATCCGGATTTCTATTCATGAAATTTGAACAATTCAATAACTTCAAACATTCTCAAGGAATTTAAGCAACAAATGGCAATTTCTATGAAATATTAATCACCATATACCATTTGGACAAACCCTCGAAAAACATAGGAGCACAAAAGTTAATCTAATTCCTTTGTGATTTTGAGCTTGCACTCATCTACTAACAAATAGGTATTAGTTTGACTTAAAGAATCACATACAGTAAAACTACTGTAACCATCTTATCATAAATGGTATACTATAACTTAAAAACAATAAACCCACTCACATAAATCTTTCGGTTTACAATTCAAGAACCTGCAGCTCTCTGAAAATTTAGCTCCATGATCATCGTCCAAAAGGAAATTACCCAACTCACAATTCATCAATCACAGCACCCGACTCGGCCAAGTACCTGAAAATTTATCATAGAGATGACAAAATAAGACAACCCCAATCCATACTTATTCGGCCAGCACCCAAAAAACACAGCCAAACCGAAATCCTCCAGAAATGTTAGCAAGTACTGCCCATCAAGAACAAATTATTGAAATCTAAAACAAAAGAAGCCAAACACTCCAAAATTGCTCGAATTTCGGCCAATACAGAGAACACCAACCCAACACATCCTTCTCCTACAATCGATCAAGCCACCCAAAATTTTCCATTCATCAATCGGCCAACATCCAGAAGATTAAACAACAAAACTACCTCATCCAAAAGGGAGCCGTAATCTCATGGGTAGCATTGAAAGCCGAATTTGAAACAACCCAAACAGTGTAGAGAAAAATTTCGGTTTAAGCTCTTAAAGTTTTTATGAATTTTGGCTAAATCATTAAGTGGGTATAACCGAAAATCATCAATGCATACTAACCCATAAATGTTTCCTCAACGATCAATCAATATGACAGAGCAAAGGAAAGAAAACATGGAGGTATTTTCACCCGGGTAAGGGAAACCCATGAGAAGATAAAAACAGAGAGGGAATTTGAGCTTATACCTTGTGTTATTACATGAAAAATACTCTTCCAAGCCCTCTTCGCTCTGCTCTCTCTCTCTCTCTCTCTCTCGATTTCCCTGGTTTTTTTCCGAAAAGGGGAGGAGCACCCTGTTTTTTTTTTTGAAGGCAGTAGGGAGGGGGGTGCGTGAATGATTCAACAAAGTGGGCATAAATCTGTCAATCTGCCAGCACTATCATACGTTTCAGCTGGACAGTTTTGCAGTCATACTCATGCAAGGTATGCTGATTTTTCTGTTGCCGTGTGTCGTTCTATTTGATTTGGTGCCTTTTTTTTATTTTTTTATTTTATTATTATTATTATTTTATTCAATGCTAGGAAAGGGAAAGGGATTGATTTGGTGGCTTTTCTAACAAAATTTAGTACTTATTATGCTGAAGTTTTTTTTTTCCTTTTTTTTAACTGTTTAACATTTAATTTCAATTTTTTTTTAAAGAAATAGAAAAAACAAATTCAACTGTTAATATAATTTTATAAATTTTTTTAGAGGCATGTTACACAATTTTTAATGATTAAAAGATAATTGAAAAAAAAAATTAAAATTAAAATTATCATTTCCATTTCCATTTTTTTACACTACCTCTTTATGATTATCCTTGGATATTTACTACTTAATATTTGGTTGCCCATTCATTCATACCTCATTTCCATTTCCATTTTTTTACACTACCTAATCCTAATGCGCTCTTTATCCTTGGATATTTGCTACTTAATATTTGGTTGCCCATTCATTCATACCTCTTGTACTTCAAGCCCCTTCTTACCACACTTCAATACTTAATTTCATGCAGCACCAGCACAGTCTTAATTGGAATTAAAATCCTCTCCAGATCAAATTCAGTTCATTTAAACCGGAGAATATCTAGTTATAGTGAAAAAATATTTTTATCCTTTCAAAAAATAAAAAAACAAAAATACCCACAAACTATAACTAACTAAATTCTCTTCAATTCAAATGAATTGGAGAGGATCTTGTTCACCTAATTGAAATACCTAAGTTCAGCTCTAGCAATGTCATGCCCAATTAATGGGCTGTTTTATACCCAAAAAAAAAAAAAATCAATGATTAATTGTGAAAATTCAGCAAGTGTAATCCTAGAATATTGCTTAAGCGTAAAAATTATGGGTCCTGGTCAAGGGGTCAGGATTCCCTCAAATTCTTTAAAAATTTGAGGCCCTCAAATTTTGAATCTTGACCGTTTATCTTGATTTCAATGGCAAAAAATAAAAGACTTTTCAGTTTCCACATTTAAAGTGAAAACACATTCTAATTTTTAATTATTGAAACCTGGAAAGCCTTTTGTTTTTTGCTTTTAAAATCAAGATGAACGGTCAAGATTCAAAATTTGAGAGCCACAAATTTTTAAAGAATTTGAAGGGATCCTGATCCCCTGGTCAAGCGTATCATCCCCTAATGTTACAAAATTTCAGCAGCTCTCTCCTCCCTAGATAAAATATTAGTAACTCTTAACATTCTTTTCAAAACTTTCAATAAGACCATTTAATCCCATTTTTAGGCCGGTCGACCCTATTTTACAAATTCAAACTTAAATGGGTCAAAAAAAAAAAGACCATTTTATTAAGTTCACTGACAACTCCCCACCATTATAGGCCTTGGCCCAAAGATTTGATCCCTAATTAACTTTCCAAAATCCTTTGATTATCAGGTAATCACGAGTTGGGGTAACACACCAAATTTAGTGAATGTACATATAAGCGATTGATTTTCCTACAAAAAAAAAAAAAAACTCATTCCGCAACAATTGGATTGGAAAAAAGAACAAAATTGTAAGATATTTCAATAATACCCTCAAGCATGAACGGATGCAGTTGAAAGTATGAGATTGCAGCAGCTGAAAACCATCTATCTCTTTGATGTTCATCAGCTTCGCATTGTTGGAAAAGAAAGTGAACAACTGAAATGATTTACCAGCGTCATAGTTGCTGATCAAGATAAGGGTCTCTAGGTGATCCCCTGGGAGATGCCAAATATTCCGTAACACCCGAAACATAACCTTTCAACCATGAGGTGCTGCGAGTCAACCATCCGCCGGTCTGTCCCTGTTCTTGCATCTCAAGCATGCTCATCCTTTCTTCCTCCGCCAGTACCTCAAGCCACCTCTTAGCCATGAAAATTTTCACAGCTTCGACGCCTTCATTCACAACCTCCATTGGTGGGATCACAAGAGGATTTTGGTCCATGTTAAGTTTGGTCAAATTGTCTAGCCGACCAAATGTTTCAGGAAGAGCATGAATTTGATTGTTGCTGAGATCAAGTTCCCTGAGGTTGGTCAAATCACCAATGGTGTCAGGGAGTTCCTTCAGGTCACTGAAATTACTGCTTAGATTCAGAATTTCAAGATTAGTCAATCTTCCAATTGCATATGGAAGACCGTGGAGCTCGTTGAAGTGAGCATCCAGATAGCGCAAAGACTTCATCTCACATACGGAAGAGGGAAGGTAACGAATCTTGTTCAATTGCATTGAAAGCTTCTGTAGATTTACTAATTCAATACCAATATTTGTCGGCAAATAGGTCAGGTTGTTGAAGCTCACATCTAACTCCACCAATGACCTGAATGATAGCAAGAGACAGAACTAAACATTCCCCCCAAAAAAAACAAAAAACAAAAAACAAAGCAGGAAAAAGAATGTGGCACTCTTTTTTCTTTTTTGGTTAATGATAATTACCAGCAACGACAGATGGAGTCAGGAAGGGCAGCTAGCTTGTTTCCTGAGACATTCAGAATTTTCAATTTTTGCAACAAGCCAATCGAGTCGGGAAATGACTCCAAAAGATTAGAAGAGACATTAAACTCCTCAAGATTTTCCAGTCCCGCTATTGAGTCGGGGATGACCTGTTACTTTCACACACAAGTTAACTGTATAAAAGGCAAAATCTGACAAGCCAAACACCCAGTGAACTAATACTTGCTCAATCATGATGAGAGAAAAAAATAAAATAAATAAAGCAAAGAGAAGTTTATGTGCAAAATAATAATTAATGTCCAGCAAATTTGAGTGCAAATTTGAGGGGTATAAATGTATACATGTTCCCATTATTTATCAATTTTCACAAAGAAAACAACTTATAGAAATAAAAAATTGGGAGTTTATAGACAATGAAATAATGCATTAATAAGCTTCAACACAGGCATCAAGAAGAAATAATTGTTCTGTAGCTAACATAAATGAATGCCAATTCTAACAATGTTGGCAAAAGAACGCTTATTTTAACAATTCTAGATGGCCCCCCATAACAACAATCTTAATTCATAAAAGTAGTTGGATTTGAAGTGTGAGACACTGTAAAACGACACAACATTATGATAGGCTTCTCTAATATTCCTTTAGATGAATAATAATAATAATACAAGAGTGAAACAGGGCCTTTCTAAGATTATTGTGAGGATTCTATACAAAGCCACCGTCCGTGTAAAGAAAGCCATGAGGCAAGCCCATACCTTCCAAACACTTTTCAAAGGGAACAAACAAGGCTCTTTAGACTATAAAGGTTTATAATAATAGCTCTTCACTTCAAAGCAATGATTGCTAGCTGGGGCCCACAAAATGCTATCATTCTTCCCCAAATATGTTTTTGAGAAGTATAATAAATTAAGAAATGAGTCAAGAGATTCCAACTCCCAATCCTAGACTGTCCCAGTGAAATTCGAATTCCAATGGGTAGAAGCGTTGGAGGAATCCAAGTTATCCGACACCAAGGTCTATATGTCAGGAGCTATCGAATAAAGTTCGAGGTATGGTGTGGAGCTACCTAAAGAACTTCCTCCTCTAGAAACGATCTCTCCGACCAATCCCCTTCAACCTAGTCTAAATAAGAAAACTCCAACCCATCTAATTTGGGGCGCCAAATAACAGTTTCATTAAAAAGATTCTTGTACTACTCAGTAATTGTGTCACTGATCACTCCTTGATCTGAGGTGGTAGTACCTTCAATACAAAAACTGGAAATAAAGTTGTTCCTCCTGTGAGAGTTGGCAAGGCGATGAAAGAATCTCATATTGTGGTCCCCTTGTTTTAAGTTTTAACCAAGTCGTCCTAGACTTCTGCATCCAACTAATTTCTTGCATTGGAATAACATTCTCCAAATCTGCTTTCACTTGTGCCTCTTGATTCTCTCCTCTTCTAGAATATCCAAAGGACTGAATCTTCTCCAGTAAGAACTTCTTCCCCTCATTAAAATTTCCAAAGGCCTCCTTGTTCTAGTGTTTTAAGTCAATTTTCAGCCATTTTAGTCTATTAGCAAAAACAAAACAGGGAGTACCAAGGAACTGGTATGAGTCCCATCACTGTTTCACCATATCTAGAAAACCTTTTGTTTTCAACCACATTCTCTAATATACCATTGATCAACAAAAAGATTGCACATTTTAGTAAGTTGAAGATTTATGTTCCAAGTTCATGGGTTCAATGAACTAAGAAATTCCTTGCTGGTTTCAAATAATTCAACTTTCAAAATTTCATGTCCATGATAAACATAAGCTTTAAATTATTCTAAACAAAACCCTTGTTTGGAATTAGTTTAGCACTTCCAAACTTAATGATCCTAACTTGCCTAGCATTCCTGCACCATGTTGACTCCATAAGAGCTTCACAGGTGTAATTGACCCAACAACAACAGGCAAGCAAAAACCACCATGAAGCACATAGTTCAATGGGGGAAAAAAAATGACAGCAACATACTTAAAAGTTAAAAGGCAGAAATACATGTAAAATAATCAAGCTTTGAATATGTGCAAACTATGACAACGAAACAAGGGGAAAAAATACAAAACAAGTTGTTGCTAGGATAACCCAAGCATAAAAACCGGTGACAAAATTTCTGAAAATAGTCATAGTTTGCAAATATTCATAGCCAGCGATGAAATTTTCCTAGCCTATGTCTCACTTCAATAATTTGCAAATAGTCAGAAATACATTTCTGAAAATAGTCATAGTTTGCAAATAGTCGTAGTTTGAAAATAATCATAGTTGTCAAGTAGTCTAGTTCGCAAATATTCATAGCGAGCAACAAAATTATCCAATTAACCGAATATCAAACTCAAACAGTTCTGAACACTAAAATACTCCTCAAACGAGCCCGAAACTTCACCCCCATAATAATACAAATGTATCATTATCCAAAAACCATGCTTCTGGAGACAACCACATATTCCACTACTAAGGCTAAGAATCTCAAGAGGATAAAGCATGTTCACGCATACGTAGATACTCTATTTGATATGGGTTTAGAATCGAGAATAACTTCAGTTCGGTTGTGGCAAAAAGGCTATGTTTTTTGCCCACCACTCGCCAGCTGACACCTCACATAAAGGGAAAAAAATGCACAAAAAGAATTTACACCATGCTGCAGCTGATTTTCAATTAAAGAAGAAAGAAAAGAGAAAGAAGAAGGAAGAAACCCACGGCCAGTAAGGAAGAAACCCATGGTGCAGAGCAGACCATCCAGGCCGGCCACCGAGACCCTCTGCTGGGTCTCGCCAGTGAGCCAGCCTCACCTTGCCGGAAGGATCTCGCCCACGACTAGTCCCATGTCTCGCCGTCTCTCTGAGCCCAGACACCTTGAGGCGACCCACCTCGCAGCAAGTCGAAGACCGGCCACGGAGACCCACGGCTGGGTCTCGCCGGTCATGGGTTTGGTTTTTTTTTTTTTTTCCTTTCCGGTGGGTCTGGGTTTTTTTGGTTTTTAGGATAATAAAATTTCAAAAAGGGTTAACCTTTCCCTCTAGGTTTTAGTTTTGAGGCATTAGAAACGAGTTTTGTGGCATTAGAATCAATTTTTGGGGCATTAAAATCGATTTTTTAAGTTGGGTTTGAGTTTTTCGGAGTTTTCCGGTTGGGTTTGGCCGGAAATGAAGAAAGTCCGCCGGAGATGGTTTGGTCGGAAATGGTGGGTCACGGCTGGGTCAGCCGTCGCCGGAGAGGTGAGGGAGAAGAAGAAGAAAAAAAAAAAAAAAAAGGGCATGCGTGGGTCTTTTGTTCTCATTTTAGTTTGTGTATTTTTTCTTGAAATGCTGAGGTGTCAGCTTATGAGTGGAGGGTAGAAAACCCCCTTTTTGCACCAACCGTATAGCAGCTGCACTCTTTAGAATCTCATCATGATCAACTACACACTCAGTTTGATCCCTTCTCGCCATTTAATATTGAATACAAACAACTACAATCTTCTAGGATTTTTAGGGTACTCTACGGTGCAGATTTTTAAAAATCTCAATCATTTATTTTCAAATAAATGGTTAGGTTATGATATCATCGCACCAATTTTGCATTTATCACTTCAGTATTTATCATATTTTTACCGTATTTTAAAAGTTATAAATGCTGACTCGACGATACCCCACCCATTTAATTTGAGGAATTGAGGAATCTATATAGTAGAATGTCCTAGAAACTCTAGACGATCTTAATCCAGGAATTTGAATAGCTCAAAGCCTCAAACCCATAGAGCTACGGATTACAACTAAATTAACTAATCATATTAAAAGAAAATTAGAACTTAAAACACACAATTAAACGGAAATTACCTCAAGTTGATTACCCGAAACGTTAAACACAACGAGGCTCCGAATCCGCCCGAACGCCTCGGGCAAGAACCGCAACCTCCGACCCGACAAGTCGATACGCTCCAAGCCCTGCCCCGTTGCCTCCTGCAATATCCCAACCACGTCCTCATGAAGCTCCTCCTTCTCCGCCTCCGGGGCCTCCTCCGTGACCGCATCCCCCGGCGACGCCTCGGCCGAATCGTAGATCTTGACGAGGCGCTCCTCGGCCTCCCTGAGAAGCCTCTCGTACGCGTCGTGCATCTCGTCGAGCTGCACCACCGCCCTATAGGCCTGCTTCTCCTTCTCCGCCGTTTGCCTGCACTCGCTCTCGCGCTCCGCCAGGTGCGCTCGCCACTGGAGGCGGTCCACGTCCGGCGGCCGCGGCGAGCGCACGATCTCCTCTAGATGCTTCCCCAGGTTGGCCTCAATCTCAGCGAGCTTGGCCCGGGCCTTGTCGACGGTCTCGTGGTCCGGCCGGGGGCCGAGTGTCCGGAGCACGGACCTGGTCTGGGCCACGTCGGTTACGGCCGAGGTCATCGACGCGAGGACCCTCTGGTCGGCCAGGTGCGGCATGTCGTCCTCGATTTGGTACCGGGCCTGGCCCGAGGAGGAAGATGGATCGGACGTTGGTTTTACTGGCGGCTGTTCGATGTCGATTTCGGAGCCGTAGGTGGCCGGTTTGGGCCCGAGAGAGGGCAGTCGGGCCATGACGTAGGAGAGAATCGGGTGGCTTTTCGGGTTCGGATCCATTTTCTCTCTGAGATGAGGATTTGGATTACAGAGAGGGAGATTGAATCGATGATACTTATTAGTTAATGATCCTATGGAGAATGGAATTAGTTTGTTTATAGTTTTGAACTGTTCAGAGCGTAAGTGTCGGAGAGTGTGGAGCATTTGACGTGGCATCCACTAATCCAATCGGACGGTCAGGAAAAGACGAAACGGAAGGCTAGTGTTTCACATTTATGGATAGGCACCTATCATTATTTACTATTTACAAAATAAAACAATCAAGCTCACATCTTTACTTATTATTTAATTAAAGGTTAATACCTAGTTTTTTTTTTTTTTTTTTTTTATGTTTTAATTCGTATCATAAATGGTATCTAACTTATGGGTAAATATCAAATCTCTGTCACTATTTCATTAGCCAAACTAATGGACTACGATGGGATGATTTCAATCTTCATGTAGCCCATCTAAGAGTGACCGAACCACTCTTTAATGCCTTGGAGGTGGTCGAACCACCCCCAATAGTCAAAAAGGGTAGTCAAAATACCCCCAAAGGCCTTCAAGGTGACCAAACCACCCATCATCATTGTAGTTCATTAGTTTAGCTGACATAATGGTGATGAAAGTACTAAACTAATATTTACCTATAACTTAGGTAACATCTATTATACAAATTGAAACCTATGTGAAAAAAAAAAAAAAAAGAGGTGAAAACCTAAAAACTAAAAAGGTAATCAACCATTTAATTAAATAATAATGTTTAAATTTGAATAAACAATAAATCATGTATAAAAAGTTGTTTTATTTTTTAAATAAAAAAGTTGTTACAAGCTAATGAGTTGACCTAGCAAGGTGTCGTTAGCGAATTAGGATGAATAGAAAATATTTAGTTAATTATAATGAAGTGATATTTTTGTCTTATCAGGAAATGAAAAAACAAAAACACTGTATCTAATGTAATCTTAAATTTGTTGCTTCGGATAACGATTGATTGGGCTGTTGAGGTATGGATCATATGGTTAATGACAGCACGAATTATACTTATGGGCATGAAAATGAATGATGAAGGGATAGGAAAAGTATATATCCAAGTTTGAGTGGTGAAGCAGGGAGATATTCCCCAAACCCAAAATAGGAAATCTGTGCGACGATGATGGTGAAGAATAGATGATCGGCAAGTCTTCCACCGCCCACGCCACCCCGCCCCACTCCACCCGTGACACTGACACCGATAGAGAGGGATTGGTGTTTGGTAACACTCTTTGATTGCAATAGGCAGACAATGCCATGTTGAGTGTTGGGCCCAATTCCCTATTTTATTCAGAAAATCAATACACTCATTCAAACACTTCACTGATTTTGTACTCTCGAGTATTAATTTCTTAGAATATGAAACCTTCTGGTGATTTCGTTTGACTGTTAGTTTGTTAGAATATTAATTAATTTTATTATTATTATTATTAATGTAATCTTTATGAGAAACCTTTTGGGGATTTCGTTTCACTGTTAGTTGTTAGAATATTAATTAATTTTATTATTTTTTATTAGAGAAAAGTTCGTTGTTTTTCTTGTGTTTTCTTGGTATTCTCTCAAAATAAGGCTTTTAAAATCACCAATAGATTAAAAGTCAATAATAATAATTTTAAATTCAACGGTGATTTTAAAAGCCACATTACAGTTAGGAGAATACCGGGAGAACACTAGAAGAATATCTAGCATTTTCCTTTTTATTAATGTAATGTTTATGAGATGAGTTATAATTTAATATGGTATAAGAGCAGATGTCCTAACTTTAAACTATAACTATGTCTACGTGTCGAGCTTTACTTGTTGAGTTTCTTATGTTCCCTTGTGAGTAATTTGTTTTTCTCTCGTGAGTGTTGATCAGAAAAGAGCTCTACATCCCTCCCCCTTCCCTTTATTTTGTTCCGGCCTCCGCTCCACCCGCTGTTGCCCGCCGGCCTCTATCCAGCGCATGTGCACCTCACACGTCGCCCTTTCTTAGCCTGCATGCCAAAAATCTAAAGATCCGAAAATTTATTTGACTCATTTTCAATTATTTTTAGCCACCTTCTTTGTTTGTACCGAGATATTTATTGAGTGTTTTTTTGTTCTCCTTTTTATTTGGCTGGGCATTAGTCATCGTCAATCCTTCCGTTGCCCACAATGCCTTTAACTATAGTCTATGTATATAAATATTTTAAGAATTTATGGACATTGAACACGACTGAAACAAAATTTCATTGAACATTGAACGTGTTCTGTTTTTTGTCATATTTGTGTATCCATTTCAATGCACTCTCTACACAAAAGCACATTGAAGGGTGGGAGCTCAAGTACTGTTCATCAAATGGAACTATCCCGATGAGTTGTGAAGAGAATCTCTCTCTCAACAACCTCAAATATTTCCTTCAGTCGATGTGTAAACGTGTCGGTTATGTTCCGGGTGATCCGCTGCTGGAACTTGGTGCTTTTAAGCCAGGTGACACCAATGTAAGCATCACACTTGCATGCGCCATCAGCAAGATCAGATTTCTCAATTTGGAACCTGAAGTGAACCTGCACGTAAAAGGAAATCATGCACTGAAGAAACCCAATTGGTTCCATGAAAATCCCAGGAAGATGGGACTCAAAAAGGAATAGAAAAGAAAGATAAATCCAGTTTCTTTGCCACCTACATGGAAGCGGTCACCAAATGGGACGCCATGCAGGGTCATGAATTCGTTCACAGTCCACCCTATGCTGTCAGGAATGGGAAGTTTTTGCTGCGTGCATGTGACTTCCCCTCCAAAAACAGAGACATTGCGGTTGAACTTGTATGACAGACGCCGTTCAAAAACATCAGGCTTTACAGGTTCCCATGTTGTAGTTGCGTAATTAAGACAACCAGATTTTTCCATAATCTTATGCTCCAACTTTCCTCCATCAAACATTTTCATCAATGATTCTATCTGCACCATTGCCAAAAGAGTTCCCACACCAAAATTAACAAGTTCTTCATATTAATCTAATGTAATACATACACATCTTATTATTAGAGTAAACAGACAGCAGTAGCGTCAATTATAAAACCGCGAAAACCCTCTACGGGAGCAAGAACACAGATGCGCATTAGCGCAACTCGATCCATTGCCTATTGCGCTGTGGATTCAAAAAAGCTATAAAAAATTAAACATGATTCACTTTTCTTTTTGTTTTAAACAAGTAAAGCTGAAACATGCTCAAGTTCTAAAGCGCAACGGCTTTATAAAGCCTTGGTAGAAAGAACATGACACTCAGAATTATGGGTGTAATCATTGCTCTCAAACAAAATGGGGAATTGGCATATGGTCTGTTCACTAACAAATAAATAGGTATTTATAGGATTGTAAATTGTACGAGCTTATGCTTTTCTCATAAATAATTGAAGTAATTGGGCGCGAGAGCCAAATGAATCAAAAGATGGTTCGGGAAGGGATCATTGAAGTTTTGAAATAAATGGAAAGATAATCTACTTTCGATACTTAACCCCCTCCTGTTCTTTTCTTTTTTTGATTAAAAAAAATAAGGGAAAGGACTGCTACCAAACTGAGCAGCTCAATTCTAATATTATGAGTGCTAATCAGAACATCTATCTACCACTTATCTGGGTTTAATGCGGTAGACCCTCTTGAATGGTTAATGAAGCAATGAAATATAAATAAGAAGAGTATTGACCACTGACATTGATGGGAAGTTCTGCACTGTAAACCTTGGACATCTTTGCATCTTCAACATCCAGAATGGGTCCAGCATCTTCAAGCATGATGGACCACTCATCTTGATCCTCCTGCTCTTCTGCAATTTGTGTTTTCTGAACAGGGGTCAACGTTCTTGTTCTCCACAAAGCCATAATTGTTCTGTCAGTGAGTTCACATTTGTAAATACTGTAGAAATCAGCCGATCATCCTAAAGTATTAATGGGCTCAAGTGAAGTATTTCAATACACTACTACCTGGTAGCTACATTGAACGACACAAATGATTGGAAATAAAATTTAAGCCTGCCCTCTTCATCTTGAGACTTTGCATAATGGGTTGCATCAAGACCTCGACCCTTCCGCATAACTATGACCAATGAAGGGCTACCCATCGATGCCAGACACGGAGGAATCACTTGTATATCTTCAATATCCTCCAAAAGAAGGAAAAATTTGGTTTTATGTCCAAATAAATTGGCATAAAACCCCACAATTCTTGCAGATATAAAGAGTCGGCCCTGCACCAAAGAGCCATTCTATTTCAAGCTATAGAGACATGGGAATAAACAGGTAGATTTTTTAAAAAACAAATGAGTAAACATAAGCAGTTCGATGTAATTTGGTTCAGGTGATTGAATGAGAATGAATGGGATCAGACTATTAAATGAATGAAACGAATTTGATGAAATTGGAATTGAGAATATTGAAAATGGAAATTCAAATTTGTCTAAACTGGTTATTTAACAGGATAACCAAATCTCCAATTACAAACTAATTTCTCTAACAATTCAGACAATACTTCTGGATACCTTCATTGATTTTCGTCCATGTATTTATACAACTCTACTAAACTCCCTAACTGACTTACAACAAGGCCCAACACCTTAATAGAATTGCTACCAGACTAACAGAGTAAATGGCTCATTAAAACTAACCTTTTATAGGAAAAGCCCACTAATCCTATTAAGCTGATAAAAGGTCCCACTAACCTCACAGACCCATTACATCTAAAGTCTAGAGTAGACAAATTGGTGGAGCATTTTGGCCAAGCATAAAATTAGCCAACTGTGTTTACAGCGTACTTTAAATAATCCCAAACGAGTTCCTTTGTTATTTTAATACTCAGTTAGCCTATGATTTCAAAACAACAAAGCTTCATTTCTATTTTTTTGGGGCATGAATAAGTTTCATGTTACATGGTTAATTTGTGCTTTATGTTTTAACCCAAACCTAGGGACATCCATGGAATTGGCGTACACCCCCATAGAAGTTACCATATTGTTGCCATCATCATCCATGTTTACAATTCGAATAAGCTCCATAACTGTAAACTAAATGGGATTTCTAGGCTAGCAAAAGCAACAGGAGCAATTCAAATCACCTCTATGTCTTGAGACTAGGCCAACTTTAACAAGCTCATTTGTTGGCCACTCTGAGATTCCAAAAGTGGAACTTTCAGTGGTGATCTTTATAGATCATTCTTTATAAAGGAGAATGAATTCCCATGACAAATATAACTAGCACCTGTAACGGCATCTTTCTCTTCAGGGAGCATGCAAAGTCGTTGATGAGAAACTCTTCTGGTGGCAATATAAACAGTTTCTGGAATGTTGAATTCTTGTGTGGTGATCGTAGATTCAACTGTCAATCAACCAACAAGGTATTAGATCACCATTCTACAGGGGATGGTAAAAATTGTCGGTAAGGTAAATAGTCAATGCTAAACATCAATGGGAAAAACCATGACAACAAAACTGTTATGCATGAGTAGGTCGGAAAGACAGAAACAAGGGTGCTGGACTAGATCATTCAAAAATACTGTGAACTAAGTGCTTACCTTCTTTCCAACTTCCTTTTCCATCTTGCTCAAATACTCCCTAATCGTTTCAACCCCCTTATTGTTGTCTAAAAAAACCCTCAAATGCAATTTTGACTGAGAAGACTGAGAGAGCTTCCCCTCAAGGGGGACCCAGATATCCGCGAGTTCAGAAGATGTGTGTCTTACAAAATTGATCTCAGCATGCCCAAGTGAGGTGGCATGGTCAAATGGACCCTCAAAATCAAAAACTTCTACATCTAAAACTGATGGTGGTTCTTCCATAGCATCGAACTCAAGAATCTCTGCATAATTGTTTCAAGGGTCAAGGAGTTAAATCTGGATTAACAAATATCAATGGAAAAATAATTCAAACCAATTTCTAAGCAGTTAAAACACCTCACCATTCCATCGAGGATCACGAGTTTGAAGCTTGACAGAGCTTGTTTTTGTTTTTCCATTGCAGGTGAAAACCACATAGGGATCTGACAACTCCACTGAATCCAACAATGCTAAGTTGAGCCCTTCAATTAGAGCTATGGTAAGAACCCATCCATCACCTTGGGCTTTAACTCCGTGATCACTTCCTATAGAAATAGATTCACAAAATAAGTCAATCCTTGGACAAATTCAGAAAAGTGGAACCGAGTGTGAGTGTGTTATAGATTCAAGTCAGTAGATAAGCTCTGTGCTAAGTAGCATAACATACGTACCTCTTTGCAACCTAGCTTGTACAAAGTGTGAGATCATGTAATAAACACGTTCCAGTTGAATGACTAATATTCCACATGTGATAAGCTCCCCTAAGCTGTCTGGCAGATCAAGTCCATTAAATTCCAAGCCTTGGAGTTTGCTGGGCTCAGAGAGTAGAATATGCACTAGGACATACAAAACCATAAAAATCGCAGAAACTACAGTGAGGTTCCAGAAGTATTCGGTTGCCAACTGCCAGTCTGATTGATGTTCTGTTTGCAAAGTTGCCAGCACATTATCCTTGTCGGCTAAGTAATTGGTATCCAACGTTTTAAAATTCTGAGCCAGCAAGTCGGCAAACTGGTCAAAGCTCTCCTTCAGTCCCTGTCGAACTCCTCCTTCAATCATGCCTCGCATCATAGTGTTTTGGAGGAAGTTAATGCCCCAGGACACTACAAGATGGGATGATTCTTCTCCTGAAGATAGCTCTGCTCCAGGCATTATCTTGTAAAGCAATTCAACCTTAAATGTACTTCCATAAGGAACTTCAGGTGTACTTACACTTACCATTACAGCAAATTCCCTTCCATCTGCTCTAATATAGGTTTGCTCCTCTGTGGCTTTAACAGACTTAACTAACTTTGTTGCAGCTTTCGTGTAGGAAACAACTCGTGTTAAGCATGATGTGTCTTCTGATTTCCATACCCAGGGCCCCTCTTGCACATCTGTTGTTCCCTGTAGTTCTGCTAAGTCTTTTCTGAACTGTGAATTGGGAGAAAAAAGAAATGAAGTAAGATCATAGGATGATATTATGTATATCTGATCTAGAAGAATGCCGCCCTGCAGGTCCTCGGGCATTTTATCTTGTCCATTATCTCTTGACTGCATCATCTCAATAGCCTCTTCAAAGCTACAGTTGGAGGGCTGTTCCTCCATGCATTCCTCATAATCAGACAATGAACTCAATAAATCCAAAGAATCATCATTTCTTGCGGCTTCTTCATTCTTATTGAATATCTTCTCCAGACGACTAGCAATAGTCTTCATCAAATTTTTCCCTTCTACCATCTTTCGATTTGAAGCCTTGGAGCTACATACATCCTGACATGGTACACATGGATTTTCTCGTTCTTTAGATTCCTCAATGTTGATATTAGAATGTGCACAAAGGAGGTGGTCGGTGGAAGTTTCATAGCCTTTTCCGTGGAGAGAAATGGTGAGAAGAATTTTCCCTGCATGAAAGGGGAATAGATATTACAGATTTAAATGAGAGGTCTCCAAATTAACATGCCTAAAAAATATAGGACACCACCTTAACAGCTGTGGTTAGAATTTCCATTGAAAGGCCAAACAGAACTAAGAGGAATGTAATGCAAATATGATAAGCAGCATTGTTTCAATTTAGCCTTCAATCATTATTACTTCATCAAAGTTCTCGTCTAGTCCATTATAAGTAATAAATCTACAAACTGCCAATTTTTGATTCACTGAATAAGATAATTGTTACAGCACTCTTCATTGTCTCAATGTACCCTATATTACTGGATGGTTAGCTACGATTATCTACAAATCAATCCTCTAAAGCAATTGTAGCATTTAGGTGCTTGGCATGAGACTTTTTCACCTAGAGTTCAAAAAGTTGCCACAATGAAGCATCAGCTACCGTGTTGGATATCAAAAGAAAATTGCATCCGTACATCAACAAAATAAAATACAAAATAAGTCATTTATTGAAACCTCAAAGGCTTAATAATTTAAGGACAATCAATAGAATCCTGAGCTTAGACAAGAGCAATGCACATTTTATTGCCTCCAGATAATAAGATAATAAACTCAAATTGAGAAGGAAGAACCCTGTTCAAATGCCACAAGACAAAAAAATCATCTTTCCCAATCTTGAGCTAAAGAAAGAAAAACAACAACAAAAAGATGTCCAAGTGTCCTTATAAACCAACTGTTTTTTTCTAAATTTATTTATCTGTTCATTGCCAGTGTTTGAATTTATGATTGTCATCAGATTTGATTATAATAAAATCATTCTGATTTCATATCATCTCCTCCCTTTTAGGAATACTTATCTTTTATCTTCACCTACCCCAATTCTCCTATAAATAGAAGTCAATTGTAATGTAAATATGCTAAGAGCTTAATGTAGCCCTATCAAGCACTTCCCTAGTATTCTTGAAGCGCTAATAGTCATGCCCTTATTCTATTATCAATGTACGATGCCATCTTATACTACAAAGAAGTTCACAAATCCTAAATAAACTGTAAAATGTAATAAAAGCAATGTATATGAAGCAAGCATGTGGCATGAATACAAGAACAGAGCCATCAAAAACACAAAAATTGGAATTAAACGTTCAAATATGATTTGACAAGCAGTGAAAGAGAGACTAACCACAATCTTTATTAATAAATTTCCCAGCTTTGGGCTTTTCAAGAGAAAACCATGTGGGTGGCAAGGTCTGATTTTTCTCGGCGGCAACAGACCATACCGATATCCAAACCCGACCCACTAAATTCCCAGAGCCATTGAAGACGCTGGGTTCCTCAAAATGGTGAAAAACAGACACAAGAAGCTCCTCATCCGTATCATGGACACTGAACACAAACTCCTCATTCCAAACCGGCTGCAATGTGTTCCTGGAAATCCTAGTCTTGGACTTGTGTTTCCCAACCTTAAGCTTCACATAGGAGTCCTTCACAGGCAAGTCTTTGGCCTCCAGCACGTACACATAGAGCCTCATATCTGGAAAACTTCTTCACCGGTCCTCTAAAGCCTTCGAAATAGAAAACCCAGCTTCTTGAATGGGTTTTAAAGCCCAAGAGAGTGACGATTGTTTTTGCGGGAGGGAGAGAGAGACTTGTAGTTGTATGAGAAGCCATGAGGAAACGTGGATGTGAATGCAAAGGGACACGAATGAAGTGAGAGGAAAATATGGAAAACTGCATAGAAAATGGGGTCGGTTTGGGGGCTTTTATATATTAATTCTTCAAAACGGTTATCCAAGCGGACTTTTCCTTTATTAAATCTCGTCAAATTTTTCAAAATATTCATTTTTTATTATAAAATAAAATAAAATAAAAATTGTAACGATTCCTGCGTTTTTTTTTTATAATATATATATTTGCAATATCTTTAAAAAAATTTGATAAAAATTGACAGAAAACAAAATTAGGTAATTGAAAGTTCAATACTCTTAATTTTGAGTTTTAAAACTTTAGAAGTTGTGTCAAAACAAATATAAGTTCATGATTTTCTTAAGTTTTTCTACTAATTTTTTGTTTATTTTTTACTCAAAAAATATAGTAATTCTATAATTTTTTTTTTGTGTCCCTCCAAGAATGATGTGGCTCTTAAAATTACCATTTGATCAAAATCCTATAATAATCAATCACAAGTTCAATGGTGATTTAAGAGCCACATCATTCTTAGAGGGACACAAGAGAGACTTATAGCATTACTAAAAAAAAAAAAAAAAAATTGCATTTCTATATTACATCAACTTATTCTTGATGCGAAACTAATAGTGGATGCTTTAAACTCAAACACGAGTACATGGAGCCGTTTTGGTCACATTGTGGAGGATACGCGTCTTATTTTGTATACCTTTCCAAGGTAGAGATGTGGATTTGTCCACAGTGAAGCTAACGATGCGGCACATCGGCTTGTTAAGGCGGCTATTACAAATGTCATTGATAGGATTTGGAAGAATTATATTCCAAATTGTATTAGTGATGTTATTTTGATAGAGTAAATAGTTTTATCTCTTGATTTTTGATGGAGTTTTTCTACTCCACCTTATGATCTTTTTCATCAATGATAATCACCATTTAAAAAAAAAAAAGCCTATTATTTTTCTCCATTGTCACAGGTGNGTATTCAGTTAAGAGTTCGACTCCATGTAGATTTTTTTTTTTTTAAGTAAAATGAGCATGTAGATATGTTATAATAAATAATATTTAATATATTATTACGTGGCTGTTGTATAACTGGAATAATGTGGAAGTTTTGTAAATATGACTATTGTTTTTAATATTAAATAATTTGATATACATTTTTAACAGAGTACGAGAACACGTCGGCCTTAATCCAATGGCACTCAACAACATCAACGACGACGGAGGCCGAACTCAAAACGACAACAGCGCGGTTGTTTGGCTTTTTCTATCCATAGAGTAAACAGAGAGCTCAAAGTGAAGAGAAAAAATGTTACAGTTCCCGGCGTTCATGACGCAGCACTCGTGGTCGACGAGGACGATTCCGACGTCGTTTTCGATCCCTTCTCAGTGGCCCCAACCACACAGCGAGGAGCTCCTCCTCGCCATGGAGGAGTCCGATTTCGAAGAAAAGGTACCCTTTTAAACCAAACCCTAACAGCTTTATTCCCCCTCCTCTTTTTTTGCCCTTAATCAAACATTTACCATCTGGGTTTTGAAGATTTACCAGAAATTGCATACCCATGCAACAGTTGGTGATTTCTGTCGCTGTTCTAATATTAGAGGATTAAGCATTAGAGTTCAGTGAAATTGGACAACTCGCTAGCCTGATTTGCATTTGAAAAACCAACGTTGTGTACGAGGTTACAGTGTGAAAAAGGCTTTAATTTAAACATCTGATTTTTATAAGCTTTGCTTTATGAGTTTGAGAGGTTTTGTAAACCTATAGCTTAATGGGTTTTGCTCTCTGCTTAAGTGTCTAACAAGAAATTCTTGATCTAGCTGGAATTTTTGTTTAATTAATATTTGAGACTTTATGGTTTTTTTCTTTTTCTTTTTGGAGATTTGATTATGCCAAATTCTCTACATGCTGGGTTCAAAATGTGATACTGTTTAGGTTGCTTGGGAGTGTAGAAGTTTGGATGTTCCATCTGATTGCTAAGTGTATTTCAGAGCATTAAATTACTGCCCTATGCAAGTTGTTGGATGTCGTAGCTTAGCAAGTGAAATGGAACAAGCTAGAAGGGTGGATAGGCGGTTTTTATTAAATTATTCCCCCTTTCTTCTGTGCTACATAAGTATTTTATATCAACAAGAGTAATGGTGTACCCCTCTCGCTCTTTGTGAATGATATAATTGTGTTCTTAGAAACATTGATCCACAATTGGGATGATGATCCAAACAAGACATGATGGACTATTGCTGTGAAGATGATAAGTTGGAATTGAGGACAAGGTTGTTTATGGGGAGTCAATATGCAGAACTAAGAGTTGGGTCATTCATGATTTACTGGATGGAGGTCCATATTAAAACCACTGTACATGGATTCTAGAAAAAGGAGCTCTGGTTCTAGGGCTTTTATTTGTTTGTGTTGAAGTTTATCTTACACAAGTTCCTACAGAGAGTAATTTGATGTTCTGATCCTGGAATATCAGAGTATAAGTTTTGGTTTAACTAGAGAAGTTTTGGTAGTTTTCTGCATTTTCATGTCACGAGGAAGAGTTTGAAGTTGGAAAATAATACAGGAAATTACATTTTACCCACGTGGTTTTGGTCGAATTCAAGTTGCCAACTAATGTTTCAAAAAGTTGCATTTTATTCACGTGAGGTCTAATTGTATTTCCTTTTGGTTTAGAAGTTTAATGTATTAAGATTGTAATAGTGTTGCTTACTTTCTTATTGAGGTACGTCATACATATGAATTCAAATGAATTGAGGCTGAAAAGGTAAGTGAAGTGCAATTGATTTAAACCACATATTGGCAACTCAGATCACAGGTAGAAAACTGTGACCCAAAAAAGGTAAGTTATGAAGGCGATCAACATTTAGAGTTTCTGGAGAATCAGTGATTAGGGCTGGGTATCGGTCATATCGGTCTGGTTAATAGGGTTACCGATTAACCGACCGATAGCCTATCGGTTAACCGATTTTTAACCGTTAACCGATCGATAAGCCGTTATACCGAAAATTATCGGTCATATCGGTAACCGGTTAAACCGGTTTTCGTGGGCTTTTTCACTTTTGGGCTTTTTTTTTTAGGTTTAAGCTGGAATCGATTTTTATTTGGGCTTTTTTTCATTTCCATATTGTTTGATTGCAAAGTCATTACATAGGCCGATTTGCAAAATCTGGACATTCATCCCAAATGCTCTGCAATTATCAGTTAATATTATCCAGACAAGCTTACCAAATGCCAAAAAATAAAAATAAAAATCCAAGAGACATGCGGCAACAACTTCACTTAAAATGTATGTATTCATGTATGTTCACCGAGTAATACCCATCAATCTATAACGTGAAAAGCATGAAGCAAGATGATAATTGTTGTTACAATTTATAAACGCCAGAAGAGCATAGCAATCAGCTCAATGAAAGTCGCACAACAAGATTCAATTTTCAAGGACAGATCCAGTATGCGTCCAATCTGAAAAACTTGATTGATTTTCCAAGTGAGGTTCTATCCCATTCGGCTGCCATCAAGCAAAAAAATTACAACACAATCAGTACTACTGGAAATCTGAGAAACCTCAACCTCAGAAAAAGAGTATATATACTGTATTCTTCAGAAGTTTAGATAATATTCCAAACAAATTCAATAATATACATAATAGTGTATATGTATATAGTCAGATAGAGATACATAGGGAGACAGATAGAGAGAGACTGAGACTGAGAAAGAGAAAGAACCTTTGGAAGAGGCACTGGCGGACGGTTTAGGAAGCGAATCAATGGCTGCCAAGGAGGTGACGAACCTGCCGGAGAAAAGTAGCCCTAGATTGTGAGCTGGGGATGCTAAAGCAAAACGAATCGTATAGAGTTTGGGAAAGCAAGAAATGACAGAGGTGACGAACCTTGAAAGACTGCGTGACGAGAAAGAGAATCTGAGAACGTAACACAGAAGCTCTTAGAGGAATGGGACTTGGGAGGCGACGGGCTGCTGCGGGTGCGGTTTGCAAACTTGCAAGTGAGGGATTTTGGGTTACGGTTAGGAGAAAGATGGACTTATATAGTGAAACTAAAACGACGTCGTTTTGGTTTCAGCAGAGTTATTAAGTAAGTTATATATAAAAATTAAAAATTAAAAATACTTATCGGTCATATCGGTTAACCGATAATAAAATATTAACCAACCGATAAGCTTACCAGTATAAATTTTTTAACCGATTACCGACTGATAACTATCGGTAATGGTTATATCGGTTCGGTTAATATTTGTAATCGGTCGGTTAATTGGTAACCGGTTAATTTGCTCACCCCTATCAGTGATATTGATGCTGTCAATACTGTCTTCGCTATGGATTTACATCTGGTATTTGATTGTTTCCTTCGTTTAGTTGTTATGCTGATGTTGTTGTTATTTAAAGTTATATAATAGTTGGGACTTTTCACTTCCTCAGAAAGCGTGGCACCTCAAAATATCAGTCAATCTCTCTTTCTTTCTCTAAGAAGGTTCCCTCACTGTGATTCTAAATTTAAGTTATGGGTTAAATACTCCATTAGTCCTTAGGGTTTGAAAATTTTATTTTTTCCTCCTTAGGGTTTGGAAAGTGACCAAATTAGTCATTGTAGTTTTGAAAAGTGACCAAATTAGTCATTCCGTTAGTTGACCGTTAGTTGACTTAACGGATTGACACGTTAACCAATTAGAAGTTGACACGTAGCTATCTAATTAAATTTTTTATTTTTTTAAAAAAAAATTTAAAAAAAAAAGAGAAAAAAAGGGGGTGGTTTCGGCCACCCCTATTATAATTGTGGTTCCTGATTCCTTTCGCATTACCATTGGAAACAATGTTTTGTTACTCACAAAGGAATGCTCGCAGTAGAATCTGTGGAAACATCTTGATAATGGAAACTGCGGGTGGTTAAATTCATTTGGATTTTTTTTTCCTGACTGATCAAAACATGTCTTCCAATAGCTCTTTGTTTGACATAATTCTCATGACAGGAGCAGTTCTTGTTTAGCAGTGTCTTCTCATATAGCGTTTTTGAATCCTTCATGTTGATTATAAACTGCAGTTTATGATGTGAGCATTGCATACAAGCATCAATGCCCTTCCTTTTTGGACAACGTGTATGATGTGGATCCTTCAGAAATTCATATTCATGTACGGCGTATCTTATCCACTGGGGGTGGTTTGGCCACCCCCATGGGCCCAAGGGTGTGGCCGAACCACCCTGAGTCACCCCTTGGTGCCCACCCCTATTATAATTGTGGTTCCTGATTCCTTTCGCATTACCATTGGAAACAATGTTTTGTTACTCACAAAGGAATGCTCGCAGTAGAATCTGTGGAAACATCTTGATAATGGAAACTGCGGGTGGTTAAATTCATTTGGATTTTTTTTTCCTGACTGATCAAAACATGTCTTCCAATAGCTCTTTGTTTGACATAATTCTCATGACAGGAGCAGTTCTTGTTTAGCAGTGTCTTCTCATATAGCGTTTTTGAATCCTTCATGTTGATTATAAACTGCAGTTTATGATGTGAGCATCGCATACAAGCATCAATGCCCTTCCTTTTTGGACAACGTGTATGATGTGGATCCTTCAGAAATTCATATTCATGTACGGCGTATCTTATCCACTGGGGGTGGTTTGGCCACCCCCATGGGCCCAAGGGTGTGGCCGAACCACCCTGAGTCACCCCTTGGTGCCCACCCCTTTGTTTTTTTTTTCTTTTTTCTTTTTTTTTTTTTGAAATAAAAAATTTAATTAGGTAGTTACGTGTCAACTTTTAATTGGTTTACGTGTCAATTCGTTAAGTCAACTAACGGTCAACTAACGGAATGACTAATTTGGTTACTTTTCAAAACCACAAGGACTGATTTGGTCACTTTCTAAACCCTAGGGAGAAAAAAATAAAATTTTCAAACCTTAAGGACTAATTGAGTATTTAACCCTTAAGTTATTATTCAGAGTTTTCAAAAAATTCAGTCCAATCTCCAATTACAATTTGGTGGATGATTCTGTCATTCATATTATCTTAAACCGGGGGAGTTAACCATGCAAATCTTCTAATGTCCTTTTTTTTTTTTTTTTTTTTTATTGTTTTGGGATGGGGGAGTTAAATAAGAATGCCAAGGTGACCTCTGCATAAAATAGTATTACACCTGATTTTTCATTGTTGTTTCTTTTTTTTGGCAGTGTAATGAAATCAGCAAGACTAATAGCAACCTGATCGTGATCGGGAGAAGTGCTGTTTATAATGTTAAAGAAGACTATGATAATGCTGATGATGATGATGATGCTGACAATGCAGAGGAATCTGAAGGTGAAGAGTTTGAGCAAGAGACAGGTTGAAAAGGCTGTGTATATCAGTGCGCTCGTATTCTTGCTGTGTTTTTTTTTTTTGGAAGATTTTAAATGTGTGCATTGCTATGGCCCTGAGTTTTTGTATCCACATGCCAGGACCTGCTCTGTTAATAGCTTGTACTTTATAAGAACAATTGTTCACTTAGATTTCAAATCTTTTCAACTGAAATTTCAGTCTCTGGCTTGAACTCTCGGCGAAGAACAAAAGAGCTTGAGCCTTCAGAGTTCAATTCCAGTGGAATCTATGGAGTTTTTGGTTGAAATCCCCGCCCTGTTTTCGAGTTTGCTTAGATCAAGTTCTTGTATGGTGAATTTTTATTTTCATGCTTGAATTCACACCACCTCACGTTTTTCTTGAATGTTTGGTTAGCCTTTTAGCTCGGTTTTTAAGTAGTTCTCATTGAATAATCTCATATATAATGTCTGGTGTTTCTGAACCTTTTTTTTTTTTTTTCCTATTATTTTGGAGAGTGTATTCTTGATAAACAAGAGAGAGACGGAGTGTAACGGATTAGGAAATTTTTTAAAATCACTTATAAAGTTTAATTTCATTTAATATGGAATTAATGTAAGACTTAACGCTCACTCAAAGTATTATCTTTCCCACTCCAATTAATTGACGTCCCATTAAGGTTTATGCCATGCAGTGTGTGTGATGTGGTGTTTATGGCGAGAATGGAATGCACGCAGCTTTGAGGATTGTGAGACAGTGAGAGGCATGATTGAGTTGAAGAAGTTGGCTTTAAATACTTTATTCTCATGGAAAGTGATTAGGTCCCATTCGCATGTGTCTACATTTTCTAAATTTTTAGAGTATTGTAATTCATTTTTTAGTCTGTAGAGATTAATTTATATACATTCTGTGTATTTGGATAGCGCCTCACGGCCCTCACTATGGGTTTGATAATATATATTACTATAAAAAAAAAAAAAAAATTAAGAAAAGTTGATGCCATGTAGTGCCCCAGTCATAAGGACAATGCACTTTGCCTCTCCTGCACTAAGAAATTAGGAATGTCCGCTCAAGGGGTAGACGAATTTGGGCTAAAGGAAAAAACCCTCCGAAATTGTGACCATTGAGGACATCGTCTGGCTTGACACTAAATGATTCCACTGTGGCTTGGTTAGTTTCATGAGCCATTTCAACCATATAAAATTAAACGTGTTGGGTTATGGATCAACCTCTTAAAGGCCCAATAAGCCTTAGGCCCAACCCAAGCGAACTGAGCCCAAACTCAAAGAGGTCTCGAACATTCAAGTCCGTATGTGTCCGAGACCATTAATTCAAGGGCACATTGGCCTCGGTATTGAGGGTAGGTCGGACATTTTACAATCCAAATATCTACACACTCTCCATGTAAGCAAGTGATCTTATCTCGAATCCAAAAAGGTTATCAAATCTGATTTAAAATAAGAGTTGGATGTTGATATTCAAATACGCACATGCTATCCGAAGATCATGGATATTCAAATTTGATGTTATCTACAACCATATCAAATCTTATTTAAAATAAGAGTTAGATGTTGATATTCAAATACACACATGTTATCCAAAGATCATGGATATTCAAATTTGATGTTACCTACAACTTATCAAATTTGATTTAAAATAAGAGTTAGATGTTGGTATTCAAATACACACATACTATCCAAAGACCATGGATATTCAAATTTTATATTATCTACAACCGCCAAATCTTACGATCTTAATCTCCTAAGATTTTGGAAAAACTAACAACTCATATCCCGCAACAGTAACTGCATAGCAGAAACAAAGGGAAGAGGAGTCATTGGTTAGGAACTTAGGGGACTATTATTGCTTCATACCTATAAAATATAAGTCGCATCTCCACATTTGGGTGATCCAAACTCTTGCTTTCTGTTGCTTTTTGTTGTTTTTTGTTGCTTATATTTCTCTCAATCAAATACTGACTTAGGCATTGGAGCTTCCCTTCCGGTTCACCACCGTCACTCTAATCCTCAGCATTCTTTTTCTTTTGCAGACCAACTCTTTGTCCGACCTGGTCTCAACTCGGCAGGTGTGTCATGTCATCATCGGAAAACTGTGCATCAACAAAACGGAAAGAACAAGTTTGGTGAAAGTAGGGCTAAAATAACAGGTTGAAAGTGACCACCTATATATATATAATTGTTTTTGTGTTTAAATATATATAAAATATATAAAAATTTAGAAATGATGTCATATGTAGTAAAGTATCACTATATTACCGTAAAAACGACGTCATTTTAATTTTTAACAATTTTAACTAATAACAACTAACCATAAACGTCTTTTTACTCATAGGCGAAAGTAAGAAAATGGTAAAGTCAATTTGTGGCACTAGTTACGATTCATTCCACTCATTATTCTCTGTTCTCACTCCTTCCCCTCTCTTAGAACCCTTTACTAACCTAAGTATCGTAAGCGTTCTTTACTAGCACACTTGACGAGCCTTCTTTTGCAGGCCCTCCCAACCTAAGCTCACTTATGTGATTTACGAATTCACAATTTTCGCATTATTTCTAATATTTTTATTTTTCATCCTAACTTCCTCTAGTTGGTTAGCTACAAAGGATTTTAGAGATGCGAACCCTTATGCTCACGATTTCAATTCTTTCCTTTTGTCCTTTGGAAGCATTGCTTCCTTAACAAGAACTTTTGATTGCCTCCAAATAAAAACATCACTAACGTAAAAAATAAATGGTCAAAATTTATTTTTTTCTCAAAGAAAAAATATTTAAAATTCTCTCATAATTTACCATTTCTTTTTCACTAGAGATCTTATAATTATGTTCCACCTCCTCTTCCTATAAAAACTATATTTGACAACCAAACATGTGAAATTCAGGTTATTAGTAGGGGTGTTCAAGCGGGGCGATTATAACCGTCTCGTCAACTGCTAACCGTTTATCGCCAACTGCCAACCGTTTATAACCGCTTTGTAAAGTGGTTATTAAAAACCGCTAACCGCCTAGGGCAGTTGCGCAGTTTTAAAGGTATGAAAAAGCGATTATAACTACTAACCGCCTTTATTTATATATAATTATATAAAAATATATATTAAAAAAAAAATCCAAAACGACGCCGTTTTGGTTGGAGAATAGGTTTCATCTTATTCTCTCGAAGCCGGAGCCCCTCATTCAGACATTCACACAAGCCATTTAATGGATTTGGGCATTATGACTATGTATGTGAAATAAACCCAAAAAATAGCATGTTTTTCAGCCAATTGGGCAGGATAAGCCCAAAAAATATGACAAAATAAGCCCAAAATATATATAAAAAAAATGAAGGCCTAAAATATAAAAAAAATCCAAAAGCCCATTTTTAAAAAACCGGTTATAACCGCTTGTTAGCAGTTTGAATAACCGCTAACCGCGTAGGCGGAGACCGTTATTAAAAATTCGATAACCGCCTAAAGCAGAAACAGTTATAATTATTTCAATTACAAATAACCGATGGTTATAACAAATAATCACCGGTTATAACCGCTTGAACATTCCTAATTATTAGTAATTATTTAACCAACAAATTCCTTGACACGATCCGAGAATTGGGGAGAAAGTTCTCCCCTTCTTCCTCTTTTCCTGTGTTGTCGACGACTCCTTCGTCATGATTCCAGAAGTAGACAGAAAGTTCTGCCTTTTAATTTACTTTTGACTCCTTCCTTTCTTCCTCTTTCCCCTTTCAATTCATGTTTTACACAGTCAAGGTTTCAACCCTTCCTTGGGTTTAAATTAAGCCGTCAAATCTTGCTTCAATTAATAATTTAGATTATGTCGTCATTCAATTAATATATTTAAGTTCGCGTTTGCTTATTAAATTTTATCGTTCCCACTAAAGGAAAGTTCGAAGCAAGTGCTCCCCTTGGAATCTTCAAAGGAGCCACATGGCATCTGATGTCTCCCTCGTTGACCTGCAAATCAGAAGAAAACAGCTCACGCTTATTAATACAAAATTAATTCAAATAAAAAAATTAAAAAAAAAAAAAAAATGTAAATCTTATACACAACAGAAAAACTCACACACACGTGTTAGCAACTCAGCCGACTGACTCTGAAGGCTGAAGCCCGAACGTGTCAACGGCAAAGTTCGACACAGTACGACCCGTGACTGGAATTCACGTCTGTAAAAAACTAGTACGTGGCACAAACAGAAAAGAACGCGGGCTTGTACAGATTAACGGCGAATGACGGAACCCTAACGGGCACATCTTTGTGCCAAACAAACAACTTGCAGAGCGAATATGGAACCCCGGGCAGAAAAGTTGCAGGCACAAATTCATGTATCTCCTCCATTCAATAAGGATTTTTTAGAAACAAGAAATCCTTCAAAATTCATATTCAATCACAATATCTAACGCAACTATACACTCACCATATATATCTATATTTTTAAAAATTTTATAGTTCTTCGTCATCATCTATTTTTCTTTGATTGTATAGGTTCATTAACTTCGTTTTAGGGACCTCAGTGCCAGTAATTGCAGTGAGGAAAATAATACGGAGATGAAACTCTAGGGTTGTCCTGGACATGGCGGCTATACCGATAGGCTTTTCCGGAGCAATTCCGAGCGCCGGCGGGATACCCGACCGCAGGCGAACAAGACCGCGGGACGAACCGGTAAGCTGACGAATTTTTCAACGAATCGACGGCTACGAACGGCGATCCAGACACGGAGAAATTCATGCTCGGAGTCATCGACGGAGGGGGAGAGATTTTTTTGAGAGACGTCGGTGGCGAAAGGACGGCTCTGATCTTAAGAGGATGAGACATAGACGACGAAGCGCGATCGTACTCTTCAACGAGATTCGCCAAATCTTCGTCTGAGGAGATTGAAATTAGGGTTTCCAAATCTCCGCCCGGCAACTGACACCTCAGATTCACAGAATAGCCACAGAATTCTCCAAGCTTCACCATTAATTCTGTAAAAAGGTAAAAAAAAAAAATAGAAACAAAATAAGTTCACTAAAACTAACAAACTTAACGAAATCGAAATAAATATCAATGCTGGAAGCGAAAAAACACGAACCCGCAAAGGAAATAGAACGATCGACGGCGAGGACTCGGGTGAGTCCGCCGACGTAACGAAGCTCGCCGTCGGTATAGCGAGGGAGGATCTTTCCGCCATAGCTACAAAGAAGCTTGATAGTCTCCGCAGCTCTGTTGGACTCCATGTGCTTCCGAACAGTTGCTGTTTCGCTCTTGAATTCGCGAAAAGAGAGGAGAAGCTTCGAGAGAGGAATAAGGAGGGAGAGAGAAAGAGGATCTCTTTTAGCTTCAAACCTCAGGGGAGTGGTTTCGTTGCGTATTTATAGGAGAAGGGAGAGTAGAGGGCTGACGTCACCGAAGGGCCCCACGCGCAAATAGCGGGGCTAAATTTTAAAAACTTGTTGGAAACGAAAAAGCAACCAAGCTGCCTATTCATCGTGACCAATTCCCGTTTAATATTCGGATATTCGTTTTCGTTGGAGAAAGTAATAAACAAATTAAACAATCAACAAGAAAACGGGGGTGTTGCCTGTTGGGTTGGGGGGTGGTGACCAGAAGTGTACCGCGGGCCTCAGTGGGTCCGACCCATGGCCCACGGGCACAGACCAATTTTATTTTTGGCTATTGTTAGTCCAAAATCTCTATAATTGTAATTTGCTTGTAATGTTGTTATTGGCCGTAAAACCATGAGATCATTACATAACATAAAAAAAAAAAAACAAAAAAAAAAGTAAAATTAAATATATACGGTCGGACCAAAATACTCCTCTATTATAATGGGCCCGTTTCAAAAATTATAATTAAAAATAGCGAGTTTACAATGTGCAATTTGAAATAATATGTGATAATGTAACCGTACCCATTAGTTCTTGAATCAACCTTTATTAAAAAAATAAAAAATTTAAGGACCGATAGATACTGTCACATTAACCAAGTGATGTGAATGTGTAATAAAAGATGAGTATTTATAATTACTTTGTGTTGTTTTGGGTAAGTAATTATATAATAAAATGATCATCAAGTTGAACCCATTAAATATAGTTGTTTTATGCTCAGACTATTATAGTATTTATTAAAAAAAAAAAAAAAAGATTAAAAGGGGTACCCTCTCAATGGAGTTAAAACCCCATTGAATTGCTTCAAAAGAGGGTCAGCCCAGCTTGGGCTTTAGAGTATTCTAAAAGCAAAGGAGTCGTGATGCCTCCAAATTAAAAGTCCTTATTCTTAGTCCTTAGTCCTTGTTAGCCCCCACTAATTTAACATCTTGTATACTTTTATTTATTTATTTATTTGTTTTTATTATTTTGAGGAGCATGTGGGAAGAAATTTCAGAAATAGTTAATGTGGATTGAGATTCCCGGCAATTAGGAAAAAATTGCCCATCAATAATTTTTGAAATCCTGGCCATCCAATGTGATCCAAAGGTGAACATTCCGCCACGTGTTCCACTACTAATAAAATATTATTTAAATTTTAATAACAAATTATAAAATTATAAAATAATAAAAATATATGAGATGGTCGATCACCCCATTTTTGCCATAAGAGGTGGCCGGCCACCCAAGTTTAGACATGGGAGTGGCTTCGACTACCCCAAGGGCCGGTTGGGGGTGGAAAAATTATATTAAAAAACTCATTTAGATTGGCTTTTGCTTGAAAATAATTTGGTGGAAATTAGGAGGTGGAGAGATTAACGGTTGTGATTTCAGTTGAAGCATCAAACATCAGTTGAAGGGTGCAATTTCTCCTTTATGACGCACAAACTTGCACGACAAAAGTAACAGAAAGATTAGTTTGTTGCGTTCTTAACAGAAAGAGAATCGTAGGAAGAGTAAAGGCAAATAATGGCATCAGCATAATATGAACCATTTGTGCCAATTATAATTATTTCGCTTTTACGTCTCGCCCATTGATTGCCTAAAGGTGTGTGAAACCAAGAAAAATAAAAGAAAATTGTTTCTTTTATTTATTTATTTTGTCGTTTATATTGTGTACAGGAACGGAGCCAACAAATTTTATGAGAGGGGCCAGCAAAAAAATAAATAAAATTGGTTCTTTAGAATTTTTTTATTAAAAAAAAAAATAAATTGTTGTTTTTTATGAACTAAATACTACCTAAGGGCAAAAAAAAAAAAAGAGTATTAGTAAGGGCAAAAAAACTGGACATTTGGAAGTAAGGGCCAAAAATAAAAATAAAAATAAAAAATTAATGGGTATAGTCCAAAAAAAATAAGAATAGGTCCAAAAAAATTTTGGGAGGAGGGTCAAATGACTACTAAAATTAAAACTAAAATTTACATTTTATTTTTATTTTTTTTTACTTATAAATTTTGTTTCCTTATTTTGGGGGGGACCATGGCCCACCCTGGTTCCCCCCCTCCCTCTGTCATTGATTGTGTACATCTCAACGATACATGATTTCTGTTGAGACACACATGATATAAACATTATAATACGAAGAAAGAAGATGATGAAATTATACACAATTATATCTAACTAAACAAGGAAATTGTTTATATTTAACTCTTTGAATATTATTGTCTCAATTAGTTTCTAGTTTCGCAACATATTTAGGCAAATCACGTTCCTATTCACGGCCCAACTCATCAGAATTATCTCAACTATACAGTAATTTGCTCTCTTTTCCTTCTTTGTTACATAATGGATTCCCAATTGTAATTGTGTTCTCTTCATCTACTATCAATGACAAATTCTTTCATATGCCTAATAATTTAGCCGCCATTTATTAATTATTTGTTCACAAAGAGAATCAAGAGAAAAGTAAAAGACAAATTGAAGATCTAAGACAATTAGTTTGAGGG
This sequence comes from Carpinus fangiana, assembly GCA_006937295.1. Lineage (NCBI taxonomy): Eukaryota > Viridiplantae > Streptophyta > Magnoliopsida > Fagales > Betulaceae > Carpinus > Carpinus fangiana. The sequence continues at coordinate 5,061,074 of CM017328.1, read as the reverse complement.
TGTCATGTAAATAAAACTTTAGAAACTGAGAAAAGGTAATCGAAACCTCATTTAAAAACAAATTTTTAAAAAAAAAAAATCACCCGATAGATTGTTAGTAGTAAAAACTATTATGTTAAGCCATCCAAACATGGTAGAGTAGTAATTTTCATAATGCTGACTTGGATAAACAATACTTACGTTATCATTATTAACGTGAATACTGTTGATTCAAACCAACGGTATGAAAATCATTACTCAATAAGGTGAGACTAGTATAATAAATAAATAAAGGGATTGATGTCTCGAGCAAAATTTAGAATCCAAACCGTTAATTAAAAATGAAGGGGCTGGATTAATCCATATAAACATTAAAAAGAAAGAAAAAAGAAAACCAAAAGAAAGTAAAAAGGGTCTGTCGAGTGTCGACCACCCTTTACCTCGTAAGTTCCAAAAGGGCGCTTGAGCCTTGAGCCTTGAGCCGGAGAACAAATTTAATAAGTGACCTTTTTACACCCAACTAATGATAGAGCGATGGACAGATGGAGGGCAACGCGGAATATGAGGACACGTGGAAAGGTCCTATGGATGAGTGGCACCACAGAGATGATCCTCTAGTTCAGTTTCCTAGAGCTGACAGCCTGACAGCACGTTTCTGGCTGATTGTAGCCGCAATCGATCACAACAATTGAAGTCAAAAGATTCCCTTTGTTAGGCTAATGGGCTTGGTCCCTGGCTTTGTCGGCAAGCTGGGAAAGCAACTTACTGATTAATTAGGGTTCTTCTTCTATGTTCTTTTAAGCCGTAATTTTAATTATAGGTAGATATTATTTTTTTAAAGTTATATAAAAAAAATAATATATATTTCTTAGTATATGTAATCACATTTTTTTTAAAAAAATATATATATGAGATACATGTTATTTTATTAAAATAATTTATAACTAATTTTTGTTGTTATCGGCAATCCTTATTCTTCGATACTTCTACTGTGTTCCATGAGCGTGGATTGAAGCCTTTTTTGTTTTGTTTTGTTTTTTTAATTTGAGTGTGAATGCTTACGGGGAGTTACAGTTGCCGTTGCCAACCAACAATGACCGCAATTCTCAAATTCTGTTTTCTAAGTCAACTGCTGAGATGCTCAAAGAAGAAGGACCAAGGCGGCCGGCTAAGGGGAATGGTTCTAAACAGCAACTTTTTATATATATATTTTATATATTTTTATTTTTTTATATTTTTATTTTTTAAAACAAATTACAAACAAAAGAGAAAAGTTATATAGGGGATCCTTCCAACTAACAAGTCGACTATAGGAATGGAAGCTGGCGATGGGTGGGAACGGAGCTAACTTATGATTTGGGGCTTTTTCCTCCAAAACAAAAAAAAACAAAAAAAAAACCTCTTAAGAATAAAAAAATATTAGTTTTAGAGAATGACATGAACATAAACACCTTAAGATATCTATCTAATCTAAGTACAATTGCAACCCATATAGTATTTGATAGGGATAAGATTAGGGTATTTTAATTTAATTTTCCAACCATATACTCTCTCTTTGATGAAAGATATATAAATAAATAATTCTATTTACCACTCTCCTATGATCCTATCCTATCCTATCCTATCCTATCTCTTCCCATCCTAAACAAAAAATCAACATCTGTGATTTATCAGTGCATAACCTTTTTTTGCAAATCAATCAGCTGTATTTTCCAGAACTCTCGTAGATATTTTATACAATTGGGCTGTGTAGATATTTTTTAGACGTTGGTGCAAATCAAAAATAAAAAGTCTTTAGATTTTTTGTTGCTAATTATATTTTTGTTGAAAGGTACAACTCTCACGCCCAACCTGAGTCACTGGGCTCTTTACAGCCCACACTGTTACACGGCCCATCAAAAGCTTAATCACCCATTGGTCCAACAAAAAGGTCCCCATTCAAACTTCATGACTTACATGATTCGGCCACAGGCCCACAGGGACGGGTTTAGGGGAATTGAGAGTGGTCCTGGTCCCCCCAAATTATAAGGAAAAAAAGGAAAGAAAACTTCACTTTGACCTCTTGAACTTCCACGCGAGTTTACAAACTCCTCTCAAACTTTAAAATCTCTCACTTTGGACCCCTGAACTTTTAATTGCTCTTAATGTTGACCATTTTGTCAAATTTTAAATGTTATATAACATTTATACCCATAAATTTTGTATAAAATTCTAACTTGCAAAATATTTTTTATTTTATTTTTAAAAAATATCAGGATATTTTGGTCTTTTTTGTATTTTTAACTGCTAAAATTAATGATAATTGAGAGCAATTCAAAGTTCAGGAGTCTAAAGTGAGAAATTTTAAAGTTTAGGGGGTTTGTAAAATCGCGCGAAAGTTCAGGGAGCTAAAGTGAAGTTTCCCAAAAAAATAAAAATAAAAAAAAGCAAAAAAATAAAAAATAAAAATAAAAAATTAAGGTATTTTTTGCCAATTGATCCCTCCTAAAAATTTTTTGGCCCTTGATCTCTTCCCAAATTGAAAGCCGGATCCGTCCCTATTTGGCCACTCTCAAGCTCAACCACATTTTTGTATCTTTTGTATTTTTTTTAACAACTCATTGCTCATTTCTAATGTTTTTTTTTTGACTGATTTTTAATCACGAGTTTGTAGGAAAAGCCAGAGGATCTAATGGGTCAGCAGCCAACTAGCTTGGAAGGAAGTTGAAGTGAGAGCATAACTTGTTCTTCCTTGAAGAACAATTGATCCCCAGTGACGGTTTGAACTTTGGCATACTTTCAATAGTCTAACCTGCCTAGGTTGATTCAAATATGAATTCCCCCCATTGGTTTGATTAATTAGTAAATGTTTATCGGACAATTGTGACAACGCCGCCCTTCTTGCGGTGCACCTAGCACCTCCATTATTCTTTAAGGAGGTTCTCTTACTAGCTTCCTCGCCATTAACTCCTCCCATGTAGCTTTGGATTGGGCCTCAGCCCGACAGCCCCCATCCTAGCCGACATAAGCTAGCAGCTCATCTCTTTTCAGAATTGGATTGCATATCGAAGACATCAAAATGTGTAAATACAAAAAATACCAATGAGCGAACAAATAAATAAATAAATAAATAATTTGTTTTTGGAAATAAATAAAATGTCGATTTGCCTTTTTGTATTTTTAAAAGATTATTATTTTTTATAATTATTTTGTTATTTTATTTGTTAAAAAAAAGGGGATATTATAGAAATATAAAAAAAATAAGTAGCCTTTTTTATTTGGAACTACTTTAGTACTTTTTGAACATTGACGACTACATTACAAATGATTGGTAATTTGATTTATAAAAATTCTTACAAATTAATGTGACACAGTATTATTAAATATAAGATAAATTTAAATTTTGAGAAATTTAATCATATTAATTTATAATATTTTTTTTAAATGTGTTTATAAATTTAACATTTTTTTTTTTAAAACTTTTTAGACGCTGCCAAAAATCAGGAGTGATTCAGACAGCCTAGTCAAGCCACCCGTTTTGCCGCCCTGTCCCTGTCGCGTCCTGGATGGTAAAGCGCTGAGATCAAGGATCGCAAAATAAAAACAAATTAAAGTAACAAATAGTCAAACAAATGGTGGCTTAGATCAACGCTGTCTGAAGGTTTTGATATCCAAATGATCTTTGACCATTCTTCTACTGTTCTACACCCACCGCACCTCCGCCTCTGCCTCTAATCTCGCAGCCGCCGACCACTTCTGTGTTCACCAAAAACCTGTACGGATGCTATCTTTCGTGCCCATCATCATACTCCAACTCTTCCTCTCCCCCACCACCTTTGCTGTGGACTTCCTCTACAACTCCTTCAATGGGATGGTCAATGCCACCAACGTCACACTCATCAACGACGCCCGGTTCGACTCCTCCGTCATCCGCTTCACCAACGATTCCAACCCGTACTCCCTCGGCCGAGCCTTCTACCCAACCAAGCTCACCATGATCAGACCCACCTCCTCAAACTCCTCCACCGTGATCTCTTCCTTCTCAACCTCCTTCGTGTTCTCGATATTGCCCGAGATCTCTTCCAGTCCCGGCTTCGGCCTCGCCTTTGTGCTATCGAATACTACTTCTCCGCCCGGCGCGCTTGCTAGCCAGTACTTCGGGCTCTTCGCGAACACTTCTGTGCCTGCGCCCCTTCTGGCGATTGAGTTTGATACGGGTCGAAACCCAGAGTTCAATGACCTGGATGACAATCACATCGGGATCGATCTCAATAATATTGTATCAAAGAAGGTCGAGACGGCCGGATACTATAATTCGATTGGGGGTTTCGTCCCTGTACGGATGCGGAATGGCCAGAATGTACGGGCTTGGATCGATTTCAATGGTACGGGCTTCGAAATCAATGTTACTGTAGCGCCGATTGGAGTGCCGCGCCCGTCTAGGCCTACTCTTAGTTTCAAGGATCCGGATATAGCTAATTACGTTTCGGCTGAGATGTACGTTGGATTTTCGGCGTCGAAGACCGAGTGGGTTGAGGCACAGAGGGTTTTGGCTTGGAGCTTCAGCGACGTTGGGGTTCCTAGGGAGATAAACACGACGAATTTCCCGGTTTTTGAGGCTGTATCGTCGTCTAATTCGTTGTCAGCTGGGGAAATCGCTGGGATTGCCATTGGTTGCGTTGCTTTTGTGATGCATTGGGCTTGGCCTTAGGCTTTGTCGGGCCGTCGGCAAGCTAGGAAAGCGACTTACTGATTGGCGAGAAATGCAAGGGTTCTTCTTCTATGTTCTCTTAACCGTAATTTTAATTCTACTTCTACGTGGATATTAATTTTTAAAATTTATATAAAAAATAATATATATATTTCTTAGTATATGTAATCACTTTTTTTTTTTTTTTTAATATATATGAGATCCGTGTCATTTTATTAAAATAATTTATAACTAATTTTTGTTGTTATCGGCAATTCTTATTCCTCAAGGCTTCTACCGTGTTCCATGAGTGTAGATTGAAGGGTGTGTTTGGAAATAGACTGAATTGAAAGAAGTAGATTGATATTATAGCAGATTTGATTGACGTGAAGAAATAAATAAAAATATTTTGTAAAGAAAAGTAAAATTTTTTATTTTGTATTGATTTTTTTATTTAATAAGTAATAAAAAGTGATTGACGTGATATAAAAAAGTAAGAATGTTATAATTGATTTTGAAAAAAAAAATTTAGACTTTACAAAGTACAAATTTTTGTTTTTGTTTTTTTGATTCGAATATGAATGCTTTCGGGGGGGAGTTGCACATGCCGTGCCAACCAACAATGATTTTTCTTGACCGCAATTCTCAAATTCTGTTTTCTAAGTCAACTGCTGAGATGCTCAAGGAAGAAGGACTAAGGCCAGCTTCCTCTTCCCCTTTCCCCCTTTGCTTAAAAAAGAAAAAAGAAAAAAAGAAGAGGCCAGCTAAGGGTAATGGTTCTAAAAAGCAACCCTTTTTTTTTTATTATTTATTTTTTCCTAAGCAAATTACAAACAAAAAGAGAAGAGTTAATATAGGGGATCCTTCCTACTAACAAGTCGACTAGGGGTGTCAACTCTGTCAAATTTTTCAGTTTTTTGTCAAAATCGGGAACCGAAACCTGGGTACCCAAGTTTCTTGTTTTGGAAAATCGGAACCGGAACCGAGACCCCGGTTTTTACCGACTGGTTCCGGTTGTACCCGATCTAGTAACCGATTTTTTCAGAAAATTACTTTTTGGGCTTATTTTACATATTGCGCCTAAAATAAGCCCATTTTTTTGCATAGATTTGACCCATTTTTAAAAAAATCTATTAGCCTTTTAGTTTAAATTAAAATGGCTTTGTTGTAATTATTCCAAATAATTTTAAAAAACAACCTAAACAAGCCCAAAAATCCTAAAAAATAATGTTTTTGCCTATATTGGCCTTATAAAACATTAAAATAATAAAAACAAGTATTTAAGCAAACCATGAAACCAACATGTACAAGAAATACCCCTTAATCCCTTACTACAAAAAACAAAAACAAGTATTTAAATAATCTACCAGTCAAAATAAATACCCTTACAATAAAAATAGCTCATAAACATACTACAAACACAATACTACGCAAGCTTAAAAAATCACCAAATATATTATTAAATAGTATGGGTAACCTGGTTCCCGATTTCCCGATAAAAATCGGGTACCGGAATGGAAGTACCCGGTTTTTGAATTTTTCAAACTGGAACCAGAACCGGGTCATTGGTTTTCCGGTTCCGGTTCTGGTTTCCCGGTAATTTGTGACACCCCTAAAGTCGACTATAGTATTGGAAGTTGGCGATGGGCAGGAACGGAACTAACTTATGATTTGAGGCTTTTTCCTCTAAAAATTAAAATTTTTTAAAAATGCTAAATATATAATAAACTCTTGGGTCAACCCTTCAAAATTTTAAAATACCCTCTTTTTTTTTTTCCAAATATTTACTCCCTTGGTCATTTAAAACTACAATAAAATCTCCGCCGTTAGTGTTTCGTTAACTGACCCAAAACGCACCGTTTTTGTTTGATTAAAATATTAGTTTTTTAAAATTTAATTTTAAATTTTTAAATCAAAAAATTAAAAAGAAGAAGAACAAGGGTTGCCGAGCCACCCCCATGGCCTAAGGGGGTGGCCAAACCACCCCCTATTAAAAAAAAAAAAAAAAAAAGAAGAAGTGGGTGGCCAGCCACCCCATGGCCTAAGGGGGTGGTTTGCCCACCCCCTGTTAAAAAAAAAGTGGGTGGCCGATCCACCCCTATGGGGTGGATCGACCACCCCTTAGGCCATGGGGGTGGTTTGGCCACCCCCAGATTGGCCCCAAGGGGGTGGCCGAACCACTCCTGGGCCAAACGGCCACCCCTCTTCTTCTTCTTCTTTTTATTTATTTATTTATAGATTTAAAAATTTTAAAAAATTAATATTTTAATCAAACAAAAACGGTGTGTTTTGGGTCAGTTAACGGCAATTAACGAAACACTGACGATGAAAATTTTATTGTAGTTTTAAATGACCCAAGGAGTAAATATTCGAAAAAAAAAACTTAAGCATTTTAAAATTTCGAAGGGCTGACCTAATAGTTTATTATATATTTACCCTTTAAAAAAAAAATCTCTTAAGAATAAAAAATAAAATAAAAATGTATTAGTTTTAGAGAATAACATGAACATAAACACTTTAAGATATCTATCTAATCTAAATAAGTACAATTGCAACCCATACAGTATTTGATAGGGATAAGATTAGGGTATTTTTATTTAATTTTCCAATCATATACTCTCTCTTTGATGAAAGATATATAAATAAATAATTATAGGGAAAAGTATAAAATGGCCTCCCAAACTACCACTCATTTGTAAAATGACCCCTCAAACTTCCAATTGGTATAAAGCAGCCTCTCAAACTATCAACTCCTTATAAAATGGCCCCATCTGTTAGATGAAACTGTCAAAATGGATGGAAAACCCAAAACGACGTCGTTTTAGACTGTAAAATTATTAAAATGCCCTCTTTAGAAGGAAAAAAAAAAAAAAAAAAAACCCTTAAACGTCGTCGTTTTGTGTTCTCCTCAACAAATCCCTGTTGCAGAACCCAGACCCACTTCTCCGTCGCAGACCCGCTTCCCTGTCGCAGAGATCAGATCCATGTTTGATCAAGCCTCTCGATCTCTAGAGATCAGATCATCAAGCTGCCAAGGCCTACGACAAAGCCGCGCTCGAATACCATGGCCGAAAAGGCAAACTCAATTTCCCAATTGAAGCTGGGAAGTCGGACTCAAATGCCAAGTCTGGAGAAAGAAAATGGAGTCGTGAGGAGGAATTAGTGAACTCAGAGGGGATCCTATTTGAGAACCCGAATGCCCAACCTGAATTATTGCCGGTCGTACCCGAAAACCCAAGTGTTGAAGAAGAAAAGCACTACAGAGGTGTCACAAAAATAAAGCAGGGCAAGTATGGGGCAAAGATCATACGCTTTGCCAAGGACAAGTGGCTGGGGACCTTCGACACCGCTATCGAAGCTACCAAGGCCTACAACAAAGCCGCGATCGAATACCACTGCTAAAAAGCCAAACTCAATTTCCCAATCGAAGCTGGGAAGTCGGAGTCGAATGCAGCGTTCGGAGAAAGAAAATGGAGTCGTGAGGAGGACAAGGCAGCAAAGGAGATGGAAGCTGGAAAGTCATTGTCAGATGCCGCGTTCGGAGAAATAAAACGGCGTCGTGAGGAGGACGAGGCAGCAAAGAAGATGGTGGTGGTGAAGAAGGGGAGGTCGATGGAGCAGATTTCTTTTTATGGGTTATACTGTATATAGACAAATTTTTATTTGTTGAAATTCATTTACACTATATATGAGTGTTTTTTTGTGTAAATGAGGTGATTTCGGTGTGAAATCGTGATTGTCTTTTTTCTGCAAGAAATCTTGAACAAAAAATTATCTGTGATTCAATTGCTTGGATTCAAACCAGTCGCTGGTAAAGAACACGAGGGAAGAAGGATGATGTTGAAGATAGGGCAAAACGACGCCGTTTTTTATGGGGTTTTTTTAATTTTATTTTTTATTTTAACAAGGGTATTTTAGTAATTTTACAATCTAAAACGACGTCGTTTTGGATTTTCCATCCATTTTGACGGTTTCATCTAACGGATTGGGCCATTTTATAAAGGGTTGGTAATTTGGGGGGCTACTTTATACCAATTGAAAGTTTGAGGGGCCATTTTACAAATGGGTGGTAGTTTAGGGGATCATTTTATACTTTTCCCATAATTATATTTACCATTCTCCTATTATCCTATCTCTTCCCATCCTAAACAAAAAATCAACATCTGTGATTTAATCAGTGCATGACTTTTTTTTTGAAAATCAAACAGCTGTATTTTCTAGAACTCTGGTAGATATTTTCTAGAATTTGGTGCAAACCAACAATAAAAAGTCTTTAGATTTTTTGTTGCTTATGATATTTTTGTTGAAAGGTACAAGTGCAACTCTCACGCCCAGCCTGAGTCACTGGGCTCTTTACAGTCCACACGGTTACACGGCCCATCAAAAGCTTAATCACCCATTGGTCCAACAAAAAGGTCCCCATTTAAACTTCGGTGTGTTTGGGAATGGACTGGACTAAAGAAAATTAACTGGTACTGTAACAGATTTGATTGATGTGAAAAAAAAATAAGAATATTTTGTATAGAAAAGTAAAATTTTTTGTTTTGTAGTGATTTTTTTATTTGAAAAGTGATAAAAAGTTATTAATGTGATATGAAAAAATAAGAATATTGGGGTTGATTTTGAGAAATTTTTTTTGGGACTTTACAAAGTCCAGTCCGATCTCTTGGCAAACATAGCCAACATGATTTGGCCACTCTCATGCTCAAACTTAAAGCCAGAGGATCTAATGGGTCAGCAGCCTACTAGCTTGGAAGGAAGTTGAAGTGAGGGCATAACTTGTTCTTCCATGAAGAACAATTGATCCCCAGTGACGGTTTGGCATACTTTCAATAGTCTAACCTGCCTAGGTTGATTCAAATATGAATTCCCCCCATTGGTTTGATTAATTAGTAAATGTTTATCCAACAACTGCGACAATGCCGCCCTTCTTGCAGTGCACCTTCATCATTCTTGAAGGAGATTCTCTTACTACCATCCTCGCCATTAACTCCTCCCATGTAGCCTCGGATTGGGCCTCCGCCCCCATCCTAGCCGACATAAGCCAACAGCTCATCTCCTTTTAGAATTGGATTGTATTGAAGACATCAAAATGTGTAAATACAAAAAAACCAATGAGCAAATAAATAAAAAGTAATAATTGTTTTTTGAAATAAATAATTAAAATGTCATTTTTTTTTGTATTTGTAAAAAGTTGTTTTTTTATATAATTATTTTGTTATTTTATTTGTTAAAAGAATAGGAGTATTATATGAATATAAAAAAATAAATTACCTTTTTAATTTGAATTATTTTAATACTTTTTGAGCATTAAGGATTATATTACAAACGACTAATAATTTAGAATGCTTTTTATATTCTTTCTAAAAAAACTTTTATAAACTGATTTGATTTTTCATGTCACATCGATTTGTAATTTTCTTTTAAAAACGTGTCTGTAAATGTAACATTTTCTTAACTTTCTAGACGTCACCAAAAATCAGGAGTGATTCAGACAGCCTAGTCGAGCCACCCGTTTTGCTGCCCTGTCCCTGTCGCGTCCTGGATGGTAAAGCGCTGAGATCAAGGATCGCAAAATAAAACAAATTAAAGTAACAAATAGTCAAACAAATGGTGGCTTAGAACAACGCTGTCGGAAGGTTTTGATATCCAAATGATCTTTGACCAATCTTCTACTGTTCTACACCCACCGCACCTCCGCCTCTGCCTCTAATCTCGCAGCCGCCGACCACTTCTGTGTTCACCAAAAACCTGTACGGATGCTATCTTTCGTGCCCATCATCATACTCCAACTCTTCCTCTCCCCCACCACCTTTGCTGTGGACTTCCTCTACAACTCCTTCAATGGGATGGTCAATGCCACCAACGTCACACTCATCAACGACGCCCGGTTCGATTCCTCCGTCATCCGCTTCACCAACGATTCCAACCCGTACTCCCTCGGGCGAGCCTTCTACCCAACCAAGCTCACCATGATCAGACCCACCTCCTCAAACTCCTCCACCGTGATCTCTTCCTTCTCAACCTCCTTCGTGTTCTCGATATTGCCCGAGATCTCTTCCAGTCCCGGCTTCGGCCTCGCCTTTGTGCTATCGAATACTACTTCTCCGCCCGGCGCGCTTGCTAGCCAGTACTTCGGGCTCTTCGCGAACACTTCTGTGCCTGCGCCCCTTCTGGCGATTGAGTTTGATACGGGTCGAAACCCAGAGTTCAATGACCCGGATGACAATCACATCGGGGTCGATCTCAATAATATTGTATCAAAGAAGGTCGAGACGGCCGGATACTATAATTCGACTGGGGGTTTCGTCCCTGTACGGATGCGGAATGGCCAGAATGTACGGGCTTGGATCGATTTCAATGGTACGGGCTTCGAAATCAATGTTACTGTAGCGCCGATTGGTGTGCCGCGCCCGTCTAGGCCTACTCTTAGTTTCAAGGATCCGGATATAGCTAATTACGTTTCGGCTGAGATGTACGTTGGATTTTCGGCGTCGAAGACCGAGTGGGTTGAGGCACAGAGGGTTTTGGCTTGGAGCTTCAGCGACGTTGGGGTTGCTAGGGAGATAAACACGACGAATTTCCCGGTTTTTGAGGCTGTATCGTCGTCTAATTCGTTGTCAGCTGGGGAAATCGCTGGGATTGCCATTGGTTGCGTTGCTTTTGTGATGATTTGTGCATCTGGGTTTTACTTGTATTGGCGAAAGAGCAAGTTGAAAGATGAAGAAGAGGAGATCGAGGATTGGGAACTGGAATACTGGCCGCATAGATTTTCCTACGAGGAGCTAAGCCAGGCTTCAGATGGGTTCTCCAATCAGAACCTTTTGGGCTCGGGTGGATTCGGAAGAGTCTTCAAAGGAACTCTCCCAAACCAAACCGAAATCGCAGTCAAATGCGTGAGCCACGACTCGAAACAGGGGCTGAGAGAGTTCATGGCAGAGATATCAAGCATGGGCAGGCTGCAGCACAAGAACCTGGTCCAAATGCGCGGATGGTGCAGAAAGGGCAATGAGCTCATGCTTGTCTACGACTACATGCCCAACGGAAGCCTCAACAAATGGATCTTCGACAAGCCCACCAAGGTACTCGACTGGCAACAGCGCTGCAGAGTCCTCGCCGACGTAGCCGAAGGCCTAAACTATCTCCACCACGGTTGGGACCAAGTGGTTGTTCACAGAGACATTAAGTCGAGCAACATATTACTGGACTCCGACATGCGAGGCAGGCTCGGAGACTTCGGGCTCGCCAAGCTTTACCAACACGGCGAAGTCCCAAACACCACACGTGTGGTTGGTACTTTAGGCTACCTAGCGCCCGAGCTGGCTAGAGTGGCGGCACCCACGTCAGCAAGCGATGTGTACAGCTTTGGGGTTGTGATACTCGAGGTGGCGTGTGGGAGGAGACCGATAGACATGGCGGCGACGGAGGAGGAGGTAGTGTTGATGGAGTGGGTGAGGGAGCTGTACGGACAAGGGAAGGTGAGCGAGGCGGCGGACCCGACGATGAGGGGGCAGTATGAGGCGGAGGAGATGGAGATGTTTCTCAAGCTTGGGCTGGCTTGCTGCCACCCGGAACCCCAAAGGAGGCCCACCATGAAAGAGGTGGTGGCGCTGCTACTGGGCGAGCAGGTGTCCGCTGCGCCAGCGGACTTGTTGTCGGAGTTGGCGCGCGGTGACACAAGCACTGGCGGTGGTGGGTCGGATGAGGCGGCAATGCTCCGGTCTCCGGTGTGAATGCAATTTTTTTTTCTATAAAGAATTTTTGTGAATGATAGTTTGACATCAGAATTTGACGAGTCAACTTTATTTAATTTGATCTTCCAAGACTCTTTGGTTTTTTTTAAAAAAAATTGTTTGTTAATAATTTGGTAATGTATTTTGCATAATTATATGACGCATTAGTATGTATTACTATTATCACATATTTGAACGGAATAGAATTTTTTTTGGTTCATTCAATGAATAGTATTTAATTAATTATAGTGTAAAAATATTTTTATAAATATTTTTTTATTATAATTAATTAAATATTTTTAATTTATTTTTAATTTTTTGTTTATAGTGGAACATTATATATATAATGTTAATAAAAATAAAGAAAAAATTATTAAAATCTGTCCCTACTAAGTCTGTAGAAATTAAATTAAGACGTGTGGTCAAGTAGAGTGTAGAGCCGTAGAAGTTTTGGCAGCCCGTACAAAATTTTGACTTGTCATGGTCAACTAGTTTGATTTGACCTTATTGTAATTAATATTTTCTCACCAGATCCAATTGAAAAAGAAAAAAGAGAAAAAGAGAAATAAGGTGAAATGTCGGCACGTGGGGAGCAATTACGAAATAGTTGCAGAAACTGGAAACGAAAAGGTCCATTATGGAGGCCGTGGAATGTTAATAACCCATTTGCCCAACTTGATATTTTAATGACATGTTTGGTGCCAAGTCGACTTCAATTTTCCTTTGAATTAATGTCTTTAATATGATAATTAATTCTTTTTTCTTTTTCTTTTTTTTTCTCTCCTAAAATAATTATGGACCGTCTGAAGAAGAAGTAATGAGTTGTGTGGTAGACTGGTAGTTGAATGATTACATCTCATATGAAGATTTTAGTGGCAGCTTGACCTTGAGAGCAGACAACTACCTATAATTGCCATGAAGTGAGTTTTTGAAACCCTAAAAGATGACTACTAATATATGCATTCATAACCCATCTTTACCAGCTATTGATCATAAACATGTAATGTAAGGAAGATAAATCTCCGTTTAATGGGAAAAATCAAATTTAGTATTTGGGGTTTTATGCGGTTTCAATTTATTCTTTAGATTTTGTCAACTTACTGTCAAATCAATTAACGGTATGCTACAATAAACCAATCATGTTGTTTTAAGAGTAATGCTACAAGTTACTCTTGTGTCCCTTCAAAAACGATATGCCTATTAAAATCATCATTAGACTTGTGATTGATCATTATTGGATTTTGATCAAGTGATGATTTTAATAACCACATTATTCTTAGAGCGATTCAATAGAGATTTCTAAAATTACTCGTTGTTTTAGTTTGACACATCATTTGCCAATTGTATGTGCTACGTGACAAAATTCATTGACCACCTTTTTTTTTTCTCTTTTTTTACCAAAACAACGTAGGGTTTGTTTGGCAATGCTTTTTAGGCTAGCTCTTTCTAGTATTAACAAATAACTCAAAACATTCAAAACTACTTTCACTTTTTTGTCGCGTAAGTCGTAACCAAAAAAAAAAAAAAAAAACCATTTAAAAGGTTTTGCCAAACGAACTCTAGATTTTATTTTCTTGAATTGTTTTTACTCAAAGTAATTGTGTCCCGCACACATGACGTGTCAAACGAGAGCCATGTGGCATTAATTGATTGGTCTGGTATTGTTAATTAGTTAGGCGGTAAGTTAAATGAACAATCTCTTTCAAACCATATGAAAACTTAATAACCTAATTCTAAAATCCCATGAAAAACTTAGGGACTAAATTTTAATTTTTCCCTTTTAACACCACAGATATATGCGGTTCTTATTTAGCTAAAGAAAAAACAGGATTTATTAAGCCTAATAATAGACAAAACATAACAAGGAAATAAACAAAGCAAAACAACTAATTGATCTTATGCAGTCCCACCAGCACCAAATACTTAGGGTTAGGCTTGCTTGTCCTCACAGACTTGTGAAGCTCATCAACTATTTCCACCTGAATGAAAAGATTTCACCTAAATGATTGTATTTAAGCCATTTGTAATCCTAAAAGTTGAAATTTAGATAAGAGAATAGAATCATGTAACAAAGGGTAAGAAATCCACATCAGGAGAGTGGCTATCATTAGTTTTACTGTGACAGAAATTCACCCACTGATTCTTATGTTCTAGAAAGAGTTCAAAAGTCCTTGATGACATTCCAAGTAGAAAATAGTATTAGATTAAAAATGTACATGCCCACATTCCAGTATTTTGTAGCCTATATGATAATTGTATAAGCAGACCGTTGAAAAAACTACAACAGATATGCTGCCGTTGTGTGTTTTTTTACGGCACCTAAGCCAAATCCGTCCATGATACCTAGTACTAGTCTGCTTACATTTGCATTATATGTTGTGATTGAGCACTAGAGGGAGAAGTTGAGGCAGTGGAAGCTGAAGCATGGCTTCTTTTTCTTAGCACCCGTCTGGAAACCCACAGATTTCTGCTGGCATGCTGATGCTACCGATTCTTTCATTGATCCAGGTCCACAGACCAAGACTCCAACATCTGATCCACCCGTTTCATTTGGAAACTTGGCAAATATATCTGTTCAATTCACTTGTTAGAATCCATACTTGCAATCCTGAGAATATAAAGTAAAGGCATGGATAAAAGAATACATAAAAGTACCATGAAAGTCAGGCCTTCCTCCAAAATGAATTTCATGTTCCTCAAGGGAGCTCCCTGTTTCTGTGTCCATGGCTTTGCCTGTCTTGTGGGAGACTGGTGGAATAGTCTCATTCTTCAGCCTTCTCCTTCTCAAAATTATTGTCAACAAACTGCTGCATGTTAAAGCTATGAGAAAAGAAGATAAGAGAAGCAGATCGACAACCCAAGATGGAGTCTTTTCTTTGGAGGCTTTAGAGGTCTTCTTTTGTGTGGGAACAAAGATATGATTCAAACAAATAAGTGAAACAAGAAACACGATGCAGCAGAATCCAGCCAAGGCAGCAATCCGAAGGAAACTTTCGAGTCCGTATATTGCATGATTCGAACATTTTGTGCTCAAGTGTACTGTTTGAAGCTGAGATGAGTCGCTTAGACATTCTCTTAATGTTGGATTAGATTGCCCTTCTTGGGTCACAAAAATTTTCAGTTTTAGATGCAATCCTTCACTTGAATGGTTCTGGAGAAGAGACGAGATTGAGTTCAACAGATATATGTCCTGAGACTTCTTAACAACAAATATAAGTTGCATTCTTGTGGGGAGACCATATCCGCTGCTGTTTTGTGCTGAAGCAATCTCCTGTAAAATGCTCAGAAATGGAGTTATCCCAATTCCACCCGCGATCAGAAGCAGACTGTCATATCTGCAAAAAAACATTTGTTATTAGTGTTGAAAATCTACCGTAAACATCTTAGTATTTTACAAAGGTTTTGAAAGAGACAGAAAAAGAGAAAATTTTCTGTATATTAAAATAACTGTATGAGTACTCCTCACCGTGTTATAGAGCATACACCCAAACATCAGTTGCTTTAAAGCAATAGGTGTGAGTTGAGTATTATAAATGCAAGCTTCAAAATACTCCAAAACCATAAACATATATATATATATATATATATATATATATAAACATGATTTCTAGGCAATAGTGAACCGATGAGCATAGCCATGGCCCCTGAACAACTCCTATAAACAATCAAATAAAAAGTTTTAATATATAGTATGATCATTTTCTGCACCTTAGGAAGTCCACTGAGGCAGGTCCATAAGGGCCTTCAACTGCTATTGGTATGCACTTTGTCTGATCAGTATCAGAGTGAAGCTCAGCTTGTATCAAGTCATAGAGAGAACTTGTCCACGATCCCTCACATTTAACCATAACAGACATGGTGTCATTGTCAACACTAGAGCTGGAGGTTATACTGAAGGGGTGCCATTGAGTTGTGGATATACTTCGTATCTTCATAAATATTGCACTTGTGGGGTTATACTTCAAACCTGCAATGAGTAGGAAAAAGTAATTGCTTTATGTGAATTTCCAATCCTTCTCTACAAGATTTTCCGATAACTGAGAAGGGACTACAGAAATTACTTGGATCCTTGGGCAGAATAAGTTCTATAGCTTTGGAAGGGAAGATTCGTGCTGAAAGAATGCAAGTTTCTGGCCTTGATTGTATGATTCGGAGTATCTTGTCAATGCCAAAGAGAAAAATCCCAGGGAAAATCATATAGAAGTGCCGATCTCCAGCATGAAACAAGAAAAATACTAGGAATACTATGTACAGATGGTGCGTGTAATAGAAGAGTTCAAACTTTTTCCTCCTTATCTGAGGAAGCGATGTAATCCAGATTACTATCCCTGTAACAAGAGCAATCTCTCCAGCAAGGTATATCCTGCCTGTTTTCTGCCATCTCCATATCTGTTGTTCAAGAAACACAAGCCAGGGAAAAACAGTAAACAAGTTGAACTGCAATACCAAATAGTACTGATGATTAAATTACTCTGTAAAGTAAATGGTTGAAATGGAACAGGAATTTTGTATTCCAAATGGTGTGTTAAAATATAAGTTAAATGATAAAATTCATTCAAAGCAATAGCCCTGAAATCGAACTTTGTCTCGATTATTTACCTCCTATTTCAATTAAATACTTTGTGTCGTTAGAGCTCACTTATTAAAGGGTGTTTGAGACTACACGTAAAAGCTTAAACTTTTAGGAAAAGTAATAATTTAACATGGTAAATGAAACGAGTATGGATTACCTCATCCTGGATGTGGTGGCTGACACCCCAGATGAACAAAGTGCTTGCACCATGTAAAGTGGCAAAAATAAGCATTGCTGTCCCAACCCATGTATGGTATCTTACAGAAGCTTCAAACTGGATGCCAACCAAGCGAAATATGGCCAGCCCCCTTAAAATAGGCAGAAGCAGCAAAGCCAGGCAGGCTTCTGTAAGCAGACCAAACCGGGTTGCCACTCTAAAGTACTTGAGTTGCCATCTGAAATACAGATGAAGCATCAATTAACATTGGTGAAATTTTTGTTTTTTTTCAGTGTTTCAAGATATCAAGCACAGTACTTACAATTGCAACTTCAGTGATTTAACTGGCATCAACTTCTTGAAATCATTAGAGATGCGGGCATAGAAAGTCCATGCCAAAACGAGGATAAATAGAAGCACTGCCAGAATTTCAACACCAGATAAAACACCAATAAAAGTGTTCACAACCAGTGGATTTGAGAAAGCTGCAGCTGAACTCCTTGCTCGTCTGTTATCACCCATATTAATCAGGAGAAACAAAATAAATCAATGAATCAAATTTATGGCTGTGATGTTCTAGTAGTAGATGATAGATAATATTACCTGCTGCTTGGTTCCCTGGTCTTCAAATCCAAGTAAACAAGTCCAATTATAGCCAGGACAATTACAGGAAATGTGTACACAGCAAAGTTAAGACCTGCAACATATATATCCACTATGAATTATGTATCTTGAATGAAACCCATATAAGGGAAGGAGCTTTATATATCAAGAAGAATTTCTTTGATGAAGTCCCAAGTACGTACCATAATATCCAAACAGAGTAGGCCTAGCGCTCTCTTCAGCTCCTTTCCATTTCCTTGTCCACAGGTCTGTCGGCTTTAGAAGCCAAATGGAAATCCAACCAGTGAATATTAGAATCATCAAGACTTGGAGAGCAAGAAGAATGGCCTTCGCCATCTCTGTCTGCTAGCACGTTGCACTGTGCAGATCTTGAGTTCTAGCATGAAAGGGGTCACCATATATAAAGAAGTTTGAAGAAAGATTGGAACCACAAGGAGAAAAAGGAGTTTTAAGATAGCCCCACCACAATTCCAAGAGTGCCCATCACTCTCATGATTTAGCAAATGATATACGGAGATTTCTGCAGTATCATTTGATGTTCTCAGTTTTCATCATTACATTATTCCACAATAAGATCAAGTTGACATTCTGGCTTTAGATGTGATCAAATTTGCTTATAGTTTGAAGGGTCACAAAGAGCTTGCCGCCTTCCCTAAAAAAATGACCACGTCTCTTTCAAGACAGCCAAATGTAAGCTCTTTTTGTTCTGTTCTTTTCTTTTAGGACACGAGTAAATAGGTTAAAATGAAATACATCTCTTCTTCACACTCATTTCACACTAACGGTATAATACGTCATGTCGACCACTTTAAAAACCAAAATAAATATCACTTGAAATATGTCACGTCAATCAATATAAAATTAGTCCAGGTCGGAGAATATAATAGCTGTAATAGCGGAAAGTGTAAATATACGTAGTACATATGTCATACATACGACATATAGCAGAAGATTCAGTTCAAGTCTGAGATTGTTGTGAGCTTAGCCTTCTGTTACAATTACCTTTCTATTCCAGTAAATGGTCCCTGTATTAGAAAGTGGACTCGTGGTCCGACCACTTCTAAAGCTTTCCATTTTACTTCTTCATCTCTTTTAATGCTACTTTATTTTTCCTTTAGTTGGAGATAGAAACTGAGTACACCAGAAAAGACAGGAGAAATGGATCTTGGAGTTTCATTATTAGATGAAACAAAAATCAATGATGTCAGATCGATTCTTTAGATGACATGATGAATTATTGAGATTGTAGGATTACTAGAAACAGATAATCCAATGCTTGCACAGTGTAAGCATGATTTAAGCCTTAAATTTTAAGGGTTAGCTTCCTGCATATGGAATGTGGGTGGCCATTGAAAATTGCTTTGGTTGGCTTTCAAAGTCTTCGGCTTTTACATGGATGAATACATATATGACATGCATGTGATGAGGAGAAAGAGTACAAATAATCAGCATGGACTATGGAGCATCTCATCAACAAGATCAAAGTGCAGAGAAGTTTTCTCAATTGTAATTACGGTGATCAAGAGAAATAAACAGAAATTAGGAAAATATGGTTCAGGAAATGATGATGTCAACACATGAGATGACATGAAACGACCATGACATCATGAGTAATTATCACTATCATAGGCCTCAAATTAATCTATCTCCTATGCCTAGGGCCGGCTAGACCACTAGGCGAGTGAGGCGCTCACCTAGGGCCACCGGATTAGTAAGGCCCAAAAAAAAAAAAAAAATTGCCCAAAAAAATTTTTTTAATCAATTTTTTTTTTTTAATTTATGGCCCATTTTTTTTTTAGTAAGGCCCATTTTTTTTAATAGAAACTTAAGGCCTTTAATCATGATTAGTAAGTAATTTAAAAAAATGTCTCAATTTAATAAGACCCAATATAATAAGTCCACGGTAAAATAAGATTAATTAACCCAGAAAAACAAATATCATTATACTTAAAAATGTGTATGGGTTTTTTCTTTTAGGTTTTTACTTGTTTTTTGATAATTTTTTTGGTGGGTATTGTTTGAAATTGGTGGTAAGAATTCATAAAAAAAATAAAAATTGTAATGTTTATTTTTGTGCTTGATTTTTCTTGTGGGTTTTGTATGAATTTTTGTCAATTTTTTTTTTTTTTTTTGGTGGATTTTGATTAAAAAAAAATTAAGGCCCCATTTAAGAGTTTAGTCTAAGGCCCCATCAAATATTGAGCCGCCCTGCCTATGCCTATGCCCTTGAGTGTTCTTGGTCAAAGGTCGATAGATGTGAACCACCCCTTAATATTTTTGTACTATAATATTAGATGATTCATCATTCTATTATAAAACCTTTTGACTCCTCATCCTGCATCTCACTACAAAATCCATACATTTGGATTATTCGGGAATCACCCAATTTCAAAGACCAAAAAGTCTAAACACCACAATATATGGAAAGCTATTTCGTAAAATAAAAAATTCGAAAGTGATCATACTTTTGGACATATTTCAGATAACCTTGTTACTTTCTAGGACTAAATTATTGAGGAAACCATATATAAAAATTATATATATATCCCATTGCGTATTTAAGTTGTCTTCAAAGAATTTTACTCGTTGTTTGGTGGAAATTGTACTTCAAGGCGGCCCATGTGCCGCTAAGAGCCTAGGCCCCTACTATAGGTTGGCAATCAGGCGATGGGTGTACTGTGCACACATTGCTTCTAGCCTAGTTCTAACTTAGAGACTTTCAATCATAATCCAGCATATTCACTAGCTTTTCCTTTTCATTGAAGCACGATAACCAATTGTTCGAATTAATATATAGTTACTATTAATATTGCAGCATATCATCAGTAGGGTATATATATATATATAATTTTTGGGTGGAATGACGGCTCTACAGTTAATCCATTGAGGAGAGTTTAATCACCTTCCTATCAATTTTTCATTTCAAATGCCATGTAGGGTCTCCATCCTTTGCTCACTAATGTTCTATCACATTATTTAGAGTTCCTGCTATTTACTCATACTCATACCTTAAGATCAATCCGATTGCGATATATATATGTTAGGGGTCAATAAGTTTTTCATATTTGACTTATATTTTTCTATAAATTCAATAAATTAACTATTAGATTTGTAGGGTTCTATATATATTAGAGCGTGTTTGATGTGTGCATACATGCATGAACATACATGGCAATATGTATGGTGCAGGCTTACAAGGAAGGCACAAAATGAAATCGTGGTGCTTGTCAAAACAAAATAATAATGGAGCACAATACAATACATTACATTTTAACAGTCACATGGGAACCAATCTTTCATCATTATTCTCAACCAGCTCCTCATTGGAAAAAGCATTCCTTTAATTGCAGCTGATTATATGTATCATGCAAGAGATGCTATTGTTGATTTGGCGTCCCACATCGCCTAGGTATAGAGATGAAGATGTGCTTAAAACTGTGATGGTTATGATCCAACAGAACTCCGTATTATGTGTCAATGGAGTGGGGTATGGTGTTACAGCTCACGTAACTCGAGCTACTTGACCTTTTGATTTGAGCAGAAGAAATGTAATAGGTGAGAGTCTATTTTGTATCCAACTATGCTTCCGGCTTGGTTTGATGTTGGAAGTCCTGTGATTTAAATGGATTTTTATAACCTTTTTTTTTTAGGCTTAGTCCATGGAGCGAAGACTTGACCCAATTGGGGGTCGTATTTAAAGCCATTTCTGACTTTAGGGTTTTGACGGATATATTATGAACGCCTTTTGTATTGTTTCTCTCGAAAATAGTGAAATCTCACTGAAGGTCCATGTACATAGCCCTTAGTGGTAAATCACATAATAAATCTCTATACTTTTGTGGTCACTTAGCTTGTTTTTGTGTTCTTAATTTTTGCATCTCACCATTCTGAAAAATATGATAGACATATTTGTTTGTCAACACTTTTTAATTAGATGGTATTTTTATTTTTTATTTTTAATTGTGATGTGATATAAAAATAAAAATAATTTTAAATATCATTCTCCGATTTAAATTATTTATTAAGCATAAAGTTGCCTCAAAAAGTACCCAAAGAACCGTCATCGTTGAACGTAGATTTGGAGGGGATAAAGCCAGACAAATTAAGCACCTTTCTTCGCCAAATATAGCTTAACCATAGATAAGCACGATCCCATTTCTGTTAATTGTGACAAATCTCAAACTATATATGATTTCAAATGTTGGTAGGGATATGATACAATAATATAATATTGGTCCAGATTGAGAATTTGGTAGTGGAGACTCATGAAATCGTTCTGGATCGGAGCATCGTTTCACATCCACACACGTGTGAAATTATTAATTATTTTTAAAGTTCAAGTCGAAAGAGATAATTTTATTACTTAGTTAATATTTTAACATATATCATCACCTTTGAAACTATATTAAGATGTGAATTAATTTTAAATGAAATGAGAGATAAATTGTAACGTTGATGTTCAAATTCAAATCTTTGACTATGGTGACCACCCAAGTGCTGAGTTTTCACCACAACTAATTTTGTGTGTGACACGTGTCTTGTTCGAACGTGACTTGTCTTATTCAAACAAGCTTATTTTTTCAGCTAGCTATTAAGGAATTGAGAAATGTTAGGGGTAAATAAGTTCTCTATATTTAGCTTATATTCTCCTATAAATTTAATAGATCAACCATTAAATATGAAATATATATATTAACCTCTAACATTTCTCGAAGGAATTCTCTTGTGCGTGATACGTGGCATTTGACTGCAACATTTGACCTGACACGTAAGCGGCATCTGACTTGACCCGTGGCATGACATGGCAATTTGACATGTTTCTTTCAAACGAAAACACCTCTCATAATTCAAATGAAACTCTTCTTGTCCGAACTAGATCCTGGCCTCCTTGTTTGAATGAAAATGCTTTATTTGAGAATGTGACAGTAACTTGGGCATATATAACTTCTGCTACAACTACAAGCCTACAAGTATTATAATTACACATATGACCCCAATTTAAAAATCTCTTTCAATGATCACACTCGGTGTGAGTCGTTTTTTGGCCCAAATTATTTTTCACCTTCAAATCCCTATTTCAAGCTATATTCCGCCGTTTGTTTTAGAAATATTTGTGATTAGCTCTCTTCCGGTCATAGATTTTCTTTCACCTAAAATCATAATTTAATTTTTTACTCACTAGTACTATACGCTTTCAGAACATTCATAGTTTTGAATGATGTCAAGATCCACTATTTTATGTCTTTATCTCT
Source organism: Carpinus fangiana (assembly GCA_006937295.1). NCBI lineage: Eukaryota > Viridiplantae > Streptophyta > Magnoliopsida > Fagales > Betulaceae > Carpinus > Carpinus fangiana. The sequence goes on along the minus strand of CM017328.1, from coordinate 5,038,087 downwards.
AAATTTCTTATTTTATTACACTCTAATAATGGAGGCACACATCATATACATCGCTTTCGATTAAATCCAAGTGGGCAATGGCACCAACCTTGATATTCACAATATTGGGGCCTCAAAACTTTTTAATTAACTCCAATATTTGTATTCTCCATCACATTTTACATGTTTCTAAAATTATTAAAAATTTAATTTTTATTCCCTATTCTACTTGTGATAATTAATAATGCCTTTATAGAAAAGTTTTCACATTAGAAATAAATTTGTCTACAGGAGTACGTAGCTTGTGTTGTAAAAACCTGTTACAAGGACACTGAATAAATTGTCAACACAACTTTGAGTCATTCATTATCCAATTATATGAAAATAATTGACTTAAACATTGGAATTATCTCGATCTGCCGGCTTGTTCTAGCAAGCTCTTTGCCTCTTTTGCAAGAGTAAAGCAATTGCTAATCAGATTTGCTCCTTGAGGAGACTACCATCATTTGAACTGAAAACTGTTCGAATAAAGTATGTCAAATGATGATCTCCAAAGAACAATACAAAGACAATCATTTATAGGAATGCACGCCAAGCATAGAATTTATGAACAATATTATTAACAATTAATTATTCTAAAGTCCCTCACATCCGAGCCCTTCATCTTCAGTTTCCCTAGCCTGTTGAACCCTCTGCAATGACATCATAAAAGAAAAAAATGCCCAGAAAAAAAAAAAAAAAAATTGTGAAGGAATTGAAACACACGTCTCTTTTTGATCAAATAATTGGAACCATATAGGCATTGGGATAGTACAAAAAACTGCAAATGTAGGCCAAGGGTTGGCCGGAAAACATAAAATCCTACCACATTGTAAGACCCATGTGTTTTTTCAAGTGCATGCTCATGCCTAACAGTAGGGCCATCGAAGACCCTTGTCCTAAATAAGAGGTTGATACAAAAAGATGCTCCATTAAATCCCCAAACGAAGGTCAAATATCCCAATGGACTAAAACCATGCTAATAAAGAAAGAGAAGAAAGCAAAAAAAAAAAGGATTCTTTTTCTCTTATAAAGGCATGTAAGATAAAGAGAAGGGTCCTATACTGCTATGTGACATATCCATTTAGCCTGCAAATCTTGACAAAAGAGAATCTCTCTCTCTCGATCTCTTTTTCCTTTTCTTTTGTGGCTTTGAGAGCAACGACTCTTTCCCATTCTTTCTCTTCTTTTTTTTCCCATATAAACTGCCCATCACTGGCACCCAAGCCCCATATATAGTTTTATGTTCTTTATATATGTATGGGTAAGTAAGAGAAAGAGAGAAATGGAGGAAGCAAATTGTAGTGCACGAATGATGTCAGCAGAAATTGTGGAGATAGTAGAGGAGACTAGCATAAGCAGCAGAGACGTGAGTGTTGTTAAGGATGTCTATGTGGCTGTCGGAAAAGAAGATCTGGATGTGCTGAAATGGGCTCTTGATCATGCTGTTGCTGTGTCCCCCGCTGCTCGGATTTTTCTTGTCCATGTTTTTCCTCCTCTCACCTACATACCTACTCCTGGTAACACCAATGCTTCTTTTTTCTCTTTTCCTTTTATAATCTCTGCATCTGGCCCTATTGAATTCTCTCTCCCTCTCTCTCTCTCTCTCTCTCTCTCTTTCTAGTTTGAAAGAGAAAAAAAAAAAACTGTTTTGTAATAAGCAAGACTTATGCTGTGTATATATATGTATCCTCAATTTACATGATCAACGCCCTTAAGATTTTGGATCAAATATGTGGGAAAAAAAAATGACACATAAGAGACCAAGATTTTATGTAGTTCGACTTGAATTAATCATGGAGAAAAAATTTACTTACAAATATTGGAGTGTAAAATAATTAATAATGAAGAAAAAACTACCATTTTTATGGGAATAAATAACCACCAATTGGGTAAATTAAGGACCCTATTTGATTTATTAAATTTATATTCTTAATTATTGGAGAAGGATCATATCAAATTATAAATTGCTTATGTGTACTCTAATTGAAACTCTTGTTAATTAGACATGGAATAATAATTATAACACATGTGATTATTAGGAGAATATAATTGTTTCTTTCACGCTAAGAATTAGACTTAAAAATTAAAGAATTTGAGAAAACTTTGAACTCTTGTTGATGCGTGGCAAATTTAGGCACGTAATGTGTAGGTCTAATCAAAAGAGATTTGCCATTTATTTAATTTACTGTAAATTAATTTCATGGGTTCAAAACGATAGAATTAATGAATTAATTAATGATTGTGTTTTAATTGGAAACATTGGTTGATATATAGTTGGAAGATTATCAATGAGCCAACTGAGCAAAGAACAGGTGAGAGTTTACATAAATGAAGAGCATAACAGGAGAAGCAATCTGCTGCAGAAATATATCCGGTTGTGCAATGAGGCCAAGGTGCAGTACTGCAGATCAACCTTTATGCAGCCAGGAAAATGCGAGCTAATAAAAAGCTCCACGAACCAGAGAATTAATGGATGATGAGAGCTTTTTTGTCTTATTTTGTTTTTTTTCTCCCATATGACAGGTGACGGTGGACACAATGCTCCTTGAGAGTGATGTAACAGCCAAAGCAATCCTTGATCTTATTCCTGTTCTTAACATTACCAGCCTTGTCATTGGAACCAAACGACCACCTTGCGCAAGGTACGATATTGTATATGATGCCTCTTCTTGTACACGACTCAATTGCGTTTTGGAGATTTATTGTGCTTAAGGGTAACCATATTAATCGTTTGTCGCTACCATCAAGGGAGGTGGTTCAATGGCCAAAGATATCTCCAAAGTAGTTAGGCATGTATTAAGGCATGAATTCGAATCTTCGCAATAGAGAATCCACACATATGCTTGATTAGTATTAGTCACATTGATTTCTATTGATGCCTTGGTGGGACTGGGTCAAGCTTACTGATTGCGATTGAACCGACATTAACTGTCTACTACCAAAAGTCTATTGGTAATCGGGCATTAGCTAGGTTTTTTTAGTAGGAATTATGATCTTCTCAATTTCATTTGAATTGGAAAATATCTAGTTAATTATAGTGAAAGAGTATCCCAAAACAAAAATACTCCTCTACTATAACAAACATGATATTCTCCGGTTCATTTGAACCGGAGAGAATATTCCTTTTAGCAAAACATATTAGTTGGTGGATTCTACAACCAATTTATTACAATAACATATGTATAGTGGACACTTATTGTGTTAATTAATGGGCACATTTTAAAATTTGTTTGGTTCAATAAGCTATTTTAGCCCAAAAAAGAATTTGGACCCCCCAAAACAATCAATTTTCTGCCCAATTAAAAAAGTCCATGGTTAACCGATTAACCAAACTGATTTTAACCAAAATATCAATTAAACCGAAACTTTAGAAATAAATCCTTATATAAATGTAATTGGTGAATTAATTGATTTAACCGACAATTTCGGTTAACTGACCGAAAATAATTATATTGAACTAAACCGAACCAAACCGATACCCGCCCCTATTTGTGCTCGATTGAATTTGGACGACCCCAACAAAAATTCTGAAGCTGAGCAATACATAATCTTAATCTTAGCCTTAGACATTGGTTTCATAAGATGAAGTACTTTTCAGAGCATATCTACTAAATGCTTGTTACCATCTAGGAATTCCTTTTTGGGTATCTCGAAATTTAGAGTCGGAAAAGCTTCACTTAATTTTTTATGTTTCGGCAGTTATGTAATTAATTACATCTTTACAGTTTAAAAAGTTTCGATGTCGGGCTTTTATATTTCAAAAGCATTCCTAGTACCATTAGAATTTATAGTTAATTCCGACGGTAATAAAGTAAAATGTCTCTTATACCCTTGTAAAATTAATAAAAATACAAAACTACTATTTTTGGATTACCAAGCTCTAAACCAACTTAAATTGAAAATCTAGGTTGAATTTGAGAATTAACTAGTTGAATTGTCATTGTTTAGGAGACTGGGGAAAAAGATGGCAACAGGAGAATTTGTCAAAAAGAATGCACCTGACTTTTGTGAGGTCATCGTTGTTCATGATGGCAAGAAGGTGGTGGTTGACAGCCCACAGGTAAAAGATGCAGTTCATTCATCGCCGGCGGCATCCAGTCCGGCGAGACCAGAAATTAACGGCTGCCACTCTAAAAAGAAATTCTTTGAGTGTGTGTGCTTTGCAGGCAAGTTCAATAATTGAAACTAATGCGTTAGTTTGTATATGAATGCAAAGGTATATTTTGCAGAAGCTACATGAGGATCCAATTCTAAAAAATGGGTATATTAAATAGTGATCTTAATGCTCAATTTGACTTGTTTTTTTATCAATACATTACCGTAAGAAGAATTAGAATTATCTCTCGTTAGTTATATTTAAAGGGTATTTTTGTCTTCTCAAAAGGTAAGAAGACAAAAATACCCCTCAATAATTACTATGATGATATGAACAAACTCTTATGCCAAGAAAAATGTATATGAGATTTCCGTGAGATACAATAGTAATTGTTAGGGATATTGACACATTGATGAGTTTTTTAATGAAATCATAATATAGCATATTGAGACATAATCCAACTTAAAAGCTTACACTTATAGATTTGGGTCCAATTATGTTATATTAACTACTCACACTTTTTATATCTTTCCAATGTGAGACTCGATCATTTTATACCGACACATGTATAGTATACTCAACAATCTATTCTTCATATTTGAGTCCATCATCATATTGTTACACTCCCCCTCAAACGAAAGCTTTTATTATCGATCTTATGAGCCCTCTCTAAGATCACTTGTGGGCTACGTGGTTTTGTCAACGACACACCTTTTCCTCCCTAATCCTTGAACCATCGTTTGTGCATGTGCCATAAACATTTTTGCTCCTTATTTGGGGACCATCATCAATACCATACCAAGTAAAATTAAGCTTTATAAATTATTTAAGGTGCTTCAATTATAACTTAATTAATTTTTTTTAAGGGCATATTAACATCGTAGACTTAAAAGAAACTCACTGGCCAAGAATAGCTTCAAAACCTAAAGATCATTGGGCTCTTCCTCTAGGATCTCAACCTCGTCGGTATGAGTCAACCACTGAGTCAATTCGCCCATCTTCGACACCTCAACCTCAACCGGAACCTCCTCTTTTCTTGTTCGCCTCTCAATCTGTTATCATGGCCACACCTCAGGTCCTCAAGCACTTTTAAATGTTGTCAACGTTCGCATTCAACAGTGTTCGAGACACACACGGAGTTGAACCCAAACATATGTTGTCGTTTTTGTTGCAAATTCTAGAAGTTTTATAACGATAGGGCGTGTGAGATCGATGAATAGTGTTTGAGAGCATTGAAAAGTACAAATTGATCTTATGGGCATTGAGATTTCATGGTAAAATTCTGTTATGGGAGATTTCACTTGAGATACAAATCCCTGGATTGGCCTCTGTTTTGGTTTTCTAGAACAGGGGGCCGAACAGAGAGATATGTGACATTTAACTTCCATGTCGCTCTGGCCATTTTCCATGCTAGTTTTGGTTTCTTTCCCATGTACACTTGAATGGGTTGTGCCCATGTGTGGGGTGCTTTGTATGGCCACGACTGTAACGCAAATGATGCTTAGTAGATTCAAGAGCAAAAATAGTACTTAGAAGCCTTCGGGTGAATGAAGAGAGAAGGACCTCCATGAAATGAGGCTACTCAAGTTGACCGCTTTGAGAGAGGTAGTAAATGACGGGAACTTTTTGCTCAACGTCCCAAGAAGGCTTACCTTGGCGCTGGCAACCTACGGGTCTCACTGCAGGCTGACGATGTTACTGCTCAACGTGACCATCGGGAGGAGCTTGGGGCCATGCAGGTGGTGATTTCGCCAGAGAACACGCTGGATATTTGATAAAGGCCGAGCTGGAGATCAATGATTCTTTAGTATTTTAACAGTCATTTATTCCTATAATTTATCTCGTACTAAGTATATAACCACTCTTAGCCACTAGGGTATTAGCCTATTAGGTAACTCCATTTCCTTTTTCCTACTATGGGGGTGTTAGGCATATAATTCCCTTGAAGAAAACTTTTCACTTTATATATTCAATCATTCTTTAAAAATTAAAAATGTAAAGGTTATAAACAATTTTTTTTTTTTTAAAAAATTTACAAATTGATGTGGCACAATATGCTTAGGCGGTTATTGAATGTGGTTAGTGAATTTTACTAATTACCTAGGCGGTTAGCAGTTTTAGCTAATAATCACTAACCGTAACTTCCATTTCACCCCTATTATCACGTCATTTTATAAAACTTATAATTCCTCTTTAAAAATATGAAAAGTTTTGTAGAGTCTCATTTTCACATTTATAAGAGTATAATCTTTTGTGTGATAGCAAAAATCAGAAAAACGACATTGTTTTGGGATTCCGATTTTTTTCTATTGAACTCGACTCTTTTTATTTTTTTGGATTGTGAATATTGAGGAGAAAAAATGGTTAAGATTATATTTGGATGATGATTGAAAAAATTAATGATAGATTATAAAAAAATATAATTAAAAAACAAAAAATATTAAAATATTAAAAAACACAATTTAATTTTTTTTTTAAAAATAGGGATAGTTTTGAACCACCCCTAAAGGTGTCCGAACCACCACCAAGGGGTGGATCAGCCAACCTCAGGTATCTAGGGGTGACCGAGCCACCACTAAGGGGTAGATCGGCCACCCCCCAAAACTGATTGAGCCACCCCAACCTCTAGTTGAGCCACCCCCAAATTAGACGGGAACAACCAACGAAAATTTGGTCAAATTTATATATTTAAATTTTTTACTAGTTAAGTGGAAAATTTTTTAGTTGGGTTGAATTGAGTTTGAAAAAATTGTCAAAATGAATTTAAAAAAGAATTGAGTTTGTGTTGGGAAAAATATGCTAGGAATAATCCTCACATCAGCGGGCACGTACGCACCCACGCAGACGCAGATATTTTCCCTCCCAACAAACAATAAATTGCTGAGACACCCTCTTCTTCCCCAAATTCCCACATAGCAAATCTCTCCGGTCTGTTCTACCAAAACCCAGAGAACTGCGAAAGTAAACGGATATTTCTTTTATTCCTTAAAAGAAAGTTGCCTCCTTTTGTTTAGAAACCCTAAACAGTTCCTCTTTTTTCCTATTATCATCACCCGCGGAAGCAACAAAGGATCGTACCACCGACGATGAACCACTACGACAATCGCTACGCCGACCCCAGTTCCTATCGTGAGCGTCGAAGGTAAGCTTTTTGATTCAGATCCACGTTTTCTCGTTTAGTTCCTAAGAGTATTGGGTGTTAAAGTTCAATGTTTTGCTCATGGTTTTTTGATGGTAACTATAGCACATATCTATTTGCAGTGACCTGATAGGGCCACCGCCTCCTGTGGGTCCACCGGCGATCGGCGGCTATGGCCGCGGTGGGCCTGTCCCGTACGGGGGTCCACCTCCGGCTTATGGAAGAGGTGGTGGGTCGGCACCACCAGCCGGGGCCGGTAATTTCAATGGGTATCCGCCGTTTGAGCCGCCGGTTGGCCGATTTGATATTGGCCGAGGCGGTGGAAGAACGGCGAATGGACATGTGGGAGTTGGGGATAGGAGAGTGGGCAGTGTAGGCCGTGGTGGTGCTGGTGGAAGAGGCTTTGATTTGGGGCGTGGCGGTGGTAGACTAGGTACAAGCCGTGATGGTGGTGTCAGGAGTAAGATTGGTGGTGGAGGGCGTGGTGGGAATGCGGGTTTTGGTGGTGGACGAGGTGGTGGTAGGGGATTTGAGGGGCGTGGTGGTGGTGGAAGAGGAGGTAGACATGGTGGTGGGGGATCGAGAGGGGATTTGGACAACATTGCTTTGCCCAAGCAGGATTTTGGAAATTTGGTCCATTTTGAGAAGAATTTTTATGTTGAGACTCCTTCGGTGCGGGCGATGAGTGAGCACGAAGCTGTGGCTTATCGGACGAGAAGGGAGATCATGGTTGAAGGGCATGATATCCCAAAGCCAATTAGGATGTTTCATGAAGCTAATTTCCCTGGTAAGTCTTTGCTCATGTATGTGTAATTTAGTATTTGGTTATTGCTGTTGATATCAAGTGTGCAGTGCTTAATCTGTAGCTGAATTATGTAATTTGATGTGTTAGATTACTGCCTTGAGGTGATTGCAAAACTGGGTTTTGTTGAGCCAACAGCAATTCAGGCTCAAGGATGGCCAATGGCTCTCAAGGGTAGGGATTTAATTGGTATTGCTGAGACTGGTTCTGGTAAGACTTTGGCATATCTGCTTCCTGCTTTGGTACATGTTAGCGCACAGCCTCGATTGGGTCAGTATTGTTTTCCTTCCTTGAGGTTTCGGTTGACACTCTTTGTTGTCCGGTAATTTATGCTTATATTCACTATTCCTTTGTCACAATCATTCAGGACATGGTGAAGGTCCCATTGTATTGGTGTTAGCACCTACTAGAGAATTAGCTGTTCAAATTCAAGAAGAAGCTGTAAAATTTGCGTCACGTGCTAATATTAGAAGCACTTGCATATATGGCGGTGCTCCTAAAGGGCCTCAAATTCGTGATCTTAAAAGAGGTTCTTGTGTTGCTCTTTTCACTATTTATAAATTTATTTGGACCGAGATTGGTAGTGGAACATAACCATTTTACTTTTTCCATATGGCAGGTGTGGAGATTGTCATTGCTACACCTGGTCGACTGATAGATATGTTGGAAGCCCAACACACAAACTTGCGAAGAGTGACTTACCTCGTGTTAGATGAGGCTGATAGAATGTTAGATATGGGATTTGAGCCTCAAATTAGGAAAATTGTAGCCCAGGTATAACACTTTCACACTGTAATAACTTTTTCTTGGAGTTATTTTGTGCAAGTCTATGTAAATTAAAGGGCAGACAAACTCTGTGGGTGTTGATGTAATAGAGCAGGTTTTTGGACATTTTCTATAACCTGATGATTTTAATCAATCACTTTATTCAAATTTAGGATCACGAAGTTATAGGTTGAACTGCATTGGAAGTATGGATGTAGTGTATTTTCCCTTTAGTTGAAATATGAACAAATTCATACCTTTATTGGCATAAAAGGAATTGATATATTAGCAATATTCATCTGTGTTAAGAAGCTTTTCTTAGGTTTAATTGAAAAATTCGGGCAGGACCATAATTAATTTACTTTTAGAAATATACTTTGGTCTATGATGAACTTCATCTCTCCTTAGTTTAACTGGGTGTCTTTCTAGCTTAAAAGTTGCATCGTTATTAAAAAGGTGTTTTGACCTTGCAGATCCGGCCAGATAGACAGACATTGTATTGGAGTGCCACATGGCCAAGGGAGGTTGAAACTCTTGCAAGGCAGTTTTTACGCAATGCATATAAGGTTCACTCCTAAAATGCACGTGGATACCTACATTCATACAGTTGCACATAACCACAAATTGATGCTCGTTTTGTTTTGCATTTTTGGCTGAAAACTTTATGCTTATATGGTGTCCTTTGAATAATTGTGATTTTTAAGGTAATTATTGGATCACCATATCTGAAAGCAAACCAATCTATAGCTCAAGTTGTTGAAGTTGTGACAGAGGTGGAGAAATATAATAGGTTTGTCTCGATAACTGGTGTCAGTAAAAGAGGGATGTTCTTGTTATCATGATTATGCTCAGTATATTATGTCCGTGCAGGCTGATCAAACTGCTTAAAGAAGCCATGGACGGGAGCCGAATTCTAATATTCATGGAGACAAAAAAGGGATGTGACCAAGTCACAAGGCAATTGAGAATTGATGGGTGGCCGGCTCTATCCATCCATGGCGATAAAAGCCAGGCTGAAAGGGACTGGGTCCTTGCTGAGTTTAAAACTGGCAGAAGTCCTATAATGACTGCCACTGATGTTGCTGCACGGGGTCTTGGTAGGATCACTGTGTGTTAGGAGTCTTAGGTTTTTGCATCTAGGTCTTGAAATTCCAGAATAGGCGAGTTGGCCGGCTGCTGTCCAGTATCCTGAGAATATAATTGTGGTTTGGGTGCGAAGGGAGGGGCCATGACAGGGACTGCTAAAATTTTCTTTGCACACAAGTATTATATTTCAACTTCCTTAAGGGATTTATTATTTGAGTTGAATGGAGGTGTGAGATTTCCCATACTAGGATGTTCCTCAACAGAACTCCATTTGGGTATTATCTTATTCATACAGCTCATGTTACATGGACACTAGGAGCATAGTTTCGCTGATATTGCTTGGATAATAGTTGACTAAATTTTTTGGGCTATGCCATTAATATTGTGGAAGCCAAATTGATAATAAGTTAGGAAGTAGAGCTGGCTTTTATGAGGTTGGCTACTGATTTGGTATTGCTCCTATCATCAAGTGTCCAATTAACATAGTTAAAGTTGTCGCAGCCCATCCACGGTTATGGAGCTGGTCGTTGTCGCAGCCTGGTTGACTCACACATGCTTATACATTGATTGAATATGGAAGTGGTGGTGGTGAAGCTGCTCCTTATCCCTGCAAGGTTAAGGTGGGCACATTTATGTAATGAATGTGTTATCTTAAATTTGATCTCTCAGATCTTAGGAGAGCAGGGATAAGGATATTGCTTAAAACCTTGCATATTGTTTCACTTTTAATCTGACTTTAACTTTTAGTTTATTGGTTTTGTAGATGTGAAGGACATAAAATGTGTGATCAATTATGATTTTCCATCAAGCCTTGAAGATTATGTCCACAGAATTGGCCGTACTGGTAGGGCAGGGGCAAAGGGGACTGCCTTCACTTTCTTAACCCATTCAAATGCAAAGTTTGCTAGGGATCTGGTCAAGATCTTGCAAGAAGCAGGGCAAGTTGTGAGTCCTGCCTTGTCTGCGTTGGCCCGATCAGCTGGTTCTGCTCTGGGAGGTAAACTTGATGAGATTTTTGTGTTGTGTCAGTGCTATCTAAGTCTGAATTGCAAATAGGAAAATGAACATTTTGGGTTTTTTCTTTGTCCTTTTTTTTTTTTTTTCCCAGGATCCGGGGGAAACTTTCGCACTAGGGGGCGAGGAGGAGGGTATGGCAACCGGGCTCTGATTTCGGGCTCAAATGTTATCCCCCTTGGTGGAAGGAGACCTTGGTAGTTTGAGTGGTATTGCCGCCGCCGTTAGCCTCCGTATATTTGATATTAACATAGGATAATCTGTAGAGAACTATTTCTGTCGTGATTGCAGATTGCTTATCGTCACTTTTGATGTCTTTGAACTTGTTCGAGTTATTACGACCCAAAAAAGCAGAAAGAAACATTCGTTGTTATTTATTGTCTACCAGTGAGATTCACTTTCGATTTTATTTCTCATGCTTGACGACCCATAATCGATGCTTTTGGCTTTCTTTTTCCTCCGTTGTTGGGTGATGGCTTTGATGATAATGCATAGTTTTAGTTCGTAATCCGGATCTGAAGTAGGATTTTCCAAGTCAGCTTCAATATGGACTACTGATTTCTTGGGAAATTGGTGTTTGTTTCCAACGTTGGTTTTCTTCCGAAATAATTTGATCAACCTCAACACATTTTAGGAATATTATTTTATATATTTTTAAATTAACAGCCTAACATGAATTTTATACTACCGAAAGTCCAACTTAAGAGACAAAGATAAATCAAAAGGAATTAACTAAATATCTAATTTTTTTTTCTCAAACAAAAAATTAATTTCATGCTCTTTATCTCCTCTTCGCTCTTCTTTGGCTCTTCTTGTTTCCAACTAAAAATTAATATGGCTTTTAAAATCTAAAAATTAGGGAAAGTTTTACTAACCTCTTATGATCTTTTGCGATTTTTGCAAACACCGCTCAATGTTAAAAAACTCTCACTTTGGTGTATCGAACTTTCGTTTTGTTTCAAATATCCCTTGCCGCTAAATATTGCAGTTAAATAAAACGAAAAAATGAGAAAAATGATTAAGGATATTTTAGTAATTTTACACATTTATGTTAAATTTAACATAAAATCTTGATGGAAGGGGAAAAGTGAAAGAAAATCAAAGTTTGATACACCAAAGTGAGATTTTGAATGTTGGGGGAGTGTCTGTAAAAATCAAAAAAATTCAGGGAAGTTTAGTGAAGTTTTTTCTAAAAATTAATATAACTTTTAAAATCATCATTGAATTTATAATAAATCACTATTGTATTTTGATCAAATATAAACCAAACCAGCTTTAAAGGGACACAACTCAAGGGAGAAACGGAATAACATGAAGGAGACACATCTCAAATGGACCGAACAATTATGGGGTCATGTCAAACCTATGGGTTGCTTGGTTATTTTTTATTAAACCAAGGAAAAAAGGGTTAGTGTTGCAATTTTGGTTGTTCATTAAAAATGAAGCCCAAATGTAATTTTATTTATTATTATTATTTTTTTGTAAGGGGCCACCTCTTGGAGAGGGATAGATTGAATCACCCTAACCACTCTTAGGACGTTTCTATTAGCGTTGGCGGGGTCATGTTCGGGTTGACTTGCCAATCTGATAAGTGTAAATCTAAACCACGATTCCGTCTAGCTAAACAAATCAAACTCTTAAACATGAATATGATCTGCGAGTCATTCAATACAATCCGTTTGACCCATTTAGATCCAAACGCGACTTGTTTAACCCATTTGATCTAATCCACTACAATTTGTTTGACCTGTTTTGACCGAAATATGACCCGTTTGATATGTTTTAACATGTATTTATTATATAAAAAAATATATAATTTTATAAATAGGTCAAGTAGGTCAAACCGTTTATAACCTGAACCCTTTATGCTAAATCTTAATCCTATAATTTTATGTCAGATTTCTCTGTTATGTAAAAAATTGCCAATCCTAGAACTGACTGCCTCACTTTTGAAGTTTCAATGAATTACTTCAATTTAAAGAATTGAGAACTACTACAAATTCTAGAATGATTTGAAGACCTCAATAAGAACAGAGTAAACGTCTATATATTCTTACACGAAAAATAAATAATAAACAAATATTTCAAAAATACCCATGACCATGAGGCTTGAAGGGACCTAAATGATATTTCCCCATAAATCCAACCCTACCCTATAAAAGCCCCCCAAACCCTAATTCTCCCCCTTCGCCGCTCACTCAGTAGCGCAGAGAGCCAAAATGACGACCCGCTTCAAGAAGAACCGCAAGAAGCGAGGCCACGTTAGCGCTGGTCATGGCCGAATCGGAAAGCACAGGAAGCACCCGGGGGGTCGAGGTAACGCCGGAGGTATGCACCACCACCGAATCCTCTTCGACAAGTACCACCCTGGCTACTTCGGCAAGGTCGGCATGAGGTACTTCCACAGGCTGCGCAACAAGTTTCACTGCCCAATCGTCAACGTTGACAAGCTGTGGTCGCTCGTTCCCCAGGAGGTGAAGGACAAGGCCTCCAAGGACAACGTGCCGTTGCTCGACGTGACCCAGTTCGGCTACTTCAAGGTACTGGGCAAGGGGATCCTGCCTGAGAACCAGCCCTTCGTGGTCAAGGCCAAGCTCGTGTCCAAGACCGCTGAGAAGAAGATCAAGGAGGCCGGCGGGGCAGTCGTTCTCACTGCTTAGTAGGTTATTGCGTATTTCATTATGTGGGTTTTAGTTTTGATTAATTAATTAATCTGAACTTGTTTAATTGCTGTTGGAATTGGATCTGATATTTGGATATCATATATTTTTAAAAAATGCTAAAGTTTCATGTTTTCCTATGAGGTTTGAACTTCTGCGATGTAAAATGGGGTTTCGTATAAGAAATATTTTGAATTTTAACAGTTTACGCTATAGGTTTGAGATAGAATAAGACCAAATTTGTTTTGATCGATCACATTGCTTATGAAATTAATTCTGGGTTGTGCTTGATGATTCAGAAATGAATCTAAGTATGAAGTGAATTTCCTTGCTTTTGCTTAAGCTGAGTTCGTCTTGTGTCCTCTAAAATGTCTCTGTATATGCTTATTGAGATCTGAACATCTAGTATTACTGTTATGTAAACCCACGAGGAAGAGAGAGACGCAGGGAAGAAGAAGACCCGCCCCGACCTGTACAACCCCCACAAACCCAAATTACCCGCCCCGCTCCACAAATCCTGAGACCCAGCGGGTACTGTCCAATGAAGCCGGGTCTCGGGTACCAATTTTAATACTCAGTCGGGTACGGGAAATGCCCAAAAACCGACCCGTGCCCACCCCTAAGACTAGTCACTGTTCTGGTCAAATAATGGTGAAATGAATTTCAGGTCGTGTCGTGTTTATTATTTCTTAGTCATTGGCAGAATTTGCATAATGTAAATGTATCGCAATTTAGAATGCTCTTTGCAGGCATCATCTAGGTTTGTGTGCTTCTCTGGTGAACTGATTCCAGTGAGGCATTTTTCTGTACTAATCATGCTATAGCATTTGTGTTCTCAGTTAAAGAGAATGATGATCCAGATTAAGATGAAACAATGTCCACTTTGATGCCCTTTCAAGGAAAAGGAGAAAACACCACGTTTCCGCAACTTCTTCTCCTCAAAAACCCTAGGTATACCTTGGAGCAAACTGGCGAAGAGCTTAGGGTTTTTGAGGTGAGGATTGGGAGGAAGAAGGGTTTTTGAGGTGAGAATTGAGAAGAAGTTCGGAATGGATGTGTTTTCCCCTTTCCCTTGAAAGGGCATCAAAGTGTGTTTTGCTTATAGTGCACTAAACTAGTTATTATGCCTTGCCCATTCGCAACATCTTCAACTCCATCTTCTTCTTCTTCTTCGTCTGTTGCTGATTTCGGACAAAACTGATAATGATTTAGCTTGGGTTTTTGAGGTGAGAATTGAGATGAAGAAGTTGCCGAACGGAGGTGTTTTTCCCTTCCCCTTGAAACGGCATCAAAGTGTCTCTTGCTTGAACATGTGCCTCTGCCTCCGACGTCTTACTAGCCCCCCACAATGTTGTTTTGTCTTAAAACATAGTTCTCTTAAATTTGGACAACGAAAGCCAGATCCATATAATTCAATACCCAAGGTTAGAATTATTTTCGATTAGTACACCCTTCTGAGGCCTAGGACTCTGATGCTGGTAGTTAGGGTTGTAATCGAGCTGAACTGGCCTGGCTAACACATTAGCTCAAGTTCGACCATGCTTAAACTTGGCTCTACTTCGGCTCGACCTCAACTCAAACAAATCTAATTAGTCTGCTCAAGGTCAGGTCCCTTTTTTTTAGCTAAGCGAAGAAAAAACGGGTAAAGCTTTTCCGGTGTGAACAATAGTACTACTCAAGAAAACGATTTCTGACTTTTTAAAATGTTTTATATTGCTGAAAATATTTGGGGAAAACTTCACTTACCTTTCCTGAACTTTGGTAGTTTTTGTAAATATCCTTCCAATGTTTACCCCTGACTCTAAAATTACATCGTTCTCAAAACAACGCGGTTTCAATTTTGGAGTCAGGGGTAAAATTGGCATTCCGTTAAGATTTTCTGTACGGAAGGGGCAAAGTAAGAAAAAACTAAACTTTGATATACCTAAGTGAAAGGTTTTGAACATTGAAGTGTATTNCGCTGAGAAGAAGATCAAGGAGGCCGGCGGGGCAGTCGTTCTCACTGCTTAGTAGGTTATTGCGTATTTCATTATGTGGGTTTTAGTTTTGATTAATTAATTAATCTGAACTTGTTTAATTGCTGTTGGAATTGGATCTGATATTTGGATATCATATATTTTTAAAAAATGCTAAAGTTTCATGTTTTCCTATGAGGTTTGAACTTCTGCGATGTAAAATGGGGTTTCGTATAAGAAATATTTTGAATTTTAACAGTTTACGCTATAGGTTTGAGATAGAATAAGACCAAATTTGTTTTGATCGATCACATTGCTTATGAAATTAATTCTGGGTTGTGCTTGATGATTCAGAAATGAATCTAAGTATGAAGTGAATTTCCTTGCTTTTGCTTAAGCTGAGTTCGTCTTGTGTCCTCTAAAATGTCTCTGTATATGCTTATTGAGATCTGAACATCTAGTATTACTGTTATGTAAACCCACGAGGAAGAGAGAGACGCAGGGAAGAAGAAGACCCGCCCCGACCTGTACAACCCCCACAAACCCAAATTACCCGCCCCGCTCCACAAATCCTGAGACCCAGCGGGTACTGTCCAATGAAGCCGGGTCTCGGGTACCAATTTTAATACTCAGTCGGGTACGGGAAATGCCCAAAAACCGACCCATGCCCACCCCTAAGACTAGTCACTATTCTGGTCAAATAATGGTGAAATGAATTTCAGGTCGTGTCGTGTTTATTATTTCTTAGTCATTGGCAGAATTTGCGTATTGTAAATGTATCGCAATTTAGAATGCTCTTTGCAGGCATCATCTAGGTTTGTGTGCTTCTCTGGTGAACTGATTCCAGTGAGGCATGTTTCTGTACTAATCATGCTATAGCATTTGTGTTCTCAGTTAAAGAGAATGATGATCCAGATTAAGATGAAACAATGTCCACTTTGATGCCCTTTCAAGGAAAAGGGGAAAACACCACCTTTCCGCAACTTCTCCTAAAAAACCCTAGGTATACCTTGGAGCAAACTGGCGAAGAGCTTAGGGTTTTTGAGGTGAGGATTGAGAGGAAGAAGGGTTTTTGAGGTGAGAATTGAGAAGAAGTTCGGAATGGATGTGTTTTCCCCTTTCCCTTGAAAGGGCATCAAAGTGTCTATTGCTTACAGTGCTCTTAACTAGTTATTATGCCTTGCCCATTCGCAACATCTTCAACTCCATCTTCTTCTTCTTCGTCTGTTGCTGACTTCGGACAAAACTGACAATGATTTAGCTTGGGTTTTTGAGGTGAGAATTGAGATGAAGAAGTTGCCGAACGGAGGTGTTTTTCCCTTCCCCTTGAAACGGCATCAAAGCGTCTCTTGCTTGAACATGTGCCTCTGCCTCCGACGTCTTACTAGCCCCCCCACAATGTTGTTTTGTCTTAAAACATAGTTCTCTTAAATTTGGACAACGAAAGCCAGATCCATATAATTCAATTCCTAAGGTTAGAATTATTTTCAATTAGTTACACCCTTCTGAGGCCTAGGACTCTGATGCTGGTAGTTAGGGTTGTAATCGAGTTGAACCGGCCCGGCAAACGCATTAGCTCAAGTTCGACCATGCTTAAACTTGGCTCTACTTCGGCTTGACCTCAACTCAAACAAATCTAATTAGTCCGCTCAAGGTCAAATCCCTTTTTTTTAAGCTAAGCGAAGAAAAAACGGGTAAAGCTTCTCTGGTGTGAACAATAGTACTACTCAAGAAAACGATTTTTGACTTTTTAGAATGTTTTATATTGCTGAAAATATTTGGGGGAAACTTTACTTACCTCCCCTGAACTTTGGCAGTTTTTGCAAATATCCCTCCAATATTTATCCCTGACTCTAAAATTACACTGTTCTCAAAACAACGCAGTTTTAATTTTGGAGTGGGGTAAAATTGGCATTCCGTTAGGATTTTCTGTACGGAATGGACAAAGTGAGAGAAAATCAAACTTTGATACACCTAAGTGAGAAGTTTTGAACATTGAGGGGTATTTGTAAAAGTGGCCAAAGTTCAGGGGGAGTAAGTGAAGTTTCCCTAAATATTTGAAATCAACAATAATTAGAGCTTGCTATAAAAAAATTCAAATTCTAGTCTCTGCCTTGTGATCTATTCTGCTCCAATAGCATTGACATTATATGACGACCTTGCCTCAGCCCTTCGCATCTGGTGCTTCTGCTCTGCCGATTGATTGAAATTGAAAGAGGCGACCGGAAGTTTATGTAAGGCAAGTTATACTCATGAATTTGATTTATTTATAATCTTTAAACATGAGCCTCCCATGGCTGATCTATGTTACAGTTGGAAGAACCCTATTAGATCCAATGGTGATCCATGTTACAATTGAAAGAGCCATGATCCAATGGTGATCCATGTTACAATTGAAAGAACCATGTTAAGAAGTGTAAAAGCTGTGAAAGTGTGTAACATTCCTTGTCCCAATAATAAAAGCAATTGATATTGAATATTAACTTCATAATAATTAATTAACAGATGTAATTTGATCATGCTTTTGTTTTGGTGGAGGAGAAATAAAAGCCATGAGCATTAATGAAGCCTAAAGAGAGTGGCAACAGATCAAATTGAAGACTGAAGTTTTACCACTACTTTGTGAAGACAAGACCTTCTTCCCAAATCCAAGCTTAACTATGTCCTTACAAATAAACAAATAAATATTGGCTTAAAATTTGCTTGGGATTGCGATAAAGACACCTAAAGTGCTGTCAAATGAAAAGCAGTCTTGTTTGCTAAAAACGTATTTATTTGACTTTTTCTACTTTAAAAAATGGCCAAAAGACTCTTATTTTTTTATGTGACAATCTCAAACATACTTTTTGTTTTGTTTTGTTTTTTTTCTTTCTCTCTCACATAGGACTGAGCAAATTCACCAACTCACCACCAACCGACCAATTTTCGACCGTACCCGACCATGACCGCCTAGATGATGGACGGGAGGTGGCATGATTTTTCTAGTTTGTATTTTTCGATGCGGTAGGCGGAAGATGTTTTTCTAACCGAACTGACTTCACCGACCAATTTTCTATTTTTTCACTTATTAACATTACCAACCGCCATTATCAACCGATATTACCGACCGCCATTTAGTGACGAAACAAAAAAGTTGACAGAATAAGTCGATAAAATTTTCGACTTTACCAATATTATCTATGTAAAATGCAAAAACATAATTTTTCTACCAAAACTGACATTACCGACCAACTCTCACATTATTATCAAAGCCTCTTTTTCTGTCTCTCCCCCTTTTCTTGGTGCGGTGCCGAGAAGAAAGAAAAACGCTCACTATTGAGTCGCTCTTGCACCGACATTACAAGACCCAAAAACAAAAGCTGCTTTGATTTAAGTCTAAAGCGGCCGAATATTGTGGCTTTTATAAGAAGAAGCAAGCAAAGTCGGTCAGCACTCTCTCCTAAAATACAAGTGGGCTTGGAGAGAGAGAGAGAGAGAGAGAGAGAGAGAGTCCAAAACCCAAAAGGCCCCATGCTTCTTGTTCGAGTCACAAAAGTCCAACAAATGGACTATAATCGAAGATGTTTGATATCGTTTTCAAAACGAACCTGCCCCCAAAAAGTTTTTTGTCTTCATCAATGGGATCCACAAGTCAATAGGGATTGCAATTTGAATCGTTCGGATTGCGTTGAGGCATCATCATAACATGGTCTATTTAATTAAACGGGTTAAACTCTTAACCGTAACTCTTTAATTTTGTATTGATTTTGTGAGTCATATTAAAAATTGCATACTAATATGTCACGTGTTAAGTTATATCAAAACATGAGTATAAGATTATATAAATCAATTCTAACCCGACCCATTTAATTAAACGGATAAGATTTCTAAACCCTTTGGTTTCATATTGAGTTCGTGTTAAATTTGCGAATCATGTCAAAAATTATCAGTCTTGTCAATTGCCGGTCAGCAGTCACCGCACTCTCTATCTAATACTAGCATTTTCTTTTCGTTTTTGATGAGCATCTAATACTTGCACTTAACGCTATTTTGAAAGGATTGTCATGGTCATATACATTCAAACTTTATTTTTACTACACGTAACTGCATACAAAAAAAAACATGAAGAAAATGCCACACAACAATCATAATAATGTCCACAATGGCACATGATGATGCCGACGACATGAAACTTGTACCAAACAAAATTACAAACAAGAAATGGGTTCATCTGTTGGTGTGATTTTTTAATGCTTAAAAGCTATGTTTGCCATTGGTCTTGAAAAGGAAGCGGCGTGAAAGTATAGTTAAATTTGAAATATTTATTGTAATATCATCATAATTATATAACAGTTAGTATGAAAGTCTATTAAATATCATTTCTCGTTCAATAATTATACGTGTGTATAGTCTGAATTTCGGCCAGGTTCTTACTTATTATGAGTCAAATGCAACAGTACTATACTTTTAGCTTAAAGGGTGCCAGGGGGTGGCAGTGAATAGAGCAGAAGTCGACAGTTACTGTTCTTCGATACAACAAATGTGGAACTAACCACCACTGGGGGGCCGACATCTGTCACCATCCAATTGTTGGTGGTGTGCTACTTTTGCATGAAGGGCGACGTAATTTGCTGGCAAGGACCTCATGAAGATGGAAATACTACTTCTGTACCAACATTTGTTTGGTTTTTCACAGTCCATACTCAAATACGATGAGATTGAGATCTGCCATATCATATGGAGATCTAGAGAAAAATAACCATAACTTTAGCGTGCAAAAATAGTGCCACCTACCACATCTGTCTATATACAAGTGGATTTTAGCATGACAGGTCAGCAACCATTGAGGTGGCCGCCACCATCATGGGTAGGCGGCCACAAGTAACCACCACGTCAGTTTTTATTTATTTATTTTTACATGTAATCAGCCGCCTGTATCTAAAGATGTACAGTTATTTATTTATTTTTTTAAAAAAAATTATTTTTATTTTTGAAAATAATTTTGTAATTGGTTTTTAAAGACTATTTTTTTACCCTTAAAAGTTGTAGGTGACAAAAGGTCATAAGTTCTATCCATAGTTGCTATGGCCCACCTACTGATGAGCATGTGGCCTCTTGCCACCTAGGACTTTATGGAAATAATCTTTTTATTACATTATAATGTGTTAGCGATGAGGCCAAATTCTAAAATATTTGAATCCTATATATTCTTAATGGAAGTAAAATATTGTTATTGATAGAGAATCCAGACCAAGTCTCGGACAGCATTTGTGTTCAACATTAACCTCTAGAGGACATCATGTCGGCCATGCCAACGAATCAAATTATTTAAGTTTCATTCTTTTGCTTGTACTAATAGATTACTGTTGTTGTTATTATGATAAGCGAGTCTGATATGACGAGGACTGGAGGTCAAATGTCCGATATGGAATGTATGTGATATATTCTTATAAATAGCTTTTCTTTGAAAATGTTCCAAACGGATTATTTTTTTATTTAACAAATTCTAAATAGGTAAGACCGTCAATAAGAAGATACTTTTTCTTTATATGGTTCACTTACCACGTATCCATCATGCAAATGATATTCGATTAAGGGATTGTCGGTCAGTGGTTTCCTTGATGGGGGTTGACCGGTCCAACGTGATCCATTCTGAAGGCGAATAGACCTTTAGGGTAATATACTTTAGTAAGTTTGGATGAGCATTGAGAGGCCTTCAATAAATGGTACCGCGAGTTGCTATACAACTCATGTAGCCCCCTAAATAGATCGGATTACCGTTCTTTTAGCTCTAGAGTACTAGAGTTTGAATTTTTAAAACTTTGCTTATTAAGCATAAATAACAAATAACTCCTCATTCCAAACTTCTGTTTGAAATTTTGACCGAGACTATTGTACTTTCTTTTATTGTAGGGGACACGTGTCCTATTATTATTATAGCTAATGTGAAATTCCGATGGTTTTCAATCAAAATATGTATTAAATTAATGTCTGGGGAGAGAAATTACTAGTCATTTATACTTAACACGGTGGATTTTAAGTCACGTTTTGAACCTTATGGGGCTTATTGCATATCTATGCCCACTTGGATTGACTTTGCATTCTTTCCATTAATGTTTCCATCTATTATAATTGAGATGTAATGAATTTTTTTTTTTAAAAAAAATAAAAGAATATTCTAAATGTGATAAATACTTAGATGGTAAATTCAAACCAATGAGTTTAGAAATAGTCAGTATTTTTTTTAAAAATAAAATAAAATAAAATGAATTCTATAATTAATTAACTTGACTACCATAAGTTGTTGGCATTTATTATTGAGTCCCTTCTCTATAAAACCAATAATGATGGGTAACATCAAGGACTTGGACTGTTCTTCAGCCGAAGGCCCCAGATGGCAGATGTAGTACACCCAACTTTACTTCCTCCATTGTTCCCTTTCTCCAAGGTTGGCCATTGAAAATTTACCACTTATGACTAGATCGACATGCTCCTAAATTGAAATGATGGTAGGAAATTGGAGAATGACGAATCCAAATTAAACTGAGCCAATCCATGGAAAATTGGAAGTGGATAATTGTAAAGCAGAAGAAAGGCTTAATATATTAATATTTCAAAGTTCAAGGACCAATTTTAACAATTTTGAAAACTCAATGATTGATTTGATAAACTTCAAAAGTATAATTAAGGGCCAATTTTTTATTTAACCCCTAAAAAGATATGAAAATGTGAATATATAATATAATATAATCAGCCTAGCCAGTCATCATTATGTCATTTACCATCATGTTTGGAAAATACGCATAATAGTACACATACAAGTCATCTTAAGTTCCATGATGCGGTCTCAATTGGTATATATATTGATAAGATGGGGTTCCAAATTAGATTAAATCCTTTTATTTCTTATACAACATAAAATGTTATTCATTTTATAGAAAGAGTAATGCTAAATATTCAATTTTCACTCACACAATTAGGCTGATGAGGCAGTATCTATGAGCCAATTAATTTTTTATTTTTTATTTTTAATAAAAGTTGATCCAATAACTAATGGGTACTACTACATCATTCCAATTGTTTTAAGTAAAATAAAAGTTGAGTATATTGCATTACTTTAAGAGAAAACGTTTATAAGAAGTTTGACATGTAACTACAATTGATATTGAACAAGAAGAAAGAAAAATATCTGAGTTGTTGATGCAGTTTTTGATACGGCTTAATCAACTATGGATTGCTTGCAAAATAACAAGAGCGTCAAAGGGTCCCAACCTTAGCCGGAGACACTTCAATGCTTTGGTGTGTGTATATATATATATATATTAATTATGCGTCAACTTGGCCTTTGTTGCGTCTGGCTCTCGTCTCCTTTTTCCTGTTCTCCACGACTGACGTCTCCTGGTGAGTGAGTGAGTGATCTATGTGCTTCCTTTTCATTCATTTAAATCTACTTTTCTTCCTATATCGATCCTCTCCACAAATAGCAGAAGAAATGCGTGTCCCACTTTCTGAACTTAGTTTTCAAAACATGTTTCATTTGACAGAGACACCAATTTCTTCTAATGTCTTCTTTATGTGATAGATACTACTCAGCTCCAGTGGTAGCTGGGGTCTACCATGGAAAATGACTTCTATATATATATATTATTGCTGGTTAGGTTTTCCCTCTCTCCCTCCCCATCATGGAGTATATCCACTGCCACTTCTTTGATTTGGAATTCAAAAGGGCATTTGGAGATTTGGTTATTATTCGAGCAAACGTCAAGTCCATTTGTATAATGCGCATTCAGTGGAAGCAAAACACACTAGCCATGGAAAATGGGTACACCCAATTTTTATTATTTATTTGTTTTGCTGTTTCCACTTATTTGTCTTTATCTCCTTTTGCCTCTTTTAATTGTCTTTTTGTTGAGCTAGTGCTTGACTCTTTCATTTATGTCTTTCAAACTTTAAAACGTAATATTGAAGATTCTTGAACTACCATGTCCAGTCAAATAACTTTTTTTTTTTCTTCCTTTCTAAAGTACTTTTGTATTGTAGTACATGTCTCTCGGGACAGTGTTAACTACACCAAAACAAGGAGTTAAGGGTTTGACCACCAAGGTGATAGTCGAGTTGGTAAAGCAGCAGAGGATATGGTTCAATTCTCCCCCTCCTTTCTTCCTAGTGGTCACGGGTTCGAATCCGCTTGTGGTAGTAGTCCGCGAACCAAATGCTACTAAGAAGGGGCTTTACTAACTTGCACTTTGATGGGATTGTAGTGACGGACTCGCCTTCCCAAACAGTAGTTATGACTCAAACTGGACATTCTACAGTGGGTGAGAATCCTGATGGTCACGTCCAAGGGAAAAAATTACATTAATTGCCCTTTCCTACCTTTTTGCTTAAAAAAAAAAAAAAAAGGAGTTAAGGGTTTGGATAGACAAAGAAAAGTTATGACTGATATCAATTATATATGTATTTTGCATGATTTTCCTGCATTTAAAACACCGGAATTATGCCACCTCATTTCAAAATAAACCACATTTTTCATGTTGTAGTTATGGAGACACCACACACTATTTTTGTGAAAACCCCGTGCATAATAATTGAATGCTACGAACTGATACTTAAAGCTCATTATATAAATCAGTTCCATAACAATTTATTTACTAAGTCGTTGACTTATCCAGTTATTTTCTTTCACTTGTGGAACATTTCGGTGTTTTGCAAAATAACAAGTTGTCTATTAAGTTGTAAAGCGAGAAATTGGTTAGGATGAAGATGTCAAGCAAATGACTTGAATTGTTAGGTTTGCTTATGCTTAGATAAATGTTAGTTTTTAGTGTTTAAGTAATATTTGTTTGAATATATATATATATATATATATATATATTTGAAAACAGCTTTGAATCTATATTGATGATACATGTTGTTGTTTATAGATTTATGTTGGTTGTCTTAGATAATTTATTTATGCTTTTCGTTATAGTATACTCTGATAATTAGTGTTGTGTAATTAATTCAACTAATTACCAATTAATTAGTTTGAAGGTACTACAAGTAACACTCTAAGAAGTAAATATAATTATTTAGATTTGGGGATGTTACATTGTTTGGGTCAAGTGTTGGGTTCTAGCGAAGGTAACTGGGTGTGGCTCGCAAACTAACAATTGTTTGCGATAGAACTCCATAATGTTCAAAAAGTATTAAAGTAGTCTATCAAATTACCAAAATGTGTCAAAAATGTCACATCTTTTTTTTTATATTCGTATAATACCCCTATTATTTTAAAAGCTAAATAAAAAATAAACTAAACTATTTTTTTTTTAAAAAAAAACAAAGGGTGAATAAATACAAAATATTTTTTTGGAATGAATAAAAAATTAATCACACTATAGTTGGCTTAAATCACAAATCGCTTGTGCGGTATAAAAAAATATGAATAAATGCAAAATCAAAACCTGTGGTTGGCTCAACTGGTACCCACCCCTTTCCTTTTTTCCTTTTTTTTAAAAAAAATAATTTTGAAAATTTAATTTTTTTAATTTAAAAAAAAAAAAGGGAATTATATATATATATATATAAATATAAAAGATGTACCATTTTTGACACACTTTAGTAGTTTGATGGGCAATTTTCGAACATCATGAGGCTCTTTAAATAACTGAATTTTGATTCACCAAAAATTGCTTACTACAGTACAAAATTATGCGTAAGTAGACTAAATTTGTCCAAAAAACTTACCCCTCAAAAAATAAAGACAATATTACCATCCTGAATGCACTATTGTTTCCTAACTCTAGCGACACTTGGGTTGATACTTTTTTTTATTTGACATGTCCACACAAGGGTAGGGGTGGGGGATTCGAACTTGTAACTTCCGCTTCATAAGACGTGGTTCACAGCTGATTGAGCTACCATTTGGGTTGATACTTGATAGCCCATTAAAATAAGATAAAAGCCAGCTAAATTAACATAGCCTAAAGTTTTAAAATTTAAATAACATAACACTAAACAATAAAAATAATACATATATCAGGGTCTAAACACACGTGTAATCACTGATCCGTATCTGACTATCTGGTATCCCCATCCCCTTCCCCTTAGTTACTAGTGATAAACTTTTTTGAAGACATATATAATTCGATCCCATATCTCAAACATGGGCATCTCTAGATCTATTTTCTTGGAGCTACTCGTGCCGGCATGGCAGAATTAAAGTTTGGTGCTTTGCACCTAATAAAGATTTAGTGCATTATAAAAAAAAAAAAAAAAAAAAAATTAGGGTTTAGAAGGTAGGTAAACTAGAGTAAATTATAACGTAAATGGTAATTAATAATGTTTAATTAGTTAGTTAACTAAATAATCTTATAATGCCTAGTGGAGGTAGGTGAAGGTGGTGACTGACTCACTCAATATCTATGATTAAAGCAAATTAAGCATCATTATCAAGTGGATGTCCATTCTTTTCCACCAACAAAAATGTCCTCCCAAACATGTTGACAATGGTAGGATCATCGACGAGACAATAAAGTAATTGCTTGACTTGCTGACCAATAAATAATTTTTTTATATTTATATATGTAGCCTTCTGTTTCACTTCTTGAGCCAAAAGGCATAGATAGACATGTATTTTCAAAGCTTGATAAGGTTTGAAAGAATTGAAGCTTCTGTGAACAGCTTATTTCTAGACAAGAGACTTTAGATATGGCCTTAAATTCAACAAATAAGTTGACCAATTGGTGATGGTAATTTATCACCACGAAAAAAGAAAAGAAGAAAGAGAATATATAGTGCACTCTTAAGCAAATCGTCATCAATAAAAGGATTACTTAAAGGATGATTTTAGGGAGTTGTAATTCAATAAATTCTTAGAAACCAGCTGATAAAATGGGTTAGTGGGTTCAGGTCGATACATTTGACCCGTCAAACCGATTAGGGTAAATTTGAACACTTGTATCGACCCCGTCAAATCGATAAGAGTAAATTTGAATACCTCTCGTTTAGTTTAACAGGTCAAACCATTAAACCTGAGCACGGCTCGCAAGTGACTTGACACGACTTGCTTGACTTGTTTAATAAACGGGTCACACACAGGTAAAAGGTTGACATGTTTGACTCATTTGGCCATTTAGATCAAAGTGACATGTTTTAACCATTTTGACTTAGCCCAACACAACCCGTTTGACCCGTTTCAACATATATTATATATATATAATTGCAGGTCGTATAAAAAAATTGACAGTCTTTATCTTTTATACAATCCAGCACATAAAAGAAAGAAATACTATGTTTAGGCCTTGTTTGTTACGGCCTAAAATGATTTCAGTTTTTTTTTTTTTGCTTGTAGGGAAAATTAACAAATATTTCTTATATTTTTTCAGTCAATTATATTAACCTATAAATATTCAACTTTTATTTACAAAGTGAAAAAATTAATGTTAAACAACTAAAATCAACTTAAAAATTATATTTTATACACATATTGAAATGATCATATAGTTTCATATAATTTGAGGAATTGGGAGGAAGAGAGAAAGGACAAAAAAGAATTGCGGTGGATAAATTTCAAATACTGAAATTCTCTATAATTGATTGTCTATATTTTATCTTTATTGCATTAAATAATTTTAGGGAACATGATCCATTTGAACTAGATAATATCTAGTTAATTATTTTTAAGGAGTAATTTTATCTTTTTCACTTTTTAATGAGATAAAAATGCTCCTCTACTTTAGCTAATAGAATATTCTTTAATTCAGATCCTAATTCCAATAGTAGATGGATAGGATTCCTTTAAAAAGGTTTTCTAGTATAAAAAGATAAAAGAGGATAAGCTTGCATGGACAAGTAATAATTTAGGACCGCCCCTAGACCGGCGTTACGTGAATTGTGTACGTGTGTGCAGTACAGGTCTAGGCTGTCCAACCACGTGACATGTGTTGGTCTTCCTTAAACCTCAGGCATGGGACGTTGATTACTGTACACATGCATGCAACTTAGGTATAAACATTTTATAATTGTATCCACCCAATCATCCAAACAATATAGTTGTAACCATACAAAAATTAACAATATAGCTGGTGTTTTTTTTTTTTTTTTTTTTTTAAGCCAAGATCTTGCCTCTTATTTCGACCTATTTTTACTAAATAATTTGTGGTTCTTAGGCCTAGGGTTTGAGAATTAATTTTACATGCTTCATTGCACCCCAAACGTGGGTTTAAATAGAATTACAATTTAGGTCAAATCTCTCTAGGATTTGTAAATGTAATACTACCTAGTCTAGGAAAATAATAGAGAATCTCCTTAAGAGCACTAGCAACAAATGCCCTATATATCATTCCCTTTCGGTTTAAGGGAACAATAAAAAAATCACAAAAGTTGTTGTGACTCTTAAAGCACTAGCAACAAATGCCCTATAATCTATATGTCATTCCCTTATGGCCTTCCCTACGTTTAGGGAAAAAATTAAAAAAATCCCAAAAACTTACTCACATCAAGTTTCCTATATTTAACCAACCCTTAAGGGTTGCTATAATGTTTCTCAATGTGTAATGAACCAAAAGTGGTTCCTTATACATTAATTTAATATAAACATTTATCTTTCCTCTCTCATCTCTTATCTTTTTCTCTTTAATTGGGGATTGTGTTGGGATTTTGTGAAAAAAGTGAGAGTAGGTAAGGAACTTGTAATTTATAAATAAATAATATTTTAATAATATATGAGAAGGTAAGGAAGCTATCGTGAAATATATTTTCATAGGGAAGCAAAAATTAATTTTATGCTATAAATTTAGAAAAAACAAAAGAAAACTACTGCTAATACTCTTACTTGACCTACATGGCAGTGGAGAAAGTCTCTTTATTAGGATAGGACTAAAATACTACTATTGACCTTAGTGGAGTCACTGGAGTAAACCTCTTTATTGGAATAGGACTAAAATGCCATGCCCGTGACACAATCTCTCTTAGTAAGGAATTAATGTGGAACTTAGTACAGTATGTGAACTAATAATCTTTTTAATGTGGGACTGAGGTGTTACAAGTAGGGCTGGTAAAATGGGATAGAAATTTGCTACAAATTGATTTGTATCTAATTTATACAAACCAATCTAATAAAGTGCCACGTGTTCTTTATCATGTGAGAAACACATGTTTTTTTAATGACATGCGCTACTCACATGTTTTTTTAACAATTTACAGACATGTCACTTTATCATACGAGTTTGTATGAATTAGTTACAAATCAGTTTGTAACAATTTTCTGTATGATAAAATGAGTTGGCAGGTCAGGTTATGATAAACCACCAGCCCAATAAGGATAAACCTGAACACAATCCGTTCAACTAAACAGAGTCAGACCTTTAAACTCGAACACGACCTGGGAGTGACCTAACACAACCTGCTTGACCCATTTAAACCCAAAATGCAACTCGTTTAACCCGTTTCAACATATTATATAAAAAATATTTTGTAATTTTATAAACGAGTCAAGTGGATCAATCTATTTGTGACTCGAACCCGTTTATGTATGCAAATAAGTGATTTTTGGTTATCCTTTCAAATTTGCAAATCAATGGTCCATTGACCAAGCAAAAAGAAAAAAGAAAAAAGCCTCCTAATTTTGGCCCTTCGCTTCAGTTATCCAAAGTCCAAAAACCTGTACAGGACAAAAAAGGTTAGGGCTACGCATGGGAAATTAAAAAAAGGGAAGTCCTTATACGAAAATATCACGAATCTTTTGGTTGGCCTTATCACGCTAATATCAAAAAATATATTTTGTCTTCACTCTTCGCCTAATACAGCAGCAGCAGATCGCCCTATCATCCCCACCACCTACTTATCTTATTGCCCCCCTGGCCCCTCCCCTACCCCTTCCTAAGGGCCCCACTGACTTTACACTTCAAAAAAAAATCAAAATTATTACTAACAAAAAAAAAAGAAAAAAAAAAAGAAGGAGAAGCTATTGCACGTGGTATCCTTGTATCCTATATATAAACCCCCTTCCTATATCTCTGTCTCTCGCTCTGGCTCTAGCTCTAGAGCTACTGCTCTCTCTCTCTCTCTATCTCCTCCAAATCGCTTTATTTCTTTCACGTTTTTGTGTGTATGTTTGCGACTCTTGAGTCTCTCTCCTGAATTCGTGGATGTAAATGCATTATTGGTCCAAACAAGGCACTAGAGTTTTCTTTTCCTGAGTTGGAGTTTGTTTGTAGGTCATTTTTTCTAGTTCTTGCGACTTTCTTCTACACAGAGAGACAGAGAGAGAGCAGAGAAGAGAAGAGAGAGAGAGAGAGAGGTGGAGGAAGGTAGAGAGAGCAAGGAGACTAAGCTCGGTTGCTGTATGTCAGAGGATTGCATTGAGACCTATTGCGGCGGATTTGGCGAGCTCGTGAACCCCTTGCAATGGCCTCAGCTGCGAAAAAAACGACGGTGTCTGGATCTTTCCGTGTCGACAACGCCCTTCCTTCGTCGTCTTCTTCTTCCATTTCCAGAGCGGCGGCATCGGCGGCGTCCGCTCCGGTATCGGCCTCCGCCGGAAATGCCCCGCAGGATTGGACCGTCGCCTCCACCGATCACCGCGATGATCAGCTCGGCAAGAAGGTCGCCATGGCGTCCATGATCCGCGCCGTCGATTCGCTTCCTGAACCTTCCGCCAATGCCTCTTCCAAAGGTTCTTTCTCAGTCTCTGTCTCTGTCTCTCTATGTATCTCTATCTCCATACATATACATGTATATACACTCTTCTTTTTTGTTCTTTTTGTGAAAAATAGATGATATTGGATGTCGATGCTTGGTTAATGTGTATTTATCTCCTTGGTTTGTTTGTTGTTTCTGAGAATCTACAAATGTGTTTCTCAGGTTTAGATTAAGTGAGGTTGAGGTTCGTTTCTGTAATTTTTGTCTTTTGTGAGCTTTGAGTAAATAAGAATAGTGAAAGGAAAGAGAGAAAAGCGGAGAGAAATAGTTGAGGATTGACTTGTGTAGGTATTGCCTGAGCTTATTCATGTTAAATAACATGTCCGTTTGTTTAGAACCACTATAATTATTCTCTACAGGGGACATTTTGATGTTCACATATGTATAGGCATTGTTTTGTATATTCTGTTCTTTTTCTTCTTCTTTTGTAGGCTTGTAGCTGCTACCCTCTCAGCCCTTGTTCGGTTCCATTCATTTCTTGATGCTTCAATTGAATTTGCATCTTTCTATTTCTCCTGATTGATAACAGTTGTCGGTAAATTTTGAATTTCTAAATTGGTTCTATTCGGAATTAGAATGCTCCTTATTTTATCCTGAATTAGCATAAATTCAATGGTGAAGACGCAGCCTTTTCTATTTCTTCTGGATGTTCTTCAATTGTGCGCTGCTTGACCAGATTCCTTTGTTTTATTATTGTGTAAACTGCAAATATTTTATTTTCCACTTTGTTGATCGCTCAAGATTGTTGCATTGGTTGTGCAGGGATCCCAACCATGCTGAGGGCTCAAACAAGCCATCCTTTGGATCCTTTATCTGCCACTGAGATCTCTGTGGCCGTAGCAACTGTCAGGGCAGCTGGAGCCACACCTGAGGTTGTTAATTATACATAATTTTTTCTTGGGAAGAGATGTTTGTATGTATAATATTGAGTTTATTTTTCTTTTGGAGTGGTTTACTAATCAATTATCAATATTTCCCATTTCAGGTCAGAGATAGCATGCGCTTCATAGAAGTGGCTCTATTTGAACCAAATAAACATGTTGTTGCTTTGGCAGATGCATATTTCTTCCCCCCTTTCCAACCATCTTTAGTTCCAAAAGCCAAAGGTGGGCCTGTAATCCCAACCAAGCTCCCTCCAAGGCGAGCTAGACTTATTTGTTACAACAAAAAGTCAAATGAGACAAGTATATGGATTGTTGAGTTATCAGAAGTACATGCTGTAACCCGTGGTGGACATCATAGAGGAAAAGTAATTTCCTCACAAGTTGTTCCAGATGCTCAGCCTCCAATGGTATGCTTTCTTCCATCACATTTGATCTTGTGCTATACCCCTATATTAAGTGTTCACTTAGGCTTAGATAATAACTTAAGACTACAGTTTGAAATTCTGGATCACTTGCAGTCAACTGAACTTTCTGCTGCTGTGGAACACACAAAAGTCATAGCAACAGCATTGCAAAGTTGGTTTTTCCCCTCCTTCTCTGGTCATTACAACTTTAGATGCTGTTTTAGTTGAGTTAATTTATGGAGGAACTACGTTGCTATTATTCAAAATAAATGCTAAATATTAGACTTAGGAAATCACATTGCTAGAGTCTTGTAATAATTACAACTTTTGTATATGCCCCACTATATTTATGTGAAACTGGGGCACGTCTTCCTCCGCATTGCGTGATAAATTCATTTGTTCTTCTACATAAGCTTTTGTTTTTGTATGCTTCAGTGGGGAGGCAAGTAACTACCAGGGCTCTTTTTTGGGGGTTGGGGTTTTCTGAGGTTATTGGTTGATTGGCGAAAGATTGATTTTTAAGTTTGGGGGTTCAATTGTTTGGTTTGGTTTAGGTTACTTCACGTTCAGTTGCATTTATGCTCCTTCTAACCCAACTCATTTAACCAGTGGGCTGAAAGATTTCAGTTGTAAACCAACTTGCTAAGTTATGGATGAGTACTGTCCAAATTAGTGTTGCTTATTTATACTTGATCTTTTCTCTAAAATAATGCATGGAAAGTATAACTTAGAGCAGGTGGACGGAACTTTTAAGACTGTGAGAGCTCGTTGGTAGAGTTAAAATTTTTCATGTTCAAATTCCTCTATGTGTGGACGGTGGATCACAATACTTTTCTATTTTCTAACTTCCCCGAGTTTTGCACTTGTGTTCTTCCTACTTCTCCCTAGTTGGTTGTCTCACATTTATACTCCATGTGTACTTGGGTTACGTCCCTATGCATTTTTTTAATAAGACTAAAGTACTTATTAGAAAAATAAAAAGTTTGAGTTTTATCTTTTCTAAACTTGTACTGCAATTTGATAAAAGATAGTTTTGCTTCATATATATTAATTATACCTCACAAACTGGTAGACAATTGTCGTATTAAAAGTCGACCTATGTGCAGCTGTTGGATTTTCACAATTTTATGCTATCTTAATGCAAATTTTACGTACAAATCCACTGAAAAGGATAAAAGAGAACCAGTTTGGTTGGGTTTTGTTTGACATGGTTTGGGTCCAAACTGCCAGCCCTAGTATCAGGGTTGATCTGAAAAATTCCTTTTCCAGATCTAGCAGCTAATATTTTTCCAAAAGATCTTGTACTATGTTGATTTGTTATTTCTGCTTACTAACTGTCATGTTATTTGGGTCAAAATTGATCAGGATGCTGTGGAATATGCTGAATGTGAAGCTGTTGTGAAAGACTTCCCCCCATTTATGGAGGCAATGAAGAGGAGGGGTATTGAAGACATGGATCTTGTAATGGTTGATCCATGGTAATTTAATTTCTTAACCCAATAGTTTCTGCAGATGTTTTATGTAAATAAGTAATAAATTTGTGGCATGCTCTGTTGTTAACCTTCCTTTTACATATACTGTATGCAGGTGTGTTGGTTATCACAGTGAAGCTGATGCTCCTAGTCGAAGACTTGCTAAACCACTTATATTCTGTAGAACTGAGAGCGACTGCCCTATGGAAAATGGATATGCACGCCCAGTTGAGGGCATCTACGTACTTGTTGATATGCAAAACATGGTGGTGATTGAATTTGAAGATCGTAAATTTATTCCCCTGCCTCCAGCTGATCCATTGAGGAACTATACTGCTGGTGAAACCAGAGGTGGTGTTGATCGAAGTGATGTAAAACCTTTACAAATTGTCCAGCCTGAAGGTCCTAGCTTTCGTGTTAATGGCTACTTTGTTGAATGGCAGAAGGTAGATGTTGGTTTTCCAGATTAGTTTAATAATCCCTGTTCTAAATTCAGAGAACTCATACTGAACATCCTCTATTTTCTGTTGTGGTTGGCAGTGGAATTTTCGTATTGGCTTCACTCCTAGAGAGGGTTTGGTTATATATTCTGTTGCATATGTTGATGGTAGTCGAGGTCGAAGATCTGTGGCCCACAGGTTGAGTTTTGTGGAGATGGTTGTTCCGTATGGAGATCCAAATGATCCACATTACCGAAAAAATGCCTTTGATGCAGGGGAAGATGGCCTTGGAAAAAATGCACACTCTCTTAAGAAGGTTTTTATTTTTTATTCATTATATTTGAATTTTGACATCTTGCTATAACCTTTGGCAGAGCTTGATTGGTGTGAAACAAAACTACCATTTACAGGGATGTGATTGTTTGGGATATATCAAATACTTTGATGCCCACTTTACAAATTTCACTGGAGGTGTTGAAACGACTGAAAATTGTGTATGTTTGCATGAAGAGGATTATGGAATTCTATGGAAGCATCAAGACTGGAGAACTGGCTTAGCAGAAGTTCGAAGGTCTAGACGGCTATCAGTGTCTTTTATATGTACTGTGGCTAATTATGAGTATGGATTCTACTGGCACTTTTATCAGGCAAGTTGAAAACCACATTATTTGCATGTGAAAACTAGTATGCTTGTGTTTCTATAATTGTGAATTAACCCAGAATATCACTTTTGAACTGGAAGTAGTTTTGTATAGTGAAATTATGTAGATGTCCATCGTATTTATAGTGTGATTCTACATGTTAGCGGTACTTCATGGATACCTGCGGTACTTGGTGAAATTTGACACATTTGTAACTCCACTTGTAAGAAAATTCAAGGTTTTCATACATTAAATCTTCTGTTGGCTCCCTCACTATACTTGGTGAAATTTGGCACATTCATAACTCCACTTGTAAGAAAATTCAAGGTTTTCATACATTAAATCTTCTGCTGGCTCCCTTACTATGGGCTACTTGCATCTGTTTATCTCATTGTTTTCTTTGGCATAGTAGTAAATTGATTGTCAGCTCTCCTAACTTGTGAGTTATATGCTGTTACAGGACGGAAAAATTGAAGCTGAAGTTAAACTTACAGGAATTCTCAGCTTAGGAGCATTGCAACCTGGAGAATTCCGAAAGTATGGTACAATGATAGCACCGGGTTTATATGCACCTGTTCATCAACACTTTTTTGTTGCACGTTTAGACATGGCTGTCGATTGCAAACCTGGTGAAGCTTTCAATCAGGTGCACTGCTTTGAACACTTGTGTTATTCCATTAATGCCAGCCTTGGTTTCCAATTGTGACAGTGTGTTCAGTCTCACTTTCTGCTGATGGTGGCAGTTGAAAATGAGAGGAAATGGATTGCTAGGAATGCTAACTGCATTTTATGATTCTTCAAAGGTCAACTTAAAAGCAATTTAGAATAGGGTATTTCACTAATTCATTACAAGAGTAGGATGTCCTTGTGATGAATGGTTGCCTTCTATAACTCCATTCTCATGTATCGGTATATTAGAGCATCCTTAGGATGCTTAAGAATTATGCAGGGGATAATCTTTTCTGTTTTTATTTATCTGTGAGGCCATCACTAGCTGCAAAAGAAGGTTTGGTGCACTGAAGGCATTAGAAGGGAAGCATTTAAATTGACTATTTTCTATGTGGCTTAAGATATTTAAGTAGTATGGAACCTTTCGAGCAATCTTTTTAAGAGGTCTGTGGAATGTTGATGTAGTTCTTAAAGATTTGGAACCTTTTAAGAGGAATGCTAGTGGGTTAGTAACCATTCATTCTCTAAGGAATAGTGGTTGAAAGTAACAAGGGCTGGCTTCCCAGAAATCAAAATTTCTCTAATGGATTCTTATCCTTGTCTAAGATACTCTTATTGAGAAAAATTGAGTTGCTTTTCTGTTGTTTACTAAGTAGTTTTAGATCTTTTCTTCCCCTTCATTTTGTAGGTTGTAGAGGTGAATGTCAAAGTTGAAGAACCGGGAGAGAACAATGTTCACAATAATGCATTCTATGCTGAAGAAAGACTACTCAAATCTGAGTTGGAAGCAATGCGTGATTGTAATCCCTTGACTGCTCGCCATTGGATTGTAAGGCACACGTATCCTGGTTTTAGAGCTTTACAAATTTATTACTTTCTGTTATTATGTGATGCAACTACAACTCGTTCTTTTTGTTTGAATTCCTTTAATTGTATGTCATTTATATGAGTACTTTCTAACATTATATGGAAGTGGTATATTTTTTATTTATTGCAACGTAAAATTCAATTTAATCTTATTTTCCTTGCTTTCAAAATGAATTTTTTCTTGTCTCTGTAGCAACATATAATCTGTAGGATTTTAAGAGATGACCTCATCTCATTACTGT
Source organism: Carpinus fangiana (assembly GCA_006937295.1). Lineage (NCBI taxonomy): Eukaryota > Viridiplantae > Streptophyta > Magnoliopsida > Fagales > Betulaceae > Carpinus > Carpinus fangiana. The sequence goes on along the minus strand of CM017328.1, from coordinate 5,002,269 downwards.
TTTACGTTTAATTTCCTTAAACAAATTGTGTGAGCTACTGGAGGACTACTCATTTACCCTGAAAACTGATTGGACTTGACCATCTCTAATTTGATGGCAATCCCAGGTGAAGCCCTAGTTGGCCAGCCTCAAGTAATTGGTTTTAGCTCTAGATACTACTACCATATAACAATATGTTATATATTGCCCGAAAAAAATGCAAATATTTTAGTCAGGTTAATTGAATTTAGTGTTTAAATTAATAGCAGATAATAGCAAGGTATCAGGTGCAAATATCATCATAACAAATGCTTGTAAAATATTTTAGTCTTGTAATTGATTCTGGTGATTAAATTCTAGGTAATAGCATATAATGGCAGGGTATCAGGTGCAAATGTTTTCATAGCAAATGCTTGTAAAATGTTTTAGTTTGCCTTTTTGCTACAGTGAAATTGAGGTTTGTTCGCACTTGGTATTATGTCTGGGCTGACCTAAAATGCTCTCATGCATCCCTTTGTTTTAGAGTTTCGTAGTTCATTTATTTGAAAATATATACAATTTTACACTCCAGGTAAGGAACACAAGAACTGTCAATCGCACTGGACAGTTAACAGGCTACAAGCTCGTACCTGGTTCAAATTGTTTGCCATTAGCTGGTTCAGAAGCCAAGTTTTTGAGAAGAGCTGCTTTCTTGAAGCATAATCTTTGGGTTACACCATATGCTCATGATGAAATGTTTCCTGGAGGAGAGTTCCCTAATCAAAATCCACGTGTTGGTGAAGGATTGTCTACGTGGGTTAAGCAGAATCGACCTCTGGAAGAAACAGATGTAGTTCTTTGGTTGGTCTCATCTCTCTTTGGTTCTTCCTTTCTATTAATATCATATTTTACTTATTGCTGCTTTTCAAATCACTATTAAGATGTGTCTCTGAACTTTGTCCCTTTTTGATTTTTTGTTTGCATTAAATTTCCTTAAAATGATTGAGGAAGTCCACCAATGCGTTCAGCGTTTAAACCTAATTATGATTGTAGTGGTATCATCTTTACATTATGATTTTCCAAACTTTTTTTCAGAACTCTTCTCATTGCTGTTGGCTGCATTTCACCATCATGGCTTGATTGCAATTCTTTCAAAAAGTTGACAATTAATTTTGTTAAATGCAGGTATGTATTTGGAATCACACACGTCCCTCGGCTGGAAGACTGGCCTGTTATGCCAGTGGAGCACATCGGTTTTATGCTTATGGTATTCACTGGTTAATCTTACCACGTACATTTTTTCTGCATTGTCCTTGAGAATTTGCCTAATTGTTTGTAAACACATGGGTGTGGTCTTTTCATATGAGTAGGATGCAGCGTTTTAGTAGCATTTCTTATAAATGAGACTCTTGATCTGTGAATTAAGCCTACGACTTTCAAGTTGCTTACACTTGAGGCTCTAGCCCATTTTAGTGTAAAAATAAGTGATCTGAATCCAAGCCTATAAAAGTAGCCAGTTCTGATCACTACTGTATGCAACTTTCTTCATTAGAATATATTACATTTATTCTAGAAGCACTTCGATAATCATAGCAAAAGATCATTCTTCACTGAGTTTTTGCTTGTATAGTGTGGTCATAATATTAGGTATTTTTTTTTTAATCTACACTTTTCAATCGACTTTCTAATCATACCTCTTGAATCATCCTTTCAAGCGTGCGATACTGATTCTGATGATGTTTGTGAGTGCAGCCTCATGGGTTCTTCAACTGCTCTCCTGCTGTAGACGTTCCTCCCAATGCCTGTGAATTGGAACCCAAAGACAATGATGTCAAGGACAATGGGGTACCAAAGCCAATTCAGCCTGCATTGCTGGCAAAGATGTGAAGAGAAGAGATGTTACTTCTTCCAAGTCAAATTTTTCTTCTGATTTAATTAATAGAAAGATGCCATAATGGCGCCTTCCCCCTCCCTCTGTCTGGTCTTACCTTTCAAGTTAAGCCAATGAGTTGATTTCTCTCCCCTTCCCAGAATTTGAAGCGAAAGCTGTGCACTACTTCAATCTTTATAGATGGAACCTCATTCTGATATTTGGATTTTTGTTTGTACTTCAAAGATCATGGATTTTAACGCTAATCATTCAGTTCATGGAAAATTTTCCAGTATTAGCCTACATTTTTATGTTTCAGACCATTATTAAAAGCAGATGCATGGGAAATACGCTACATTGTATATGCATGCTAGAATTCTTAGGGTACTTTTTAAGATTTTGTTTACATCAATGTTTATCATTTCTTCAAAATTAGTATTTATTATATTTTACTATATTTAAAAAGTAATAAAAACTAATATGGTAGAATTTAAACTATTTAAATTGAAAAAAAAAATGCCGTTCTTATTTCCAATCTCTTTTCTTTTTTAATCCCTCCCCGTTCATGTGAGTGGACAAAATATAACGTTCAAAATTCAAACGTAGATGTTAATAGATTTTGTTCCAATGATTGGTTAGCGTGTAACATAAAAAATAAACGTGCACCATTTACCGAAGTGGAATTCATTATTGGGTACTAATATGGTGAATCAATTGGTCTTGTCTGTCAGGCTGACAGCTCATTCATTATCTTTTCCCTTCTTCCTATTAAAGAAATCGCACCCCACCTTAATGACGTGGACGAATGAGTCAGCAGACCATAATCCCTTTGTCCTCTTTACCAGGGAAAAGAAAAGAAAGATATTTTTTATCACTGACACGCTTAGACCGAAGTCCCACACTAAAGTAATCCCCAAATTCACGCTAATTAAATAACAGAGATTTTCTGTTGTGCACGGTCACCCAAGTTCCAACTCCTCCTCTGCAACAGCAATGGCTGCGCCGGCCCCTGGAGAGGAAAAGACCCTCCAAGAGGAGCTCACGCTCCCAATTATTTTGGCCGACCGGCTCTGCAAGTCGGCTCATGAAGCCGAGTCGTCCAAGGCGGAGTGCGCCGAGCTGGCCAAGCAAGTGGACCGCCTCTCCCAGATGCTTCGCACCACGGTCCGACTCGCCCCCGCCACCCAAACCCTTTACGAGCGGCCCGTTCGGCGGATCGTCGCTGACGTGGCGAAGAACCTGGAACGAGCCCTAACCCTGGTCCGCAAGTGCAAGCATAGTGGAGTCCTCCGCCAGGTCTTCTCCATCACCTCCACCGCCGACTTCCGCAAGGTCTCGAGCCTCCTGGAGTCCTCCATCGGCGACATGAAGTGGCTGCTTTCGATCTTCGACTCCGACGGCACTAACCTCTCCCTCCCTCCCATCGCCAGCAACGACCCCATCCTCGCCTGGGTCTGGTCCTTCATCGCCACCATCCAGATGGGCCAGCCCAAGGACCGCGCCGACGCCGCCAACGAGCTCGGGTCTCTCGCTCGCGACAACCACCGCAACAAGAAGATGATCGTCGAGGAGGGAGGGATTGGACCGCTGCTCAAGCTTCTCAAGGAGGGCCCCACCCCCGAGGCCCAAATCGCCGCCGCCACTGCTCTCTGCAACATCGCCACCGACCGGGAGAGGGTGCGCTTCGTCGTGGAGTCACCCGGAGTTCCGGTGATCGTTCAGGTGCTCGGGGACTCTCCGGCAAGGGTTCAGGCCTCGGTGGCGAAGCTGGTGGCGCTGATGGCCGAGCTGGACCCCGAGGCGCAGGAGGAATTCGCGCGAGAGAACGCGACGAGGCCGCTGGTGTCGACGCTGGCCATGGACACGGTTCTGGACGATCCGAAGCCTAAGTCTGGTAAGACCAGCATTCATTCCCTTGTTCAGATTAACAAAGAGCTAGCTCATAACAATAGTGGGTCGTTGGGTCATTCGCATTCCGATGGGAGTAGCAAAGGTAGTGGGCATTATAATAGAAAGGAGAGGGAGTGGGAGTCGGAGACACCTGAGGTGAAGCTTATGGTCAGGATCAGCTGCGCAGAGGCGCTATGTAAATTGTCCAAAGAGAGTTTGGCAAATAGTAGGAAAATTGCAGAGACAAAAGGGTTGCTTTGCTTAGCCAAGATTGTTGAGGTTGAGAGAGGAGACTTGCAACTCAATTGTTTGATGACTGTGATGGAGATAGCCGCCGTGGCAGAATCCAATCCCGACCTTAGGCGAGCTGCTTTTAAGCCCAGTTCACCGCCTGCAAAAGCGGTGTTGGATCAGCTTTTGAGGGTAATTCAAGAAGGGAGTAGTCCTACATTGCAAATTTATGCAATTAGAGCAATTGGGTGTTTGGCACGGACTTTCCCTGCGAGGGAGTCACGGATAATTGGCCCGTTGGTTGTGCAGCTTGGTAGTAGGAATGTGGATGTGGCAATGGAGACTGCTGTTGCACTGGGAAAATTTGTGTGTCCAGAGAATTTCAATCGCGTGGAGCATTCAAAGGCAATTGTAGAGTTTGAAGGGGTTCCGCTGCTAATGAAGCTGTTGCGGGCCAATGAACGTGCTCAAGTGCCTGGATTAGTTTTGTTGTGTTATCTTGCGTTGCAAGTTGGCAATAGCATGGCCCTCGAACAAGCACGGGCATTGAATGCTCTTGAGGGTGCAGCCCGTTCTGTTGTAGCTCAAAATCCTAGTTTGAGGGAACTGTTTGCTGAGGCCATACACCACCTCACTCTTTATCAGGCTGGAGCTCATCCCCACAGGCAGCCTTATGCACCCTAAAGCCAGTGTGTTGGCTGCCAGAACTATTCCTCCATGTGAGTGTGTCTTAGATTGTAACATACCAAGAACAGATTGATACAATCTGAGCATTAAAAACACAAAATTTGACCATATAATAGGCTGTTGTTCACGGTATTGAATCATCATACCGAATAACTGTATCAATTAGTTGAGTTAATATGATTATATGAGTGGATTTTTGATATGTACATGTAATTATTGCACACAATTTGACGGAATTTTACTGTTGTATTCTTAAAGAGTTACCAATTCTTGTTTCTCCTATGTTTTCTCACACTTGATATGTTTGTTCCCTTCTAACTTTTGCCCCATTTTATTCCCCAACGAACCACTTTTTTTATTTATCATACACCAATGTAGAAAGGGTACATTGCAAATACATTGATTTTATTTTGAAAGGAAGGTTGTAAGTAATTAAGTTTGTTTAATGGTTGTGGTTCTATTTTGTGCTCTTTGTAGACTGATTTGGATGGCCTGGTCTCAGATAACAATTTCTGTTCCATCTTTTTGAGCAGTACTGTTCATTACAAGCTTGCTGATTTTTCTATCAGGGTGGTCACTTAGATTGAAGCTTATCTTGTTTTTTATGTTCATATGAGTGAGGCGACAATCGATGGTCTTCTTCTTTCGTCAGTTAAGTTTTCATCATTCTTTTTAGCACATGATGCTACTATAGGCTTCATATTTAGTCAGGCATAGTTTAGTAATTGTTCCTCTTATAGACATAATACACAATTATTTGCATTTCTTTAACATTTTTACCTATTATGGTCACTTTATGTGGTTAATTGCCTTACGGTTGTGTGTCATGACAATGATATCTTTCCGTTGTAACAACAATATCATTTGGAGTTGGGCAAGAAATTAACCAGCGGTGTTTAATCAGGTATAATATATAATGGCATATACGCATGTAATTCCAAAACTTTCCTGCATTTATTTATTTGTTATCCTTTAGATCAGTTATAACTGCATTAAATACTAGTTTAAATATATTCGATCTTCCAAATCTAGTACTTCTCATAATGTGCTCTCTGCAATGCTTTAGGGAGCTTAGCAGCGAGTTAAAACCATATACCAGAATACCAGAATACCAGATTAAGTGAATGTGTAAAAATTCACAGGCCTCATCCTTTTATATTGAGGTCAATGTAAGTCTGTCTATGATTGGGTCTAGGTGGTGTTGAAGTTGGCTCATTATGTCAATAGTTATTGAAGATAATCCTCACCCAACCAAAACAGAGCACCTGAAGATAATGGAAGCTGCTGAAACTGTTGAAGATAAGATCAAAGAAGCTGATGAAGGTAAGGATGCAAGAGGAGTTGGAATAAGATGAACTTCATGAACTCAAGAGATGGATTATATTTTCAAACATTATGTAATCTCTTTTAAGTGTGTATGTGTACAACAACTCTCACCATATTTCTCGTTGAGCAGATTGGCGGACGGTCAGACGGAGTTCTTCTTGCAAAACAAGGGAAAGGTTGTTAGAAAGCCCCTAGTCCTCCAAACCGGGGGCACTACGACACCCAAGTTAGTAAAGGCTCTCTCATAGAGGGAGAAAACTAGATAAAAGGGTAAGTATATGCGTAGTGTGTGGTAAGGAGGCCTTCCCTCCTTTTATAGATTTTTCGCTCCAACCATTGCTCTCTAGGGTTTTAGGGACTCCCACTAGTAGTTTGTTATTGACATGGAAATTTCCTCTCGAGAATACCGGGGATGGTTGTCTGACGTGAGCAGGCAGTTAAGTAAGCTTGCGATGGGGGAATCGACTGAAAAGCATTGCACCTGAGCGAGGGTGTACTCGGGTTTGAAGCCCCGGGCTGGACCGTCAAGTTTTGTTTGGGCTTTGCTGGTATGGGCATTTCTTGAGGCCTTCCTGGGCTTCTTTAGCAATCAGGCTTTAATGGCCCGTCGGTAGAATGGTCCTGCAGTAGTAATTCTTAAATTTTAGGAAAGCATAGACGATTTTTATTATTAAAAAGACATGTGTATCTCACATGTTATTAAAAAAATGGACATATGTCACTTTTATAGACTAGATTGAAGAAAATTCCTCCAACCCAGTTTGGAGGAAAACTTTGTCCTTATATATATATATAGCCAATTCCCTCCTTAGAGGGGGCCTAGAATTACGACACATGTAATGAAGTGTAATTTTTAGAGACTGAATCGGTTCTTGGTGAAACGTGCATTATAAAGTCTCATTAGATTTTAACATGTCTTTAGGTTTTTCTTTCCCACCGTCTCTCCTTTTTCTCTCTAACTCTCACCGATGTTCCCTCTCCCTCTCTTTCTTCTTTCCTTTCTTTCTCTTTCTTTTCCTTGTGTCAAAAATTTGGATAGACGATCGAATAGCAGTATTTTCAACTTGGTACAGGTATGTATTGATTGAGGGATGATTATACTTTAACATGAGTGCCACTTTAGTCCTGACATTTTCAATTTTAACATTAGTCGTTGGATTTTAGATTTGTGACAAATCAATCATTCTATTAGAATTTGTCTAAAGTAAATCTAAAGTATGAATGCCGATTTGCAGTAGATCAAGAGAACCAAGTAAATCAAAGATTAATGTCATTTAATTTGTTTGAAACCGCTTTTGGAGAGAATTAAGGATCGTCATCTATTCTCTATTACCTTGGATTTTACATTTGTTAAAAAGAAAGGATGCATTAGTCTACAGCTTTACAGGCAATTGAGTAAGACATGGGCCAATGAATGATTCGTTGGATAGTNTCCACAAAATCATATCATCTTCCAAATAATTTCCTTTAGTTTCGAAACTCAACGTTTCGCCATTAATTGTCGTTGTCGGTGGACAATCACTCTTGGCGTGCTCCAACTAAGGTAAAATTGGACCATTCCACAAACATCAAGAGAAATTTGATATGATTTTTAAAACAATTTCTCACTTCCAAAATGATTTTTCTGGGTTAAGTAGGTTGTTCCCTGCCCAATAATTCAAATTCGAATTAAATTTACTGAAAATTACCGTTTTCCAAGTGGGACTCTTTTAGAGTTCTGATATATGGAGCAAATTTTACAAGTTATTAATGTTAAACCAAATCATGTCTTATTTTTCTTTTCCATATTATATATAGAAGATTCTTAACATTGATCCTTCAGAGAATGAAAATGGCGAGGGTCAATTAGATTTTAGACTTGAATTGACATCCTCAAAACGTGCGAGCATGATGGGTCTTCTTGAAACAGCAAGCCTTCCATTGGAGACATATCTGAAGCATTGAAGCAGCACAGATGAAAGAACAAAATAAAGATAAAAGATTGGTGTTTCACTAATTAGATAAATTAGCGTCTCACCATATAAAAGAGTAATCACAACTTTCAACGAACAAAATAACTGTTATTTCTCAATCATAATTAGTCAAATACAATTGAAAGATATGCTTAAATAGACTAAAACACTAAACTCTGACCTAATGTGACTAACTGTTATTAAATATGGACTCTTAAAATATAAATTAAATATTAAAGATAATTACAAAATAATACTAACTTCAAAGTCCAAACTAATATTCTTTCTCCATTATGCATCACAATATCTCTATCGTCTCATTTGCTTTTGATTACTCTGCTAATTTAGTGGTGTAATCATTTTCCCCACAACTCTTTTCCAAGGCAAGCTTTTCATATTCATGCTTAAACCTCCTTATTTCACCTTACAATTCCATTTCTCAGTGGAAATTAAAAGCTATTTCATCGAGATTGTGGTGGAACATACTTTTGGGTCATACGATTCATGAGAAAAAGTAGTCAAACCACAATTCTAGACATATATATGTCCACCATAACTTTTTTTTTTTTTTTTTTTTTTTGACATGTCCACGCAAGGGTAAGGGGAAGGGGGATTCGAACTTGTGACATCCGCTTCATAAGGCGTAGTTCACAGCCGATTGAGCTACCTCTTGAGGACTAATTGTTTCACATTGAGATATAAACAGAAAGCAATATAAGATAAAAAGAAAATTAAATAAAGAGAGGATGAGAGAATTTGAAAACCTTTTGTTTTTCTTCATTAAGACAATTCAATATATTATAAATAAAGCCCATATGTTTTTATTGTCTCACTAAAAGGCTAACATCTAAATGTTTATTTCACTCTTTAAAACGCCCCATGTGACAATTATAGGCGCTATATAATAGGACTGGTTTGCTCACAAAAAAACATGAGTTTAGGACACGTGTTGCAATTCTATGTACTTTCTAAGCCAAAACTCGGCTTATATATATATATATAAAAGTCAACTATAATTTGACCTACTTAATTAAACATATCAGATCTCTCAATCTTAACTCATTAATTTCGTGTCAAGTTTACGAATAGTGTAAAAAATGCCTTTTTCTACTTTTTAGTTTACATTCGAAAAAGAAACAAGCAAAATGGGAAAGAGCTGTCATGAATTAGCCAGAAAGGATTCTCCTCTCTGCACCCTGCTGGTGGCTGCTGCTCTGTACAAATTACAATGATCTTCTTCTAATCTTCTTCCTCCTCATCACCACCATTGTAGCCAATCTCAGCATCTCATAATTCAATGGGGCCCCTTGATATCACAACAAAACAAAACAAACCAATTCTAACTGCCATGCTACTATGATTTTGTAAGCTACCCGATCATCATCATTCCTACTATGATTTTGGAGGTCTACAATACGGTGGGTGGAGCCCTGTATAGGGTATATTTCCCTAAAATATACCATTGCCTTTCTTTGTAAAAATTCATGTTTTAATTGTCTCATATTGAGATATAAACAGAAAGTAAGAGAAGATAAAAAGAAAATTAAATAAAAAGAGATGAATAGAGAATTTAAAAACTTTTTGTTTTTTTTATTAAGACAATTCAATGCATTACAAATAATATCCCTATGTTTTAACTGTCTCACTAAAAGGCTAATATCTAAACATTTATTTCACTCTTTAAAACACCACATGTTGCAATTCTAGGCACTATATATGTAATAGGACCGGTTCACTAAAAAAAAAAAGGTTCAGGACACGTGTTGCAATTCTACGCACTTTCTAAGCTAAAACTTGGCTTATATATATATATATGATATGATATGATACTATGATTTTGGAGGTCTACAATACAGTGCATGGAGCCCTGTATAAGGTATATTTCCCTAAAATATACCATTCCCTTTCTTTGTAAAAATTCATGTTTTAATTGTCTCATATTGAGATATAAACAGAAAGTAAGAGAAGATAAAAAGAAAATTAAATAAAGAGAGATGAATAGAGAATTTAAAAACCTTTTGTTTTCTTCATTAAGACAATTCAATACTAATAAATTCATTTTTTAATAGTTTATGTGTTAGCATATGCACGTGATGGGAGGATAAATATTTTTAGTGACTGACATAGTTTCAATACGGGTAACAAGTGAATTATAAAGAGGTTGTCGGTCTAACATTATTTTTTTGGTTCATCCACAGGTTGATTTTTTAATAGTTTTTTTTTGTTCATCCACAGGGAGATTTTTTAATAGTTTACCTAAAAAATCAGATAAAGAAAAAATGAACTCCTAGATGTACACGCTACAAAGTAATTAAAGATTCTTTTGGGTAAGAAAAAATATTCTGAGACTTATTATGTCGGTAATTACCATTATGCAACCANGAAGATAAAAAGAAAATTAAATAAAGAGAGATGAATAGAGAATTTAAAAACCTTTTGTTTTCTTCATTAAGACAATTCAATACTAATAAATTCATTTTTTAATAGTTTATGTGTTAGCATATGCACGTGATGGGAGGATAAATATTTTTAGTGACTGACATAGTTTCAATACGGGTAACAAGTGAATTATAAAGAGGTTGTCCGTCTAACATTATTTTTTTGGTTCATCCACAGGTTGATTTTTTAATAGTTTTCTTTTGTTCATCCACAGGGTGATTTTTTAATAGTTTACCTAAAAAATCAGATAAAGAAAAAATGAACTCCTAGATGTACACGCTACAAAGTAATTAAAGATTCTTTTGGGTAAGAAAAAATATTCTGGGACTTATTATGTCAGTAATTACCATTATGCAACCAAATGCCAAATGGGTTGTCGTTTTTTAGCTATTATTACAGGTCTCTACAATATGTCAGTATGGTGTCGTCTTAACAACCCAAACGGTCGCTACTGCAATTACTATAAAGGAACAAAAAACGGCGTCATTCGGGAGCGCGAGAATGCTTTCCTAGTTTTCTTTTCCGGTGCGCGAAGACAGAGAGACGGAGGGACTCGAGGGAGTGACGCAGTTCTGTGCACCCATTGTCGTCCAGTCCAAATGTTTTATCCATGTTTCTGAGTCGCTTGATAAGCTCAGAGAGCAGACTGACTAGGGAGGCTGTTAATGGTTTTTGAAGACTGGATCAAGCACGTATATATACAATACATATAATTTTGTTTGAAAGATTTTATATAGTTGTGCTTTCTGGGTTTTGCTTAAATTTATAATCTTTGTGATTACTTTCTGTTTGGGTAGTGAGTTTTGTTGTTGGGATATTATAGTGTTCTAATTTTTCTGATACTGTGTTGAAATTGTGAGTAATTGGTTTCACCAATACGGAAGCTTTTTGGTGATCGATCTTCAAACCATTGGGGCAATGCCACAATATATGTAGTCTAACAGAAGTTTACCTTGTAAACAGGACCATAACCTCTCTCTCCAAGTTTATTTTCAAATGAAAGTCTATCTGTAGCTGCCTCAATGTCAGCTAAAATAAAGACTTGCAAATCAGGAACATTGCCATTAAAATCTCCTGCAGCTACCATATGATTAATTTTGGACTCTGATTCTTTAGATGTAACAACCATTCCTATATTAACAGAAAAAAATAAGAATGATGAGAAGATGCCCAAAAGTGTCGGTTCCTCAATCATGGGGGTTAAAATAGTAAATGATCCTAACTTCCAATTATAGATTGTGAGTACATGTAGTAGAAACTTTTACCGTTTAATTTGAGCATTCTCCTCCTTAAGCAACAGATTACAAGGCCCAGTAGGAGAACAACGGTAGCAGTTGTTGCCAAAACGATCACTAATAACCGCCCCTTGTGTTGTCCATTATTTCCTTTCTCTTGAGTTGATAATGCATCTCATGATTGAATTTATGAGAGACGAATATGTTAGAAAAGATCTTAAAACAATGTCACTGTCAGGCTTCTAATACTTTGGATTGCTGAAATAATTGGATGTTCATATAGTTTAGTTTATTATGGAAATGAGATAATCTTCTATAAATATCAATGTCATATATGTCATGTCTCATCTCTTTCTAAGACAACCCAATAACTCCATGAAAAGTCAGTTTCCTAAGTCCAACCAAGTCAGGACAAACATAAAAACAAAAGACAATAAGCTCATGTAGAGATGAGGATCCCCTCTAATTCACTGCCCACAGAGGAGGCATGGGAAATTTTAGGGGGGCCATGCCTGAGCAGGGTTCCCACACCCGAGAGCCCCGGCCCCCTCCCACAGGATAACAGGGATCCCAATTGTAGGGAATCCCGATCCGTTCATGTAGGCGTTTCCTTCGATAAAGTACCTCATTTGACTGAAATCCGGTTATTGTCAATCAAAACCCAAACAGTGAAAAAAAGAAAGAAAAAGATTATATGTATAATTGAACAGGAAAGGCCATTGAAATCTTGACAAGCTTTAGCAAAAACTTGACATTGGCCTAACATTGAAATCTTTATTCCTGGGTTAAATAAAATGGGATATAATTTCGTTTTTGTTTGGCCTAAGATGATCATTCAAGTCATATTGACATATTCGAATTCTTTAACTACGTGGGCAATTAGATAAGCATTCTAAAAGTATTATTTTAACATCAAATAGATTATCAAGACTGCTGCATTTCTTACCTGCTAGAGAAAGCTCCCAATTGTCATCATAAGGGACTTGCCAGACAAAGTAACCCAGTAGTTTCTTCTGCTTGGCATAAGAAACCTTAATTTTGACCACTTCAACATCATCAAAGCCGACCCAGGCCGATCCAACTGTGAAGAATTTCACTACATATGTAGCATTGTATCTTACATTAGCCCCATATCCCTGAATGTAAGCCTTGATTTACTCGTAGCTCATGTCTCCCTCAGGTGCAATGGCTGGACCTGTAGCCGGTGCACTAATAGCGTTGTCGTTGGGATTCTTCAACGTCCACACATAGCCATAGAAAGGCAAGCCCAAGACCAACTTTCCAGACAAGCCCCTACCAATCCATGCACCAATGCCATAATCCGTGCTAGCGTCGCTTGATGGGTCAAATAAGGCTGCAAGAGCACCTGTAAAGTTTGACCACTGAGGCATTTAGTAGTCATAAACCATGACATGAACCCAATTCAAGTTATCCCTTATGGAGTCCACCGGGAAAGAAGCGTTATCCACATCCGGTGAGTATTGAACAGCAGCAGTCAAGATCAATTCTATCTGGCTAGAGTTTTTTGCCTCACAATTCGCGGCAGCTGGCCACTCCTTAAAGAGTAACCCCATATTGCTCATGTCGGAGCTTGTGTTTGCTGAAACCCAACAAAGGTCTAGGCCTTGGAAGCCATAAAGCCTTGCTATCTTCAGTGAAGAATCGATGAAAGATTTTCTATAGGAAGCCTTGCTGACCATCAATGAAAGGACTGCATAGTCTGCGCTTCCACCCCCATTAGAAAGGAGGGTGGTGATTGATGGGTTCTTTTGTTTAACAGTGTTCGTGAAGTTGGAGAAGTATGGCTCATCGGGGGATGAGGTAGAGAGCTCGTAGGACGAAGAGTTTAGACCAGCAAAAGCACAAATAAGGTGACTAAAGAGGGCTGAGTTTATGTCTGAAACGGGGAACTCGCTACCGGAGAACCAGTAACCCGCTTTGATCCAAGTTTGTGCAGTTGAAGGGGTCAAGTGTAAAGAAAGAAAGATATGGAAAAGAAGAATGGCAATTTTGGACATCATGGAGTAAAGCGATACATCAATTCTGAAGAAAGTAAAAGCTTGCCATGAAAGTGGTGGAGATCAGGAGGTGGACTAATTTTGGAAGGATCTTCTGAGACAGTTGAAGAGAGGAGAGGTAAGATTAATTGGCCGGTGTGTAGTCAGCTGGAGGTGGCTAGCTTGCCACTTTCGCTGAAAGACTGGATTGAAAATACCTATATTGCATTAAGACTATGGACAATGACATTGATATCAGAGACTGTATGGACGATGTCAATTTTGTCTTTTTGGTGAGCAAAATAATTTCTTCTGCAAACAGAAAGATACATGATAAAGTATAAATCAAATGAGCTATCATTTGTTGGACTTATTTTCACCTGCCCTGCTTTCGTTGAAATATATAAATCAATGAAATTCATGCATAGACCCTTTTTCAATAAAAATTTTGGTTTCATCACTCTATATATATGAATATTGTTTTTTTTTTAAAAAAAACACACACTTTTAGTTAATCACTATCTTATTTTGTTGATATGACTGTGTCGATCTGTCTTTAATTTTTTTTTTTTTTTTTTTAACTAAGGCCGATTGCAGCTATCTCATCAGCCGAATAAGATAATAATATAATAAAAATATAATTTCTAGCACTACTATCATACCAATTTCCATAGACATGCATGTTCATGATTTAATAGCAAAACTTATTAGTGAATTACTACTCTAGCATTCCACCCCCAGATTCCAAACCAAACAGAGACCGGAAAGATACAGATTTGGTAGGATGAGGACAAACCTAGTCACATTCAGGAAAAGGTCTCGGATTCTTGGCGATTTGAATATATATATAGTGCATGGACTTAAATTGTCAATGACCATTTTGTATTGCTCAACAAATTCATAATGACTTAACACTATGTAGACTATTAGGATTGCCCTCAATGTCAAAGTCAGCTGTGGATTATGAAAATGCGAGTTTAGCAACAATGATCATAATAGAGTGATTGTTAATGACCATGTAGACCATGTCTAAGAGAGAAGGGCAAAATGGGATTTTTTTTTTTTCAAATTAATTTCACAAGCCCTCCAAGCTCATCGTGCTACTGGTTTTGAGATTGTTGCATCATTATTAGAACAAATTTCTAACTGCAATGTGGATTTGTTCTTCTCCTCTTCATCTGTTTTCCTTGAAAAAGCTGGCTTTTTTGGAGTTGTTAGAGCTGCGGCTTCATTTTTTAGCATTGAAGAAACTTCTAATATAGATGGTCTGTCAATAGCGTCTTCCTGGACGCATAAAAGAGCTATTTGCATGCATGTAATTAATTTGCACGATGAAAATGTATCATCCAAAGTAGAATCCATAAATTCCATGCCTTTGCCTTCTTTCCACAGCTCATATGCCTGAAATTATATAGAATTATTAGGCATCAAACACAAGGAAAATAGAAAACAAGTGTAAAATTTTGATACACGGTTGTCTTAGCAATGTTTACTAAAGTTACTTACATATTCTAGGATGTTTAGGTTCTCATCCAAACCATAATAACAAGCAGTCCTTTTGCCACTAATAATTTGTAGAAGTAGAACTCCAAAGCTATAAACATCAGATTTGATGGAGTATACTCCTTTTTTAACATACTCAGGAGAAACATAACCACTGCATTAGATTTTTTAACATCAAAAATTAATGATTTAACTAACAAGAAGGCTTAGGTTATAAAGCTTTTTAGGAAATGCACTTACTATGTTCCAACAATCCGACTCGTGTTTGCTTCCTGATCATTTTTCTTGAAAATTCTAGCCAGACCGAAGTCTGAGATTTTGGGTTTCATCTCGTCATCTAATAAAATGTTGCTAGCTTTCAAGTCTCGGTGAATAATTATCGTTCTCGAGTATTCTTGGAGATATAGAAGCCCCTGAGTAATCCCTTCAATGATGTCAATGCGTTTTCTCCAATCTAATAAATACCGTCTCATAGGGTCTATATCAAATTAGATCATGAAACGTCAGTCATTCAATTATCATGGGGCCAATAAAGGAATAAGATGCAAAAAAAAAAACCCAAAAAATTTAAAAAGACACCTTGTGCCAGTATCCCTCTGTAAGCTTGAATTGAGATGACCTTGGCTTTTTTTAAGCTTAAAGGGTGTTTGGCACAAGTGTCAGCATCAGTAATTATTGGCTTGCAGCTTTCCATGCAAAAGATGCAAGAGCTTATTGCATTTAACATTCTCTCATTCATGGTAATTGAATTGTAGGAAGGATATCATACCAAAGAGGTAGAAGTCCAAGCTTTTGTTTGGCATGTACTCGTAGATCAGCATTTTTTCATCCCTCTCAATGCAAAATCCCAGAAGTCGGACAAGGTTTACATGTTGAAGTTTTGCAGTAAGTATAACCTCATTCTTAAACTCCTTAAACCCTTGCGTAGATGTTTTAGAAAGCTTTTTCACTGCTATTTCTTGTCCATTTGGTAATACACCCTGATAAATAAATAGACACCCATGATTAATTAGTAATTTTCCATCATTAAGATACTGCAAGACATTTTCCACTCCTACTTCTAAAATGTAGCCTGGGATTGGTTCATAGATAAGAGTTATGTTTTTGCAAATTTGTTTAGTCTTAAATTTGAAGCACTTGTAATGATGATGGGGCAATGCCACAATATTTGTAGTCTAACAGAAGTTTACCTTGTAAACGGGACCATAACCTCCCTCTCCAAGTTTATTTTCAAATGAAAGTTTATCTGTAGCTGCCTCAATGTCAGCTAAAATAAAAACTTGTAGATTAGGAACATTGCCATTAAAATCTCCTGCAGCTTCCATATGATTAATTTTGGACTTCGATTCTTTGGATCTAACAACCATTCCTATATTAATTAACAAACAAAACAAAAAAAGAGAGACAAAAAAGAAGAGAAGATGCCCAAAAGTGTCAGATCCTCAATCATGGTGGTTAATAGTAAATAATCCTAACTTCCAATTATAGATTGCGAGTACATTGCAGTAGAAAGACTTTTACCTTTTAATTTTAACATTCTCCTCCGTAAGCAACAAATGACAGGTCCCAATAGGAGAACAACGGTAGCAGTTGTAGTCAAAACGATCACTAATAATCGCCCCTTGTGTTGTCCATTAATATTATTTCCTTCCTCTTGAGCTGATAATGCATCTCATGATCGAATTATGTCAGAAAAGATCTTAAAACAATGTTACTGTCAGACTTTTAATACTTTTGATTGCTGAACTAATTGGATGTTCATATAGTTTTGTTTATCAAGGCAATGTTAGATAATCTTCTATAAATATTAATGTCATGTCTTTTCACTTTCTAAGACAGCCCAATAACTCCATGAAAGTCCCTAAGAGGTAGCTCAATCGGCTGGGACCACGCCTAATAAAGTGGAAGTCACTAGTTCGAATCCCCCCTCCCCCTCTTGTGCGGACATGTCAAAAAAAAAAAAAACTCAATGAAAAGTCAGCTTGCTTATTAGGCCAGCCAAGTCAGGAGAAACATAAAACAAAAGACAATAAGGTTATGTAGGGATAGGGATCCCCTATAATTCCCTACCCACAGAGAAGGGGCAGGGGAAATTGTAGGGTGGCCTTGCCTTAGCAGGGCTCCCATGCCTTAGAGGGCCCCTTAGGGCTTACCTCCCTCTCAGACTTTCGCCCAAGAGGATGGAGCCAGGTAATAGGTAATAACAGGAATCCCTCAATTGTAGGGATCCCAGTCTGCTCATGTAGACATTTCTCCTGATAAATTACCTCATTTGATCGAAATCTAATTATTGTCAACCAAAACCCAAACAGGGGGGAACAAAAAAAGATTATATGTATAACCGAACAGAAAAGGCCATTGAAATTTAGACAACTAGCATTAGGAAAAACTTGACATTGGCCTAACATTGAAATATGCATTCCTGGGTTAAGTAATATGGGATATAAAAAAAAAAGAAAAAAAAAAAGTTTTTTTTTTTATTTTTTTTATTTTTTATTTTTTATTTTGGCTAAGATGATCATTCACGTCAATATGACGTATTTGAATTCTTTTAAGACTGCTGCATCTCTTTTTATTTTTATTTTTATTTTTAAATATGGAACTTTAGACAAAAAGCTATGATTTTTGGCTGCTAGAGAAAGCTCCCAATTGTCATCATGAGAGACTTGCCGATCAAAGCTAACATTGTGACAATTATTACTTTTAGAGATGCATCACAATAAGACAGCACATACCAAGTATATCTTTTTATTGAAACTGTGAAATTCCAAGTTACCTGCATCATGGTTCCCAAATGGATATGGATCAGCCAAGAAATAGTAGGGTCCAAAGTCTGGTGGAGGCTTAAAAATCTGGCCACTAAGTAGAGACCCAATGAGAGAAATTCCTGCTTGACTGAAACGATCTTGGCCAGATGGGAAGACTTGTAGGCTCAGCTCAAGATTCCTAGTCGAGTCTTTGATCGGATTACTCACGGAAATTGAATCCACAGGAAGAGTAAAATTCTGAAAACATTGCATGAGAGAAAACTGAAGAGCTATGTAGTAAAAGTACTCTGAGAAGGAAGGAGCTCTGAAGACTAGAGTTCCGCTGTATGGATATGCACATTTACAGTTGGGGCTGGAAATCTGATTCGAATTGCATTGAGCAGGCTGACAGCCATTTGGTGGCGTGGAGTATGGGGGTTGGGAAACCGCACAGTAACTCTTCGTAGGGTCTGCTTTGCAAATTGGGTTATCCACAAGTCTGTTGTGTGATAAGAAATCAAATGTCAGTTCTTGGACATTGCAAATGAAATTAAATGACCAAGATAACTAATATGGCTTACATCAAGTTCTTGATGTATCCTCCAGCTGTGTTTACATATGCTCCAATAGAATTGTTCTGCAAATCAATGAGTTGCAGTTTGTTGCCTAAGCCGGTATTGATATTTAAGGGGCCACTGAGATTGTTGTTCCTTAGCGTCCTGTCCCACATGTTAGAACATTCACATCATTATCACCCTATATATATATATATATATAACTACATTTCATGGTGTTCGAACCCATGCATGCTTGTTCCATTTGGATTTTCTCCATCACATTGAAATTTGCTTGAGATCAAGCTGATACTCACACTGTCTGTAAATTGGGAAGGCTGAATATGGAATTAGGAACTGGTCCTTGAAGTTGTGTGTTTTCCATCACTCTGCACCAATAAAATAATTAGAGGTTAAAGCCCCTACCTTCTGTATGGCCATTCGGCCCATTGCCAAGCCGGAAGAAGGTGAAGGGCACTTTAGGTTGACAATGAAAAACTCTTGAAATATAACCTAAGAAACACGAATGCTTATGCAATAAAAACCATGCTTTGTCTTGCTAACAAAATTAACTTAAAAGACAAGACCTGCGAAGAACCCGCTTAGTCAAGATAATGGAGAGATGCGACTTTACAGTGTAAACTGGACTTATAAAAAGTGTGAAAGAAGCCCAGTATCAGAATAATATATACTGCTTACACTGAGAAGGTATTAATTGATCGAGCTGAATATGTCAGTTCAATGATTTATTGTGGGGAACATTCTAGAGGTTGTTGCCAAAGATTCAAAAGATAGATGGATCAAGTGGGAGCAAGGAAAACTCGCTCTCTCCCTCTGAGATAGCTCCCCTTTGAAAGCAGTTTCCTGCTGAAACTCTTCCACCTCCTAGTCATCTTGACACCCTGCTACCACCTTGTTTCACCAGTGTTTGCATTGTTAACCCTTGCTTCTCTACCTTGCCATCATCTACCATTCTTTGTTTTTGGTTTTCCATTTCTTTTCTGGTTTTCTTTTTTCTAAACACTTGTCTTTCATTTTTTCTTTTCAGCTCAATTTTCTTGTTATGGATATTGAGTCTCTCATCTCACAGACAGAGGCCCTCTCTTGGGAGAATCCCTCTACACAAATAGAAACCACCTAAAAAAACACATCCTCTCATGAATGTTTGCCTCTAGTAGGACTTCTTATTTCTCAGAAAACCAATAATAACCAATATGTTCAAGCTGCTCTCAACAAAGCTTGGGACTTTGCTGTGCCATTTTCCTTTGCTGCTATTGGTCCCAACAAGTTCCTGTTTAGATTCTCTAAACAAGACCAGCTATATAGAATTCTCAAACAAACCACTTGGAATGTCAATGGTTTTCTTCTTTCTCTCCAAATATGGTCCCCGCTGGTGACTATGGAGGAAGTCTCAAACAATCTATCTCCTTTCTGGATTCAAATTCATGGATTTCCCTTGGCTAACTTAACTCTGAAGAATGTTGTTGCTATAGGCAAAGGAATGGGGGCTTTCATTTAGGTGGAGGATTGTAGTGGAGAAAGCAAGATCTTCAGGAGCTACCTCAGAATTCTGGTCAAGATCCATGTCTTTGAACCATTGAAGCCTGGTTTCATGTACTGTCGTGTGGAGGGTGATCCAATCTGGATTTCATTCAAATATGAAAGGTTAGACATCTATTGCACTTCCTGTGGTAGAATTGGACACAAAAACCAGAGTTGTCAAGCCCCCTGCAGAAATTTTCCCTGGAAAATATTCCCTCAAAGTTAATATCTTCTCAAACATGCTACCACCTCAAATGTCTTAGCCACCCTCCTCCCAGTCTCAACCCTCCTCATCCCAAAACCCCACCATGCATCTCGGAGAAGGGTCCAATTCTCAAGAATATCCTAATACTGTCATCCTAACCTCCACTAGTCTTAATCCTTTCAAAAATCAGTCTCAGCAGCCACTCTCTCACCCCCACCATACTCATCACCTCCACTGCAGCAAACATACTCATAACCATCACTGCAGCCACCTCACTCATCACCCCCATAGCAGCCACCATACTCATCACCATCTTTTCTCGAACCAACCCCCCTTCTAATCAACCTTCCATCACATTAAATGAATTCCCAGCCAAGCAAGCAACCTCCTCAGCACATGCACATACTGCTGTACACCTAACCCCACAAATCACCTCATTGGAAACTTGTTCCATATCAACACCTCCTTATAGTTTGTTTCCTGGTTCAATCTCAATTGAACTAAACCATTTTAATGCTGGGCCTAGCCTTGTCACAAATAAAAAAGCCCAAGGAAAGAAGCATTCCACCAGCCCACCAAAGACCTGTATTTCTCCAATAGAATTAACCAACTTTTCAAACACCTTCCTCTCACCCGCCAAAAACTTTACAACCACACCTATTAGTTCCCCTTATGTTTTAAACATCCAACCTAAGCCTACTTGTCAACAAGCAACAAATCATGAAACCCCAAGTTACCTTTCAAAGAACCTCAAAACTCACCTCTAAAGGAAAAGACATCGAAATACAGGACCCTTCAACCCTCACAAAAAAGGACCTGTTGCTCCTTCATTTGACCTCATGCTCTTAGATGACATGGATACCTCTGACCCAACTGAAACACAAGCCTATCTGCCTAATGTTGGCCCCTCTAAAACACCTCCCCATTTTTTCAAAGATGCTCGCAAAGGAAAGAAGGTTGTTGCTCATGCTCCTTCTTCTCAAAAGTCAGGGGACATTGACTTGTCCCCTAATCCCCCATGAAGATTCTGTCTTGGAACTGCAGAGGTTTCTCAAGACCTTCTGTAGTTCGTTCTTTAAGGATGCTCATTCGAAAGAATAGCCCTGATATCCTCTTTCTTTTTGAAACAAAATCCCCCATCTTAAGTCTTTTCTATTCTCCATTCTCTTGGTTTCTTTCTAATCTGCCATGTAGCTCCTGCTAGCTTTAGTGGTGGCCTTGTCCTCTCTTGGAGGCTTGGTGTTGACGTGGAATGTTTCATTTCTAACAAGAATAACATTTCAGTTTGGTGCTTTTCAAATCCTACTCATTCCCCCTGGATTCTCTCTTGTATATATGGCCTTCCTGACCTTAGAGAAAAACCTGTATTTTGGGACTCCTTCACTACTGTTAGTGATAATTTTGCTTGTCCTTGGCTGTGCATTGGTGATCTCAATTTTGTGTTCGATCAATCTAAGAAGCAAGGAGGCAGGTTGGTTGCTAGCTCTTCCTTTTGCCCTTTCAAGAAGTTCATTGATCATTCTGGTTTGGTGGACCTAGGTTTTGCTGGAAATCCCTACACCTGGTGTAACAAAAGACAAGGCCTTGCCTTTATAAAAGAAATACTAGACAGAGGTCTAGCTTCTCTTAGTTGGATCCATCTTCACCCTGAATACTCCACCGTGCATATACCTGCCATAAATTCTTACCATCACCCTATTTTACTTGACACTGATTATCAATCATCCCTTTTGCCTAGACCCTTTAGATTTGAAGCTTTTTGAACTCGTGACCCTACCTGTGAATTAGTCATTCAAGATGCTTGGAATAAGCCAGTTCAAGGTTTTCCTGCTCAATGTTTGATCAGGAAACAATTCCATACAAAAGTCTCTCTGAATCGTTGGAACTCTATTCATTTTGGGAGATTTCAGAAAAAAAAAAAAAAAAAAAAAAAAAAAAAATCAAGTCTACTAAGGCTTTGATTATAAAGTGCAACAACTCCCCTCTGCCCCAGCTCTTTCTCCACTGAATCCAACCTTAAGATAGCTCTTGTGATAAATGCTTAAATATTCATTTAAGCCCATTAATTTATATATGTTAAGCTCTTAGTTTGTGTTATTTCATTATATTTTATGCCCTTTTTGTGCTTTCTGTGTTTTATAGGTCTTTGGAAGAAAATGAAGCATTTTTGAAAATATTAGGCTTAAAGGACAAAAGTTGGGAAAAGTTGAAGTTCTGCCAGAGCGATCGAGTGTAGGGGACCTGCGATCGAGCGCACTAGCGCCCAAGCTAAGGAACGAGTGCACCTGCGCTAATGCGCGCAAGAAGGAGGATTGATCGCAGTTGTAATCGAGCGCACCTGTGCGTGAAGACCAAGTCAGCCGCAGCCTTATTTTGAAGAGTTTTATTTTGTTAGGGTTTTTGTTAGTCCTAGTTGCACAAGGACTAAACCCATGATTTTTAGGGTTTCTAGGGTTTCCTTAGACTCTATGAATAGGCTTGTAAACATAGAAAAACACACACGTGATTTTGAAGAAGAATTTACGGCTTTCAAGGAAGCGATTTTTCGGGTTTATTCTTTTCCCTTTTATTTTATTTTATGAAGATGATTATCATCAAACTCATGTGTAACTAAACCTTTTAGTAGGGCTAGATTGAAGCCCTGATCATGTTTATTTAGTAGTACAATATTGGCGCCTTTGCGATAATTGCATTATGGTATTTAACTTGATTAATTCCTGTTTTCAATAATTCCTCATATGTTTTTGTCTGGCCAACATATGCATGTGGTATGGACTAGTTAGTTAAACCAATTTGGATGATCGAGTCCTAGGTTTAACAAAAGTAACAAAAGATATCCACATCGGGTTCTTGGGTTAATTAACATGGGGAACCGGGAGTAGACACCCATACCCTAGGCCTCATGTGTCTGTCAGTTTTCACAGTTTTTATGCTTTCTTAAAGAACAACTTAGTAGACACTCATGCTAAATCCTTTAAGAAAGAAAAAAATTAGAGTAGACACCCATGCTTAATTCGTTGCTTAAGGAAGCCAATAGCTTAAGGAATAGACACCCATATCCTTAGGTTGGTAGACATTAGGTATTCATAATGTGATTAAAGCATTGGCATATTATTTTATTGTGTAAGCATGATTAGCGGTGGAAATCAAAGCCCTACCTCTTTCTCATTATTAAATCAAAAATCAATTTTTCTCTCTTTTATTTTACATTGTGAAATTAATTTTAATCAAAATTTACCAATCTCTGTGGAAATGATCTCGCACTTGCATATTATGCTACACTTTTGACATTGTGCTCTTGCAGGTAAAACTGCAATTGTTTACCTATTAAATTAGGTAGATAATTTCACAACAAGTTTTTGGCGTTGTTGCCTGCGATTGCGTTAAATTCTGTTTAGAATTGTTTTCATTTAGATTTGTTTTATTTTAGTTTTAATTCTGTTTTTATTTTAGAATTATTTTGTTTGATTTCAATTCTGTTTTTGTTTTTGTTTTTTTTTTTTAAAGAGTTGTTTTCTATTTTCTATGTTGATCCAGGTCTGCGGCGGAAGAGTCCCTGTAATGGCAATCGATCTCAGGCCGAGTGCGATCGAGCGCATTGTGATCAAGCGCACATCCTTCAGTGATCGAGTGCAGTTCTAAAGACCATCTGAACAGCATACTGAAGCTGCTGTAACTGCAGAATTTCGTCCACTTCATGCAAGGGCTTCGATCCAAGAATCCAACCATCCTTCCAATTGATATAGAGATTGAGTGGACCATTCGGCGGAAGCCTAGAGACAACGTTGAGGAGGAAGAAGAAGAATTCAATGTTGAGGAGGAAACAATGGCAAAACAAAATGTCAACCAACCGCCACTAGAGCGAAAACCCATGAAACAATCCTTCATCCCACACAATCCTAACCAGCCATCATGCATCGCCTATCAACTAGAGGCAAAAGGAAATTACTACATATCCTCGCAAATACTCAATGCGTTGACTCATTTCAAGGGTACACCTACTGAGGATCCAAACTTGTACCTTAGGGAATTCTTTGATTTTTGCAAGTTTCAGCACATCAAAGGCCTAGATCAAGAGGGAATCAGGTTAATTCTTTTTCCTTGAAAGATAATGCTAGGTTGTGGTACAATTCAATGCCTTCAAGTTCTATCCATACTTGGGAAGTGTTGTTCAGTAAGTTCCTAAAGAAGTTTTTCCCAGCTTAAAAGACAAGGCAGATGAGAAAAGAGATTCAATCTTTTCAACAGAGAAATGGCGACCTTTTTTTCGAAGCATGGGGACACTTCAATGAGCTGCTTCTCAAGTGCCCACATCACAACCTACCTCAAGATGAGCTGGTACAAGCTTTTTATGAAGGTCTAAATGACATGAATAAGGGTGTTGTTGATTCTGGTTGTGGAGGAGTGTTGATGGAAAAGAGCAGTGAAGAAGCCATGGAGCTTTTTGAGACATTAAGTGATCACTCCCAACAATTCTCATCCAGAGGAAGACAAGGAGTAAAGAGCAAGGGCATACATGAAGTGAACCTGAATGGTGAATCTCCAAATCAGATGGCCATTGTGGAAAGAAAGCTAGATATGATCGTCAAGGCCATATTTGCTCAGAACATCTTACCTACTCAACAAGCCGCACAAATACAGGTATGTGCTGTATGTTCTCAATTTGATCACACTACTGAAACTTGCCCTTTGTATTCATCTGCAAATCAAGAGCAAACAAACTATGTGTGACATAATAGTTATCCTCCCAAGAACAATCCATACACCAATACCTACAATTTAGGGTGGCGAAACCACCCCAACTTCTCATGGAGTAACAATCAGAATGCTCTGAACCTTCAAGAGCAGCAGAGGAACACCCAACAAGCAGCCCAACTAGTTCAAAAGTCAAAGAAGAGTGACCTAGAAAGTATTGTAAGGCAATTGGTAGCTTCACAAGAGCAGTTCATGATGGAGGAAAAACAATTTTGGACTGAGCAAAGACAAACCAATGCAAAGCATGAGCAAGCTATTCAAAGACTGAAAGTATAAGTGGGGCAAATGGCGAAGGAGCTGAGTGGAAGAAAGCAGGGTGAATTTTCAGCCCAAACAATAACTAACCTAGGAGGTCACCATCAACTGCAAGCTGTCACAGTTCTCAGAAATGGAAAAGTCATAGGGACTGAAGCAACGGAACAATCACCTCCACATGGAGCCTCCAAATCCAAAGTTAGTAAAATGGAGAGGGAATATCCACCACCACCCTTCCTTCAGAGGTTAGTAAAGCCAATGAATGATGTCAAATCACAAATACCTCCAGATGAAGCATCCACATCCAAGGTAAGTGAAATGGAGAAGGTAAATGCACCGCCTTTCCCTAAGAGGTTAGTAAAGCCAAAGAAATAAAACAAGCTGCTTGATATTTTTGAAATATTGAGAAAAGTTCAGATTAATATTCCTTATTAGATGCAATTAAACAAATTCCATCATATGCCAAATTTTTTTTAAAGTTTTTTGCACTAACAAAAGGAAGTTTCAGGAGCATGAAACAGTGGCTTTAACAGAAGAGGTAAGTGCGGTGTTGTTAAGGAAGTTATCACCTAAGCTTAAAGATCCAAGGAGTTTTACTATTCCTTGCAGGATAGGTGATCATGAGTGTGAGCGATCATTACTGGACCTAGGAGCTGGTGTCAATTTGATGTCATACACGGTGTATGAGATGCTAGGTTTGAGGGAGTTGCAACCCACTTCTATCACCTTGTAATTGGCAAACAGAAGCATCAAAAGACCAAGAGGTATACTTGAGGATGTCTTGGTGAAAGTAGGTAAGTTTATTTTACCTGCTGATTTTATTGTCTTGGATATGGAAGAAGGCCTGATGCCATCACATTTACCTATTATCTTAGGAAGACCCTTTATAAGAACTACTAATACGAAAATTTGTGTGAAAAATAGCACCGTGAGTATAAAAGTAAATGGTGAAAAGATAACATTCAAGGTCTTTGAGGAATCACAATTACCTTAAGATGATGTAGAATGCTTTAATGTTTGTATGATCCAAGGTGTTTTGAGAATTCTTTTCAGGACTATCAAATAGATCCATTGGAAACCACCCTTACTCATAGTGTCACAAGAAAGGACAAGGAGCCAATTGTTGAAGATGTTACTGAAGACATTATGGAAGTCGTGAAACCCCTGGAGACTCCTCCATCACAGCAAGGTGCAAAAAGGAATCAATAACTGAATGATAATGGGGAGTTGAGGCATAAGGTAGATGAAAATACCAAGCCCTACAAGGGAAGAACCAAGACTAATCATGACAAGAACCATACCGAGAAGGAGTTTCATGTGGGACAGAAAGTGTGGACCTATAAATCAAGATTGCGGCTCCTCCCTGGTAAGTTCAAGTATAAATGGTTTGGTCCTTGTATTATCACTAACGTGTTTCCTCATGGAGCCTTGGAGGTCCATAGTCCACAAAAAATTAAACATTCAAAGTGAATGGACACAGAGTGAAGCTTTACGTTGGAGTGAATTCTACACCAAGAGCACCTGAGCCACATTTTTTGGTGGACTTCAAGTGTATCTTCCCAAAAGGGTAGTACTGAAGCTACTGTGAAGGGCGTTTAAGCAGTCTAAGAGCTCAAGCACCTTTGTTGAGGTTAGTGGTACTGAGGCCACTAAGTGTGGTACATTTTTTTTACTTGTTTGTATTTTGATTTCCCTTTTGTTATTTTTCAATTTTTTTTAGTTAATTTTGTGTTGTGGTTAATATAAAGTGGCATTCTGTTACTGCGATCAATCGCACCTTGTGTATGATTGAGTGTAGAAACCTCTTAAATTGTGTTGTGCATTCTATTGGAGTGAACAATTGCAATGTGAATTGTTATCGATCGCATTATCGCCATGCGCCTGTAGCCGCACAAGTGCATCCACACACGCACACACCTCAGCACAAGTACAATCGATCGTACTTTACAATGCGATCGAGCACACTCGGGACAGAGAATCACG
Organism: Carpinus fangiana; assembly: GCA_006937295.1. Taxonomy (NCBI): domain Eukaryota; kingdom Viridiplantae; phylum Streptophyta; class Magnoliopsida; order Fagales; family Betulaceae; genus Carpinus; species Carpinus fangiana. Next base: position 4,975,140 of record CM017328.1, on the reverse strand, counting down.
TGACCTATTTTTAGGTCATTTTTCCCCTTTCCCCATTACTCCCCCTGCACCGTGACTGCCTCTACACTTAGCTCATATGCCCTGCACTTATCACTCACTCCCTACACTCTCTCCCAGCCTCACCTGCACTCATGGCCGCTCGCCAGCCACCACACTCTCCCCCACCTCACCATATTTTCCTATTCCCCATTGTCTCCCTTCTTGCACATTTTGTCCATCACTCCCCATTTCCCCAAAGATTTTTCTGCTTTTGACAACTACAATTTGTGTATACAGATTGTAGTTGTCTTCTGTGTGGAATTTTTATTGTTTTGCAAGGGGTTAGGCAATTGTAGAATTGGTTTTGCACCACTTGGGTTGAGAGCTGCGCACCACCTGTTTGACAGAAATCTTGACTGACACCATATGGGGGGACAACAGTGAGTGGCTGCACAGTCTGGTTGAAGACGTAAAATTTAGCGCTCATGGGAGGCACCCCATAGCTTATCCTTTATGTTTTCGTTTGTTTTTCAATTTCTTGTTGTTGGCTAATTTTTTTCGTTTCTTTTTGTTTTCCAGTATTACTTTTTTTTTTTTTTTTTTAATTTTTTAGGGACAAAGCGTACTTCAGTTCAAGTTTAGGAGTGTGCTATGAGCTATGCCAATCAAGACAGTTCTTCATCTCCCAGGTCAACTCTTTCCATGTTATTTACACATTGAGGACAATTTGTAATTTAAATTTGGGGGTATGGGGGACATATTTACACATACTTTGTCCCATTTTTAAAGAAAAAAAAATGCATGTTTACGTTGTCTTGAAATTTTTGTTGATTTTAAAATTGTGATTTGAATTCATTGGTGAGCTTAAAATTTTGAACACATGATTTGATGACAGAATTCTTAAGTTTGGTTACTTATGTTGGGCATTTGAGAATTCACATGTTTGATCTAATCTAATACAAGCATATTAGCACATGATTTGTGAGGTATGACATATGGTTTTGATGTGTATGTTTCTATGTTTTGGGAGAAATTGGATGACTTATTGGTTGGATACCTTGGCATATTTAAAAAAAAAAAAAAATCATTGATAAAATTTTCACTGAGTAACTGGACCTCTTACCTCAAAGCATTGAGTGTTCACGTCAAAAGGTGAAGAAATTTGATTTGGTTAAAATTATGGCTAGTTTAGTTTCGTAGCCTTTTTTACTCGATTGAGTAAGTCCTTAGGGGTGTCTTTACACCTAATGCCCTAAAATCATTTGGTTTGGGAGTCATTGGCTCAATACTTGCTACATGGGCCAATTAGAAAGCTTAAGGGAACTAAACATTGCAGAACTTAGTAATAGAAGAAGAATAAGAGAAAAGTATGCCATTGTTGTTCATTCTGATGGGAAATTTAGTGAAGGTTGAAATATTGAGACATTGCACATTATAATTATTTGGAAGCTTCATAGTCTTGTGCTAATTCACTCTACACTGTTTCAAACTTGTGATGTCTTAGCTTGCGTGTTGTTAGAAATTAGACTTTAAATTCTAATTCATTGGGAAGATTGGGTTTATCATGTTAAGCTTGCTAATGAATGAAAATCACGGTTTTGAGTGACACTTTAATTTTTGGATAACATGAACTGTGCATAATGTTTGTGGGTACCATTCCAGGAAAACCCTCACGAGACTTTACTCGTCCTCTAAGGAATACCTAGAGTTTTAAAAGGCTTGTTGCATGCACTAAATGCAATCGTACATCCCACGAAAGATGGATTTATCTTTTTGTTTTTCATTTAATTTTTAGTTTCGTATTGCTAAGGGACTAGCAATATGTAAGTTTGGGGGTGTGATAAGGGCTTAAATATTCATATTTAAGCCCCTTAATTTATATATGTTAAGCTCTTAGTTTGTGTTATTTCATTCTATTTTATGTCCGTTTTGTGTTTTCTGTGTTTTATAGGTCTTTGGAAGAAGACCTATAAAAGACAAAAGTTGGGAAAAGTTGAAGTTTTGCCAGAGCGATCGAGCGCAGGGGACCTGCAATCGAGTGCACTAGCGCTCGAGCGCCCAAGGTAAGGAACGAGCGCATTTGCGCTCATGCACACAAGAAGGAGGATCGATCACAGTTGTGATTGATAAGCGCCGAATGTTGCACATTCAAGCCCCTTAACTCGCATATGTTAATTCCTTAGCATTGTTATTTGTTTGATTTTGTGTTGTTTTTGTGTTTTCAGGTATTTAATAAAGATGCAAGAAAAACCATTAATTTTGGGTTTAAAGCACAAATTGGGAAGACCTAGAAGATGTGGAAAGGATTAAATCGGAATTTATCAAATTGGAGCTAAAATCGGATTGGATTCAAATTTGGATTCTGAACAGGTCTTGGTATTTTGGCCATAACTTTCAGCTCAAATATCGGATTGAGGTGATTCCAACGGCATTGGAAAGCTGACTCAACAGGCTACAAATCATTGTGAAATAGTATTTTCCTAATTCAGACCGCCGCAATGCTAAAATCACCCCGCAAGATAGAAGCCCAATTCTGGACGAATTCTATTCCGATTTGTAATAGGATTGTCTCCTAAATTGACTAGGAGATAGAATTCCGAATTTCCTAGGTTTACTAGGGTTTCTAGGACTCTCCTAAAGCCTATAAATAGACCTCTAAGCCTCACAACTAGAGAGACAATTTCAGAGAGAGACTGAGTTTTAGACAGAAAATATTCTTGGAGGCTTAGCGGAGTCATGAGCGGCTAACCCCTTTGTGGGGTGTTGATGTAACCCTATCCAAGCACAATGGTTTGATTGTATTTAATTTCCAGATTTTCAATTTATGTATGTTGATTATATAACTGTGAGAATTGCTACAATTGAATTATGTTCTTAATTATTAAATGCAATTGTTCTTAAATTCCAAAATCAATATTTGTGAAATTCTTATCTTGTCTTAGAAAGTATTTTACTTTTATTGATCTCAAATCATTCTTATTTTCTGTGATTATGGGGATGATGGTTATATAATGGGTTTTAATAGACATATGATTAATAGGATTAAGATAGGCCATGCCTAGGGAAGACGGGTCGTACTACACCCTAGTTTAGTGTAATTTAGGTAGACGATTTGTGCCAACCGAAGATGGGTTATGCTATTCCATTAATTACATGAAACTTATTAAGGGGTTTTATAGTTTATACCTAGGGAAGACGGGTCGTGCCGCATCTTAGTGGTTAGGTGGACGATCCGTGCCAACCGAAGATAGATTATCCTTACTCTTTAATAAGGTAGTTTCTCGTTTAATTATAACATGCATAGAATGAATTTCTGGAATTGAATCTGATTAACCATTGTTGTACGGATAGAGGTGAAGTCAATACCCTACACTCTCTATCATAATTTAATTATCTTTTATTTTATGCATTTACTTTTATGCAACTCAATTTACAACAATCAATCTTGTTTTCTCAATTAGGTTAAATTTAGTCTTTTAATTTTAATAACGAAACCCTACAGTCCTTGTGGTTCGACACCCTCAATATAGCCCTATCCTACGGGATTCGTTCTATTGCGAGTGGTAATTTTATTATTGATAAATTTGGTCACAAATTTACCACATCAGTGATCGAGCGCACATGGCCAACGATCAAACGCACCTGTGCGTGAAGACCAAGTAAGCCGTAACCCTATTTTGGAGAGTTTTATTTTATTAGGGTTTTTGTTAGTCCTAGTTGCACAATGACTAAACCCACGATTTTTAGGGTTTTAGGGTTTCCTTAGACTTTATAAATAGGCTTGTAAACACATAAAAACACACACATGAATTTGGAGAAGAATTTACGGCTCTCAACGAAGCGATTTTTCGGGTTTATTCGTTTCTCTTTTATTTTATTTTATGAAGATGATTAGCATCAAACTCATGTGTAACTAAACCTTTTAGTAGGGCTAGATTGAAGCCCTGATCATGTTTATTTAGTAATACAATATTGGCGCCTTTGCGATAATTGCATTATGGTATTTAACTTGATTAATTCATGTTTTCAATAATTCCTCATATGTGTTTGTCTAGCCAACATATGCATGTTGTATGGACTAGTTAGTTAAACCAATTTAGATGATTGAGTCTTGGGTTTAACAAAAGTAACAAAAGATATCCACGCCGAGTTCTTGGGTTAATCAACATGGGGAACCAGGAGTAGACACCCATACCCTAGGCCTCATGTGTCTGTCGGTTTTCACAGTTTTTATGCTTTCTTAAAGAACAACTTAGTAGACACCCATGCTAAATCCTTTAAGAAAGAAAAGAATTAGAGTAGACACCCATGTCTAATTCATTGCTTAGGAAAACCAATAGCTTAAGGAGTAGACACCTATACCCTTAGGTTGGCAGACATTAGGTATTCATAATGTGATTAAAACATTGGTATATTGTTTTATTGTGTAAGCATGATTAGTGGTGGAAATCAAAGCCCTACCTCTTTCTCATTATTAAATCAAAAATCAAATTTTCTCTCTTTTATTTTACATTGCAAAATTAATTTTAATCAAAATTTACCAATCCCTGTGAGAATGATCTTACACTTGCATATTATGCTACACTTTTGACCTTGTGCACTTGCAAGTAAAACTGCAATTATTTACCTATTAAATTAGGTAGATAATTTCACATGAGATTTTTCTTCAAGAAGAGACTCTCTGGAAACTTAAATCCAGAGAAACTTGGCTTACTTGTACTAATCTCAACACAAAATTTTTCTACACCTCAACTGTCATAAGAAGAAGATCAAATGCAGTTAATTTTTTGACAACCAGTGGAGGGGGATGGATCTTTGATAGGGCTAATATTGGAGGCAATTTTATAAATCACTTTACTAATCAGTTTTCCTCTAGTTCTCCTGCTATTGATGATGAGCTGTCAGATCTTTTTCCCCCTATCATCTCAGTTGAAGAAAACCTTTCTCTTGTTTCTATCCCCATTGAAGATGAGGTGTTTAAAGTCCTCTCAAGCTTAGGCTCATCCAAAGCTCCTAACCTCGATGGTTTTACAGCCTTATTCTACAAAAAATATTGGATTGTAGTCAAGAGTGAAGTATTGGAGTGTGTTTGCAATTTCTTTCTTAACAAGAATCTAGCTAGAAACTAGAACCATATGTAGTGACCCAAATATTTAAGCATAAATGGCTTAGTTAAAAGGTTAATTTGGACTTTGGCTCACTAGGATCAGCTAGAAGGGCATTTTGAGAATTTGTCTTATGGTTTGTCTTTTAGTGCGGACGTAAGCTAGGGTTGGCGAACATATGCTGTTGTCTTTTAGCGCAGACGTACGGTGGTCCCCCATCAGACATACGGCATGACATATAGTACAATCGTACTCTGTGAACAGTACAACAGACGTACGTCACTTTGGGCGAACGTACGCGGCACTATTCACAGAATCCACTGTGTAATACCTAATTGTACGAAATAGCCTTTGGACCGCTGTGTAATAGTACTGAATGTACGCCATTAGGACCGGACATCTGCTACTTTTTGGAATACCCTCCAGTTAATACCTAGACATACGAGACAGCCTTCGGACCGCTGTGGAAAGGTACCGGACGTACGCCACTTTGGCCAAAAGTCCGCTGCTTTTTGGCCCTATAAATACCCCCTTACCCCCTCGCCCATTTCACACCATTCTCGCCCCTAAACCCCCTCTTCGCCCCTAGGCTGCTAGTAGGCCGTTTCGTGAGTGTTGTGAAGTTTCGGTGCAGCCAGAGGAGGGAACTCTTGCAGTTTTGCTTCAAGGAGGTAACGCACGGTTTCCTTAGCTTTTTAATACGTCGTTATGCTGCTAAATTATAGTTCTATGTTGCTAGTTGTAGTTGTTAGCCTAGTTATGCTTTAATCTTGCTTAGGCTAGCATTTTGATAGCTTAGCGTTGTTACTTTGTATGGAGGTTTCGGTCTGAGTTATGAGGCCCTATGAAGCCTTTGTTGGCCTTAGGAGTCGGAGAATAGGCAAACAGTGAAGAGAAAATGAGGTTCTCCCTAAAAGACGTCAGAGCGGACGTACGATCTCGTGATCAGATGTAGGGCCCGTCGTGACTCAATGGACGTACGGCCTCGAGCCCGGATGTACGGCCAGAGTGTTACAGGAAAACCATATTTTCACCAGCCGTTCCATAGCTTATGTTTCCTTGTTATAGAGTTGTACTTTAGTATAAATAGAACTAATGATAGGTCTTTTCTCAGTATTCGAGGTTATGAAGCCTCAAGGGAATTATATGGAGGAGCTTTACGGCCCGAGTGAGTACAAACTCACGTAGATGCTTTGTTGTTACTTTTCCTGCATTGCACGTATTTTATATAAATGTCAAACATGCATATTTTGCAACTCTCATGAAATACATTTTGGAACTACAGGTAACTCTCTTTTGTGAAAACGTGTGTCTGTTAACAAGATAATAATGAGACTTGTAAAACTGTGCATGTAAAAGACTGATAAGACTAATTGCATAGTATGACATGGTACACCGGTACGTGTGGTAGTAATAGCCATGGGCTTACTATACATGTTAGCTTTATGGTCAATGTGTGCATATGTGGGGGCTTTGGATCCAATGACTCGTGACCAATGATGCAGCTATTCCCAATGGATGGTCACTATAGGATAGACGTCATTAGCGGTGTGGGCCACCCGAGGTTAAACTCGGTCGTGTCGCTAGTGTTATTTACGGTATGTTTCGTGCAATTGATGGGGCACTGACATTGTACTACAGGTCCCTCGGGACAGCGTCAACCCTATTGAGAAGGGATAATATCTCGGGTAGACCATATTGTTGAACTATTACTGTTACTCATGATTATAATATATATTATATTATATATATCACCTGCATGATAACTGTCATCACATAATGCTGCATGTGTTTTATAAGTAAAAGAATCCATAAATTAATGACGGGTACGTCATGTGGATTTCTACTCACTAAGTCGTCGGACTTACCTTTATATTATTTCCTTTTTTTCTCCATATGTATGATTATGCTGTTATAGATAATGGATACCGTGAAGCATCCAGTTCTTGTGAAGGATTCGATCCAGGAGATGCTTGAGGACTTACTACAAGCTTAAGCGGGTACTCATGGTAACTAGCACTTTTGAGTTAGGTTGTAGACATTAGGGCTTGATGCATGCTTGCTTGCATATTAAAGTTTAGCATAGATCCCTTGTAATGATGTTATGATTTTCGCTACTTTGATGATCTTTGGTTAGATGCTCTGGTTGTATTGATTAATGTTTATAGTATTTTATTACTTCGGCTGCTTAATATCCTCTGTTTTGAGGAGTAGAGGTCTCGGAGGTCTTGTTCGGAGTGGAACAAGGCTGGGAGACAAACCGTTGAATTAATTACCAGTTAATTAATTCTCAGGGCATTACACCATACCTTCATCACTCTGATTTATAAGCAAAGTGGAGCTCATTCTGTGAATCATTTCAGACCTATCAGTCTATGCAATATCTCTTATAAGATCATCTCCAAAATATTGGCCAATAGACTTAAGTCTACGCTCCCCAAAATCATTTCCCCTTTCCAATAAGCTTTTGTGCCAAATAGAAGTATCCAAGACAATACTATTATTGCTCATGAGCTTCTTCATTCCTTTAAGCTTAAGAGAAGGAAATGTGGCTTTATGTTTCTCAAGATAAATATGGAGAAAGCTTTTGATAAGATGGGATGGAATCTGATTCTTTCCATTCTGCAGCATTTGGGGTTTCATGCCACTTGGCTGCATTGGATTGAGTCCTGCATTTCTTCTCCCTTTTTCTCTATTCTTTTAAATGGCAGCCCATTCGGTTTATTTTCTCCATCAAGAGGTTTAAGACAAAGAGATCCTATTTCTCCTTTTCTCTTTATTCTGGGATCAGAATTGCTCTATAGAATACTGGTCAAAGAGGAAAGACTTGGCAATGTCAAGGGTATAAAGATTGCTAGAAATTCTCCTGCTATAAACCATTTGTTGTTTGCTGATGACCTTCTGATTTTTGGTAAGGCTTCTCTCCTTGAAGCTGAAAGTATCAAAGCTTGTCTTGATAAATATTGTTCTTGGTCAGGCCAATCCATTAATACCAGAAAATCCTCTATAAGATTCAGCAAATATACCAACCCTTCTACCTCCAACTCCATCCTAAACATCATCCCTTTCAACCCTAACCCCAATTGCTCCATTTATATGGGCCTGCCTATTCTGATGGGAGGTTCTAAAGGGGCAGCTTTCCAAAGCATCATTGACTCTATTCAGACTAAGATGGAAGGTTGGAGAGCCAAAACCCTCTCTCAAGCAGGCATACTGGTTCTTATCAAAGTTGTGGCAGCAGTTGTTACATCTTATGCAATGAGCACCTTCTTACTTCCAAAAAGTTTCTGCAGAAGGATTGATCAATTGTTTAAAAACTTCTTGTGGGGTTTCCCTCATAAGAAAATCAGAAACCTCTCACTCAAATCCTGGAACTCTCTTTGCTCTCCTAAAGCCTTGGGAGGTCTAGGTTTCAGGAAAATGGAAGATGTAAATTTAGATTTCATCTCAAAGCTTGGCTGGAAGCTCTCACTCATTCAGATTCAATATGGGTGACTCAACTCCAAGGTAAGTATATTTTGTCTGGTTCTTTTCTTTCCCCCATCCCTATTCTGTACCTTTATGGCTATGGAAAGATATCCTCTCTTCTTTGCTTGTCATTTCCCAAGGAGCCTACCATAGAGTTCATCTTCACTTCTCCATTCCTATTTGGAACGCCCCCTGGATTCCATCTATTCCTTCTTTCACTGCATCTCCCATCACTCCTAGTCCCCCCAATTTCACCAATCTGGTTCTATCTGATTTGATCAATCCAAATGCAACTTGAATATCCCCTCATTTCAGGCCTGTTTGATATCCATAGTGGTAGGAAAATCCAGAAAATAGCCATTAGTTCCTCTCCTACTACAGAGTTTCTTTGGACTCCTTCTCCATCTGGTAAGTTCTCTGCTAGTTTTGCTTATAGTTTTATAAGTTCTCAAAGAGGCTCCTCTTATTCATCTCCTTTTCAACCTAATCAGTGGAAACTTCTGTGGAAATTAAAATTCAATGCCAAACTTAAACTCTTTCTCTAGAAAATAGCTTGGGATATCATTCATTCTAAGGTAAGACTCAAAGTTGTATTTCCTATCCCCCCTGATGATTCCTTATGCCCTCTGTGCAACATGGAAGAAGATTCTCTCCTTCACATATTTTTTAGATGCAGCTTTGTAAGGATTGCTTGGAGATACTCCTTCTGGCCTCTTGATTCCCTAGCCTGGAGTTCTCTTTCCTTGTCCAGCTGGGTTAAAGGCATAATCTCTCCACATGCTGTTTTTGGAATTCCACAATCTGATGCTCATCTTTTTCAAATTTATGCCTCTGTTCTTTGTGATAGGTTATGGTTTAGCAGGAATAAAGCCATTCATCATGGAATTATACCAGATATCTCTAAACTTGCTCTTTCTATCAAGAATTTTGCATTAGCTCATGCTGCAGCCTGGAACCCAGTTTCTGTAAAAGAGATCAAGCTTGGTTTCCTCCTTTGGAAGGCACACTTAAGATCAATTTTGATATTGCAATCAGAGACCACTTTTCAGTCCAAGCAGTAGTATGCAGAGATCACACAGCTCCATAATCAAAGCAGTTTCACAGATTTCTCCTCCTTGCTCTCCGAACTATGGTGAAGCACAAGGAGCTCTTCTTGCAGCATCTTTAGCTTCACCATTGCACCTTAAACAGTTTGTAATAGAAGGAGATTCTCTTATTGTAATTTCTACTCTACAATTCCCAACTATCATCAAAGATTGGCATATAGAATAGCTTATGATAGATACCTTAGCTCTTCTCCCTCCCTCTTTTATGTGAGAGGCTATGGGTATGTTTGGGATTGTGTTTAGGAGACCTAAAAGTGCTTTTAATACTCAAAAAGCCCGTTTGAAGAAAAAAATAGTTATTTGGCAAAAAAAATTAAAAGCATTTTTAAAGGTTCAAAAAGCCTAAAAATGGTCAAATAGCACTTTTGGCAAAAGCTTAAAAATGAAGCTTTTGCCCAAAAGCTCTTTTTAATTTAAAAGCTCTATTTCTCAAACTCAATCCCAAACATGTTCTAAGAAGATTAACAGAAGTGTAAACTTCTACGCCCATCATGTGGCAATTTGGGTCGCAGCAACAGTTTACTCGGGCTGCATTCCTATCTTTCCCCCATCTCTTCTCCTTTGGCTTATTGTAGTGGTTTAGAACCACCTTCTGTCTTTTTTCCCTTGTGAAGGGTTGTATGTTCTCTTGTGTTTTAATACAACGTTTGTTAAAAAAAAAAAAAAAAAAAAGTAGGAGCAATGAGCCTTGTCTGCCAAGGTATTAACACAGAGATACCAAACTCAGTGAAAAATTCAAAAGAAGGCTATTACGAAAATGATCCTGTATACTACAATGGTGCTAGAAAGCAAGGAACATATCAGTGAATCAAGTTGGTGACTATAGAACTGGGTTTGATGAGAATTATGAGAAGCATATGAGATATGCTAAAATCAAAATTAATCTGCCAGTAACTAGCGATAGCTGAAGATGAGCACAAAGTGCACTAGGGTTGTCTGGGTTGGTCCATTCAAGTGTAGTGAAGACTAAAGACTGCACGTGGCAAGGAGACACATTAGGAGTCATGCACGCATAAACAAAGAGGATTAACAAATATAGATAAAATTGTGAGAGAATTCTTGAAAAGCTATAATTTAAACAATTAGGTCTAAATATGATGCAGAAAGGTGGAAAAGGATTTGTTGCAGGAACCCAAATTTTTCTAGTAACGCTATTGTATATGTATTGTCTTCTTTTAAATTCTTTAAATTTTTTTATTTGGCTATATGTATGTGTTGTTGAGAAAGAAGGGGAAGGGACATGGAGAAAGAGAGAAGCAAAACTTACAATGTCGTCAAAGATTGTAAGGTTGAAACCCATGGAGGAATATCGGAAATAGTGAAACTATTGTTGCTCAAATCCCTGCAGATCACATTTCAGTCAAAGAAAAAATAGCAAGGATAAATAGTACACATTTAAGGAAAGATGATTAACTGATCATCCATATATATATATATATATATATATATTTGTTCGTTTCAAAAAAAAAACTATCAAAGCGTCTGTAGCCAAAACAAGATATTTTGCACAATAACTTGTCAAAATTTCACAGCCATCTATAGTATAGGAGTGAATTAACTTGAGTATCTGAGCTAGATACTCACATCACCTCCAAAGTCTGCACAGTTTCAATGGTGTCAGGGATTCTGCCATTGAGATTATTGCCATTAAGAATCCTGCCAATAGATGGAAAGTAATGAGTAAAATGACAGTATCTTGCTATACCAATTGAGAATAATTAAACATTTCCATTCC
>CM017328.1:4869205-4957868 GCA_006937295.1 Carpinus fangiana | reverse complement strand
AACCACAAAAAAATAATCCATTGAAACAATATGACAACTCATGCATATTAAAAACATTTTAAGACACAAGGAATTAAATCCATAGAGAAAGCATGAGCACATAATGGACACTCAAGGTGCATCAGACAAAAAAAGGAAAAAATAAAAACAACAAAATTAAACATTTTTTACTGTTTAATTTTTTTAATTTTTTTTCAAAAATAAAATGCACACAAAAAATCAATGCAAAAACAAAAACAAAAACAAAAACAAAGCAATAAAAAACAACATGATCTAGGATATTAAAAAAAATGCATGACAATCAATCCTAGGCATGTGGGTGACTCACCTAACATAAAGTGAGATCAACTCTACTCCCCCTCAAGGGGTGAATAGTATTATCCTTCTTAACCCATACTTGAGAAATCTTAGGTATAGACTTATGATTTTGTTCAAACTTATCTAGCCTAGATAGCACTTCTCTCATCATCATGACCAAACCCCCACTTTCTTTCCTAGAATAGGAATTTTCACTTTTATGCTTATGGGATTTCAAATCAAAACACTTTGGTCGAATATGACCAACCTTTCCACGATGATGGCAAGTGGGCACAAACCTTTTAGAAAGTAATTTTCTAGGAGGATGCATGACTCTAGGCTTAGGGTAAAATGCATGATGTTCAAGATGAATTTTCTTACCATGAAGAGTCGAAGCAGCTGCTTGATTTTCTTTCTTAGGAGCAGCTTTGAATTTCCTACAGTTTGGTCTAATGTGACCAATAATCCCACAATGGTGGCATGTAGGAAAAAACTTACCTTGAGTTTGTTTTACTGAAAGAGTCTTGGAAGTAGAGTCATTCACAAGCTCAACATTCAAAGACTCATTAGAAGCATATGAAGTAGATGTACCAGCATTATCAACAATCATACTAAGCTTGTTTGAAACGGATTCTTCAATACAAAGAAAGCTTTTCAGATTATCACTAGAGGAATTTCATGAGAGTTCCTTAGAATCATTCAATTCATTCTCAAGTGATAAAGACTTTTTAACAAGCACAGAAATCTCAGATTTTAAAGAATCAATCAAGATATGTGATTTAGACAAATCATTAGCCAAATATTCTTTCTCAGATTTCAAAGAGTCAATTAAGACATGTGATTCAGACAATTCAGTTACTAAAGATTTGTTCACATGTTCTAAATCTTGAAAATCCTTCCAACAATCTATGTATTGATGTCTCACAATAGTGAATTTTTTCAACAAATTGTTGTAGGAGTTTATAAGATCATATTCCCCTTGATAAGTATTTATAGCAAACAGGAGTCAAAAGATCTCACTCAGGAATTTAATCCAAAGAGAGAGTGAACATGCTCTGATACCAATTGAAAATTCTATATACGACTCCAAACGACACCTATTCTGAATGTATAGGTGTTTCACACAATATTGTGCGGAAATAAATCTGACCTAACAAAATATAATTAACCAAAAACAAATATGCAATAAACAATAAATAACACATAGATTTTGGTTACGAAGAGGAAACCAATTAGAGAACTCTCTAATTGTAAAACCTCTCCGGGGTAGCCAAACCCAGGAAATCAACTAACTCAGTAAAAGAATAAAGGATTACAAGATGTTCATACTTACAAAACCTTTGCTATGACACACTCTTGTATAAGACAAGAAACCCACTTGCCTTAAACCGCAGTAGCCCTTTCCAAAGACAGCTGGCACAATCCTTTTACGTGATTTCCCTTCATCAGAACTCCGGTTGACTTCACTTCAACAATTAACAAGAACAATGAACAAATACTCTAAGAGAGAGAACACAACGATCAATATCACAGACTCTCTTAGCACACGACGACAAATTCTAGAAGTAGAATCCATACCTAATACAGATCTATAGAGATTTATATATAACACATAAAAAACTCATAGTCTAGTTACAACTTAAATACATTGTAAATTAGACCTAGAATATAACACCTAAAAGACTCATAGTCTAATTAGAACTCAATTACATTGTAAATTAATCCATTTTGCTTTCCGAACATTTAGCCAATAATTAAAACTAACATATAGTATAGGAGTGAATTCATTTGAGTATCTGAGCTAGATACTCACATCACCTCCAAAGTCTACACAGTTCCAATGGTGTCAGGGATTTTGCCATTGAGATTATTGCCGTTAAGAATCCTGCCAGTGGATGGAAAGTAATGAGTAAATTTACAATATCTTGCTATACCAATTGAGAATAATAAAACATTTCCATTCCTTAGATTCCATATCCAAGACATTTAGCCTGATATTTGACATTAGAGACAAAAAAAAAAAAGAAAAAGGGGGGGGATAAAATTGTAGAAGCGATACCCAAAAACAAAATAATGAAAAAGCGCAACAAAGAGAGACTATTAGAGCTATAGTACAAAGACGTGAAAGCTTGCCACCTAACCAGTTTCACGAAACTTACAAGTGTAACAGAATCATATTTGAATTGAAAAGTTTAGGCCTGAAAGCTTGTTGTTATCGAGATGATTGTATATGATATAAAGAATCATAGATGGTTATTAATTGTAGAAAACAAAGTCACAAGGAGAAAACTATATAATCATCTTGAAATTACATAAACTTGACACATAAGTGCTTTGCTTGAAGTAGCATATCAAGACCAAGAGAGACTAGTATAGGTCCATCAAGCTGGTTTATGGCTATGTCCAGCCAATAAAGCTTGGAAGATTACCAATAGAGGCCGGAATTTGTCCACTAAAGCTATTATTAGACAAAGATCTGCAATTGAATAGCAAAAGAAGAGTTATGGAATTTAGTGTATGTTGGCCCACAAATGAAACTGCACTAAAATACCACCAAATCCAAGATTTAAAGTATGTAAAAATAGACCCTTCATCCAGAACATCACTGTCTTCTAAATAGAACATAGGTTAAGATCCATAAGAGCATCCACAACAGCTTTTTCAAATTTTACTCTCCAAAATAATCAAAAGTACACTTTTAGTTATTTTAACAACTCACCTTTTTAGAGCACCCATTTCAGCCTTACTACTTTAAAAATTTACGTTCACTATTTCATTTAAATATTATTTTTCAAATATTTTTTTATTTTTTCTCTAACTTTTATATTTTTGAATGTTTATATTTTCCTAATGATCTATTTTAAGAATATTTGTTTTATTCTAACAGTAATATTTNAGTAAATAGTAAATTTTATATTTAAAGATTTATTGTTTATCTTTTTTTTTTTTTTTTGTTATTTTGAAGAGGCTGAAAAGTGGCATTTTAAGCCCTTTTAGTTAAATTACCTCTTCAAAATAACCAAAAAATGACTTTGAAGAGGCTGTAGTGGATGCTCTAACTAATTTCACGTGTATTTGACGCCACACGGAAAAAAGAAAAGGAAAAAAAAGAAGAAAGAATACAAAGTTAAAATCCTTACAGAATGGTTAGCTGCTGCAGACTTCCTATTGTGTCTGGAATAGATCCAAAGAACCCACAACCAATCAGGATTCTAGTATGCAAAAAGCAACAGCATTGTTAAAAATGATGTTTACACACAAGTTGGTTATCAGCTAAGACTCTGACAATAATCTTCATTTCCTTACAAGTGAACTAGCTTCTTTAGATTCCCAATTGAAGATGGAAGTATTCCTATTAAGTCCTTGTTGTAAGACAGGTCCCTATATGAAAAAGCTGATTACCAGAAAACAAATTACAGACTACTAATGGAATAAGCAACAAGCAAATACTGCAGCAGAAAATAGACATCAATTTAATCTAAGTGATGACATGAAATAAAATACAATTTCTTAGTCACTACTCTCATGATCATAATCCCCTGAAATGGTTGGTGCCCGAGATGAATGTCTCAGAAAAATGATGGTAGCTGAGTTGTCGCTCAAGAAAATTTGTAAACGGATTATTATGACTAACAGAAGTGGCTAAGCACGAATAGAAGACCTACAAAGTCTGTAACTCAGACAACAACTCAATTTTGCCAGATAGCCCGCCTGACAAATGCATGCTCAGTAATTGTCTGAAATTAAAAATTTAAAAAAAAAAAGCAGCGCATTAATACAAAAAATTTGGACATAAGTTACAGCCTTCCAAAAGCGTTGAAGGGTGAAACTTACAAGGAGGTCACACGTGAATTATTGCATTTAATTCCTTCCCATTTCCTACCACAAGGGTCGGAACCTACCCAATTTGGTGGTGTGTTCTTCATATCATTTTTCATTAGAGAAAGTAGACCATTATCTGCATCAGAAATTATAAGATAGTTTTCATGATTCAATGACACCAAAAAAAAAAAAAAAAATCAAACAGAACCATACAAGTATTACGTTGAACATGTACATACACTGTGGGAAGGATTACAACTAGCTTTATCCAATTTTGAGGGAAAGCAATTTTCAGGACATGATACACTTTATTGTTATTTCAGCAACCCAGGTAACAAAAGGAAATTACTATTCAAGAGCTGATCCTCTTATCAGGATTGACCAAGTATTTCCCAGTTCCAAGTGGTGCCAAATAACTTTAAAAGTACCAAAGCCACAAAAGACACAACATATGTACATATACACATGTATATATATATATCCAGTGGGCTCACAGTCATCACCGGCGGTCCTCTCCATAAGGAAATATGGGATGAAAAGCAGCAGCAGAATCAGCTGCGTCCTTCGACCCATTTCTCATCGAACAAAAGGCTTCCAAATCTTAGAATTCAGGTGATTCAGTTATGTTGGATAGGAAAATGCTGGAGAAGTTTTAGAGAGAGCAAGCAATGCCAAGAGTATGGTCAAAATTTAAATTTGCATTTGTTGCAAATTGACTTGATTTCTCAAGTCTTATCGTGGGCCTCATTTAGTTTTGGTTGCAGCTTTGTGGCTTTTCTCCTGCAGCCACAAATATTGGCTTTTCCTTCGTTTGAAGCCCCGGGCTGGACAGTCAAGTTTTGTTTCGGCTTTTCTGGTATGGGCATTTCTTGAGGCCTCCCTGGGCTTCTTTAGCAATCAGGCTTTAATGGCCCTGCAGTAGTAATTCTTAAATTTTAGGAAAGCATAGAGGATTTGTTGTGGCATATCATTATATATATATATATATATATAGCCAAGTCCCTCCTTAGAGGGGGCTAGAATTGCGACACATGTGATGAACAGTGATTTTTAGAGACTGAATCGATTCTTGGTGAAACGTGGATTATAATATAAAGTCTCATTAGATTTTAACATGTCTTCAGGTTTTTCTTCCCCACCGTCTCTCCTTTTTCTCTCTAACTCTCACTGACGTTCCCTCTCCCTTTCTTTCTTCTTTCCTTTCTTTCTCTTCTTTTCCTTGTCTCAAAAATTTGGATAGACAATCGAATAGCAGTGTTTTCAACTTGGTACGGGTATGCATTGATTGAGGGATGATTATACTTGAACATGAGTGCCACTTTAGTCCTGACATTTTCAATTTTAAAATTAGTCGTTGGATTTTAGATTTGTGACAAATCAATCATTCTATTAGAATTTGTCTAGAGTAAATCTATAGTATGAATGCCGATTTGCAGTAGATCAAGAGAACCAAGTAAATCAAAGATTAATGTCATTTGTTTGAAACCGCTTTTGGAGAGAAGGATCGTCACCTATTCTCTATTGCCTTGGATTTTACATTTGTTAAAAAACAATGATGCATTAGTCTACAGCTTTACAGGCAATTTAGTATGACATGGGCCAATGAATGATTCGTTGGATAGTTGAGTAACCTGAGTTTGATGCATTAGTCTGCAGCTTGACAGGCAATTTAGCTGAGTTTTTTTTTTGTTTGCTGGGGAGAAACTTAGAGGTATGGGTTTGACGGATGAAAATCCAGAAATCTTTCTATAGTATCTCTGCATTTTTTGGTAGTTTATTGGTAGTAAAGAAAAATGCAAATATCAATATGCGGTAGAGCAAAAGAGCCAAGTAAATCTAAGATTTATTAACTGTCATTTGTTTGAAACCACTTTTGGAGAGAACAACGGTCACCTTCAGAGGTTTACTTGCCATTGGAAGTCTCTCTGAATTTAGGGAAATAGTTTTATTAATGGCTTATCTTGCAACCGGTTATAAAAGTTAGTTTCATTTCCATCGATCTCCAATAATCCAACGAGAATCCTCAATTAGAAGCTTAGCATTGGCAATTATTTTAGATCAAGACTTTGAAGAATTTTGAACCCTTGACAGGATGAACTCTCGTGGATACTCTCAGGTTCCTTGCTTGCCCATTTGCCTCCAGCATTTGGCAAAGCCTTTTCAGTAAGTGTAACTTTCTGTGGACCTATTCCTTCTGGAATGAGATGTGTCAACCAGTCCACAAGAACTTGGTTGAGTTGTTTCCGATGGACGGTCGATGAACCGCTAAATTAAGTCGGGCGTTGGAATCCGCTCGTGATACGGTCATCCAATTCTCAAGGGAGCACAAACCATTTTCGTAATTTGTAATTTACACTTACAAATCTTAGTCACCTTTCATGAATCCTTCAGATGAAAAAAGCATCCTTGTGGCCAAATCCTACTAGTAGCATGGCAAATTAAA
This sequence comes from Carpinus fangiana, assembly GCA_006937295.1. Classification (NCBI taxonomy): domain Eukaryota; kingdom Viridiplantae; phylum Streptophyta; class Magnoliopsida; order Fagales; family Betulaceae; genus Carpinus; species Carpinus fangiana. Next base: position 4,951,306 of record CM017328.1, on the reverse strand, counting down.
GTATAAAAGTCCTTTTCCCCTTTCCCTTTCCCTTATTTGATTAAATAAAAAAGAAAAAAAGAAAAAGGTATAAAAGTCTTTTGACATTTTCAACTACCCAAACGAGCGTAAAGAAAAAAACAACAACAAAAGCTTATATAGGGTTGTTGGTTGTGGTTGAAGAGGTGTCTCCATTTTCTAAGGATTTGATTTAAAGCCCTTAAGCCCTGAAGCATGACCTAGATCAATGTTTAACCAACAACTATATAAGCTGGTATTGTAGGTGCAAATTGTCGAGTGGAATTATTTTTGGGTATTACTGATGTGAATTTGACGTAGCGAAAGTGATAAAAGTGATTGGACACTGCATTTTCAGTTCACAGGTTGATAATGAAAACTGAATTGTTACTGAACTCAAAAACTTGCATTCTCCATACAATCATGACCCTCTTATAACAATCCTACAAGCTTAGAAAGACTTCTCAAAATGTCACTTATCCTGGTACTGCTTTTGTAAAAGCACGCTTAACTACGGAGTTTTGATAGATTCATTGCTATCACGACTTTAAAGCGCGTTTCTGTCATAATTATAAGTAGTGCAAATATTCATATAAGGACATTTCCATTCCCATACCAGGCGATGTATATAGGACATCACAGCACTCCTGCTTTTTGTTCTACATCAAAGTTGCAAATGATGATAGAGTGCAACTTCTGTAGGAAATATTGAAGGGTGAAAGTACGTAGTACAAAATCTCATGGCAAATTCCCTAAAGCTAACCTTTTTTTTTTTTTTTTTCTCTTGGGTACGATGCCGTTTCATGTTCTTCTGGAATTTTGAAGTCTGTGACATTGATCTTGGGGAAAACAGCACATGCTGCATAATTCAAAGAGGTTTTCTTTTTTCTGTTCATGCAACTAGTCAGTTGTAAAAAAACATGTTCTGTTATGTATCTCCCAGCATACTCCATATTTGGAAACATTCATCGCTTCATATATATATAGAAACTCAGCAGATATAAATAGCTTTTAGATATTGGTGTTAGCTTTCTGCCATTTTGGATACTCTGTATATATGTTACTTCGAAGTGAATTTTCCTCTGCTAATTGGAGGCCTTTGCAGACGTTGATGCCTCAAACATAAGCAATGGAAAGGGATCGCACAGAGAGAGGTGCTGAAAAATACTTAGAAATATTCCGGTTCCACCTAACTTCCAAAACCAAGTAATAAACTAGAATGTGTAATGTTGCAGAAAGCATTGCAGATGCAGAGAAGGCAATGATCAAACATGTAATCACTAATTTTTCGGTTTGAATGAGAACCCTGAAAGGGGCAATCAATCAATCAATTGGGACGTGAAAACTAGGTAGCTTTTCTTTGATGAGAAGTTATGATAAAAACTTTCAAATTAAGAAAACCCTCTTCTTTATGTTTTTTTATGTTTCTCTGCCCTTTCACGTTTTACCCTCATTATTACTACTAACCCAAATTGTCAAACAGCAAATCAGGTAGACCCAGCTTTTGTCCATGCAATCTGTTCTTGGTTTGAATTTGGGGCACTGTAAATCGTTTTCCACAAGCTCTTTAACAAAACCTGGACTTTCCTGTTTACATCTTTTGGAACAATCTTTTTGCTTAAGGAGGATTCTGACTATTTGTTATGTCTTTATTAGCTTTGATTTTGGCAGTAGAAGTTGCCATCACTCGCATGCTTCAACCTCACAACAAGATTCATATATATCCGACGAGCAAATTAATATTATCACCTTTATGCCAGAAAATTAATTAATAATTACCTGCTAATTCCTTCTTCATCTTGAGGCCAGGGGTACGTACTATTTGCTCAAACCTAGCCTGCAGGCAGAAGAGAGTTTGTTAGTTTCTCATTTTCTAAACATCATGACTTATATTTTAATTACACTTTTGGACACAATTATGTTAAAGTATTATTTGTGAAATAATTCATTGATTAAGTTTGTTCTCGATAGTCTAGGTTCATTNTTGGTTTGAATTTGGGGCACTGTAAATCGTTTTCCACAAGCTCTTTAACAAAACCTGGACTTTCCTGTTTACATCTTCTGGAACAATCTTTTTGCTTAAGGAGGATTCTGACTATTTGTTATGTCTTTATTAGCTTTGATTTTGGCAGTAGAAGTTGCCATCACTCGCATGCTTCAACCTCACAACAAGATTCATATATATCCGACGAGCAAATTAATATTATCACCTTTATGCCAGAAAATTAATTAATAATTACCTGCTAATTACTTCTTCATCTTGAGGCCAGGGGTACGTACTACTTGCTCAAACCTAGCCTGCAGGCAGAAGAGAGTTTGTTAGTTTCTCATTTTCTAAACATCATGACTTATATTTTAATTACACTTTTGGACACAATTATGTTAAAGTATTATTAGTGAAATAATTCATTGATTAAGTTTGTTCTCAATAGTCTAGGTTCATTCAATTGACCCTTAGATGTAAGCTAATTAAGCATTATTTGCTCCATAAGTGGGCCAATTAAAGGGACACTCATGAATGCAGGCACACCCTCATCATCGCTGTTTCATGCCTAATTTAATTTCTTTCGTTTCTTTTTTCTTTTTCTTTTTTTTTTCTCTCTTTCTATATATATATTTGTGGGGAGAGGGAGAGTGTAAAAATATTAATTAAATGATTAAATTTATAATTTTTTATCGACTTAAACTTTTAACATAAATGGTGATTAAACTTGTCGATAAGAATCGCCACCTTTATCTATGTTCATGGCTTCAAAAAGATGAAGGCCCAAATCAATTTCTTTATGATGAAGTCGGCAAACTTTTAAGTTGTATTTTGTATATGGAAGCTTTAAGACTACATATTCCAACAATGACATTACATAATGTCTCAAAATTGAGTTGATAATGACCCTAACATGGTCTTTGGAATCTACCAGTTTCCAAAGGCATTGGTCATAATCATATTGTCAATTATGAGCTTTGGACGATTAGCTCATATAGAGAGAGAGAGAGAGAGAGAGAGAGAGAGAGCAACCTGCGGGATCTGATCCTCGATCAGCCTGTTACAATTTAGGTGGTTTTAACATGTTTATACTTTAAAAGACCTCACACATTTTGGCTGTCTTTGCTCCATATTTGTAGCAGCATCTGTCACTTGAAATGACTCTCAACTAGGTTACCCAATATATGCATTATTAGACAGTACTTGTTAATAAAAATGAAACTGTTTCTATCGGCATCCGTTTGATAATGTTTTTTTTTTTCCATGGGCGAAAAGCTAAACATTAATAAACAACTCTAAACACATAACACTAGAAAATCACTTAAAAAGATTTATCTAAATAACCTCGATCTTCCTTTTCACTGTTCAGATGTCTTTTGCACCCAAAGAAGAAGAAAGAGAAGGACATTGACTTTTTCAAAATATATATAAGAGGGAGGCCATGCAAAAGCTGCATGCAATTAATGAACTTTTGTATTTATGGCTCCCTCTGACTGACTATCTTGAGTTCTGGAGCCATTGCAGGCCCAGTGAAAAGCATCCCAATACTTATGAAACCAAAGATGATTAAACGAGTTCAGGCCATCTATTTTTGCGGTTTGGAGACCCTACCTTTCTCTCTCTCTATCTCTCTCTAATAATGCAGATAATGCAGTGGACAGCCAATTTTAGCCTTTTGGAGCGACTCAGAAAATGCATGGGGGAGCCTGGAGCCCGCAGCCTGATCATATGCTACAAAATCAGCATCTCGTATATACTACAGGCCCGGATAATCTTCTTATTAAAGCTCTGCCAGCGCTTCAAAATATCACAATCTCAACCTACCCCAGTACCTATCTTATACATGTATATATATATTATTTGTATAAAAATATAATAATGATGAACTTCAGATGGGTTTAATTGGGTTGAAATTCAAATAAGAAGAGAAAAAACAAGTGGGAAGACTTTGCTTCGATAGATGGGTTCAGATCATTTAGGTTAAGCAGGAAAAAGAAAGGCACCATAACTGCAGCTAATAATGTTAATTAGTTAGACAGCTTGGAAAGATTATGACCACTGAGTTAATTTCAATCATATACATTATTTCAACTTTCTGGAAACAAATACAAAAAGAAAAAAAGAACGGAAATACAAATCAAATCTCAAAGAAATATCAGCTAAATGATTATTATGATCTCCTAGGAAACCAAAAAAAAACCGTACATCTCAAACTTTCAGGTGAAATTCCCTGTAATATCAACATCTTTGTGTGTATTTGTTTAGGGAGAAAGTAAAAGAAGAAGAAAAAAAAAAAGAAGGAATTTACAGTTCATATCTGCTGGAAGACATCAAAATTTGCTCCTGCTAGATCTTCTGACAGCGACGTTGACGGATAGCTACTGAAATCTACTGAATTTTGAGCATGAAGCTGACCTTGATCTTGCCAAGAGCTTGCCTTCAATTCCTCGGATTTTATCCCATTGACCTGATACTGAAACAAACAGTCTAGCTTGTTCTCGTCATCCCATGAGAAGACTGCATTATTTTCTACCATATTGTTCACCTGGAATCCGGCATAACTGCTTAAGTTTGAGCTGTTGCTTGAATTTTCCTTCACATCATTCATAAAAAATGAGCTCATTCTTGAAGCAGAGTTATCAGAAAACTCTGTTCCGGACAAGTTTCCATGGTCGGAGTTTGTCAGACTCGGCATTGAACTGAATCCATAGTTGGAATATGTCTCATAATTTTTCTGATGCTGGGGAACAAAACTTGAAGAATTGAACCCATTTGAATCTGCAACCGCTTGGAACTCAAAATATGGCATTGGATCAAAAACAGGCTTGTACATGAAATGCTCTCTTGAAGCTTCTGTTAATCCTCCATCACAGAAATTCGAGTCGTCAACTAGAAATGCTGGACTCTGTGAAGCCATGGTTGAGACAGATGGAAGTCCTGGAGATTGTGGGATGTGTAAAGATGCTGTTTCTGTACATTTTTTCCCATCTTTTTGTTCAGCTTCTATTATTGGCTTGTGGGTGGTCGGGTCAATCCCCTGCTTCATTAGCTTCTTCTTCAAACATGAATTCCAGAAGTTTTTAATCTCATTGTCTGTTCTTCCTGGTAATTGAGCAGCAATTTGAGCCCACCTAATTAAGATTGACCCAAAAAAAAAAAAATCAGAACTCAAATACAATGAATACCCATTTCCATTGTCTATCAACAATCAATATTGTGATAATTAATTAATTACCTGTTGCCAAGAACTTCATGAAGACTGATGATTAGATCCTCCTCCTGTTGTGAGAACATTCCTCTCTTCAAATCAGGTCTCAAGTAGTTTATCCATCTCAATCTGCAGCTCTTTCCACACCTTTGCAATCCTGCAAGAATCAAAGAATGTTTAGATTCTTTGAAACACTATTCAAACACAAAGTTGATGATGAATTATATATATATATACAGATGATGTATACCAGCTAGTTTAGGAACAGAGCTCCAGCAACCAACACCAAATCTTGTTATGTAATTGAAAAGTTTCTCATCTTCTTCAGGAGACCACAAGCCTTTCCTTAATTTCTGTTTTATGCAGCACGAATGGCGTCCCATGTTCCTGCGAAGACTATTGTACGGACAATGTTGTACTATATATATATATATATATATGACTCTGCTAGCGTGATATCTCGGGCATGGAAAAGATTGAGAGGTGGGAATATATGTCTCTGTTGCAAGAGTGGAAAAATCAAGCAAAATTTCTGATGATATAAAGGCAACAGGGATATTTCATACTTAGAATTCAAGTTATGGAGAGAGAGAGAGAGAGAGAGAGAGAGAGAGAGAGAGAGAGAGAGCTCAGGAAGGTGAAGCAATCAAGTGGGTTTTACGCAAATCTGGTGCTGCTTTTGCATTCGACTGGATTGGTTTTTAAGATATCTCTATTATGTAGAAAATCATAAAAGGTGAGTGATATAAAACGAGAACAACTCCATAAACGTGTACTAATTATGAGTAAAAATACAGTTATACGTCTATATATGTTTACAACTTTACATTAATAATATAATATTATTTATAATTTATAAATTAATGAATCATTTTTTTCCTTTTTTTAAAAAAAATTTCATACAAGAAAAGGGAGTGAGATTCAAACAAATGACTTTCACTTTATTAAACGTAATTTCAACTTATTAAGATACCCTCTTTATAACTTTTTTCCTTTGTGCTTTAACAAAAAGCTCTATGATGGGGATGGCATATATGGCAACTTTTTTTTTTTTTTTTTTGTTTTTTAGGCAGGAAAATTCTACCCATTTATCCTTGATTAAAAATATCTTTAATTAATAAATTAATTTATTCATGTGGTTCATGCATGTTCCTAATTGTCTGTCTAGAAACCCCCATAAATTTTTCAATATAAAAGAGAAAATACAAGGAAAATCAGAAGCCGGAAATTTGGCGGTGGCCTTAATCAGGCTTAATTAATTTAGTCGTCGTGTGTTTCAGGCCTTCAAACCTTGCTTGGCAACTACGTCCGTACTTCACGCGGACCGTGGTGCATTGCATTTCATGAGCTTTCATGGGTCATGGCATCTAAAAATAAGCTTCTTTTTTTTTTTTAACATATTTTGCATATTTTATTAAGGGGTAATTATATTTTCTTCTCATTAACTATAACGTCTTGTCACTTTCTCCCATTAATTACTGGTTATGACACCCAATCCCATGAATTACCATTTTGTATCCAAAACCCCTTTCTTCTGTCAGTCAAAGGTATTAATTTAGACGGTTAATTCATCACTTTGTCCTCATAAATTACAATTCATTGTCATTTTGCTATCATAAACTACAACACATTATTATTTTGCCCTCATAAATTACAATGCATTATCATTTTGACAGTTTGAATTAACGTTTTTGACTGATGAAATTAAGGTTTTAAACACAAAATAATAATTCATGGAGTCGGGTGCCACAATTGATAATTCATGAGGTCAAGTGAAAATGCGTTGAGTTCATAGTAAGAAAAGGTAATTATCCATTTTATTAATTAAAAAAAAACTCAGTAATAAATAAAATATGTCAAATTAACAAAAATATACGGAATATGAACGTTAAAAAAAATTAAAAATAAAAAAGTTTGTACTTTTCAGAATTTCCTGCAAGTACTACAAAGTCGACCGACCGACACAGTGCGTCGATATTGAGGGTGGGCCCCATGAATATGTTTGACTCTCTAAGATAAGAGGTGGCGTGAGCAGCTAGCTTCCAGTACTGTAATATACAAAGGCTTTGTTATGGGGAGAGAGAGAGAGAGAGAGACAAGAAAATATATATGTTTTTTCTTTCTGTTTTAGGTACTAATTACTTTACTTTACCATGATTAGTAGGGTTTACGTTTTCTGTAACAAGTGGCCGGGTGTAATATATAATGTTTATACAATAATCAACACCAATTAACTATATTTTAATCAATCTGAAACCACATAGTACAAACTGATCGAGGCTGTAATATATATATATATCCAATTGATTAGCTTTTCACATAAAATATGATGTTTTATTATTAAAGTAAATACAAAGTGATAGGAATAAATTATTCTAAATGATGGAGCAGTTTATATATGGAGTATATAGATATAATTAATTGTTTGATTAGCTTTTTAACAAGTTATGATCAATTGTTTGTCCATGCCACCTTGTACTAGACAGGTTCTTGTCACTGCGTTTTGAACATTAATTAGTTGTTTAACAGTTCTGTAAAGATTGCTAACTCAACTCAAGCTAAAAATGGAAAACATCAAAGGTAGAAGCAGTATCGATCCATGCATTTTTTTAATGGAAAAAAATATTGTAAAAGTTCCTTCAATTTGGGCGTATAACGTATTGCAGTATCAATGCCTTATCAAATTACTCTCTAGAGTTTAAAATGCTTCAAATAATTTTTTAAGATATGCACCGTTCTCTCTTTGTCGGATTTTTTTACAGTGAACAATGACATGTAAGCCGATGGCCATTTTAGTACATGACGTTGAGTATATATTCAGCATCAATTAACTTTACCACATCATTTAAGCACCCCAAAAAAAAAAAGAGAGTAATGATTTGGGGGTGGCATCTCCGCCATTAGGGTTGGTTTAGCCACCCGTTTAACCACTCGGGAGGTTCAATTGCCTCTTACCTAGGATTTGGTGGTGGTTAAACCGTAATATTTGGACGAATAATATTCTTATTCCGCATTAGCATGTGCACTTTGTGGATATCGTATTTAATAACTGCATTCACATCCTTATTTTTACAAAATCCGCCCATAACTGCACATTTGCGGACGATTTTTTATTTTTTTGTACTATCTGCCCATGACATTCACTTTTCATTTTGGGATCCTTTTATAGGCTTTTTTGGTTTTTTAAACTATATATAACTTAATTTATATGATTTTGTTTTTTTTAATGTTTTTTAGATGTACTTAATCCAATTTTTGAACTAAATACACTTATAAATTGTGATATAAAAATAAAATTGAATTGTAAATATTGAGCAATAAAACCTGCATTCCATATTCCTTTTCTTAAAAGAAATTATTTTAGCTTTATAAGAGAATTTTAAATATGCATATGAGTATGCGGATGTTGATATTATTTGCCTCTGCCTACCCATATTCTGTTATCTGCCTGCATATGTGCGGATAGTAGAAATAATATTTGCTTGCTCTAAGTTAAGGGTTAAAAATTCACTCGCAACCTATGCGGACAAGTGTTTTGGTCATTGATGTGGTTTGGATAGCCTTGAACGCTAATTAATTAAGTTGGAGGTGCAGGCAACCCTTAATTTAACATTGTAAATCTCTATTGCATAACTCTAAACACAATGAAAAGAAAAGCCTTCATGAAGGCTAATATTCAATCCCCAGTACGTTTGTCACGGTATAAATTGATGAGCAGGGAGATACCAACTTGTGGCAGGGAGGTCACGCTGCTAATTACAAATTTATGGATAAAGTTATTTTTCGAATTGGGTTAATGAAATTTCTTTAAATTTAATCTATTAAACCGACATTTGTTCTAAATGCACATACAATTCACTTGAATTATTAAAAATTAGAGTTGTCTATTTTTTACACGACTCACTAACCCGACACAAAATTAACGGATTATAATTAAGAGGTCTGACACGTTTAATTAAATGAGTCGAATTAAAGTTAATTTATATAGTTTTATATGCATACGTCAATATGACCTGAACAATACACACAACATTTAAGATTGTCAATTTTTGGCATGATTCACAAACTTGATATAAAATTAGTGAGTTATGATTGAAATAATGTTTTGACCCAATTATAAATAGCCAATATACTCTTTCATCTATGCTTTAACATGACTAGAACCCGACATGAAGATAAAAAAAAATAAAAAAGAAAAAAAAATGATTGACATATTTTGAATAAATGTAACATTATAGAGTGAGTTGAACAAAATTCTCCGGAGTCATTTTAAAAGAAGACTTTGATTAAAATTGGTAAGTTATACGTATGATCCCAATCCTATCTCATGTAATCTTAAACTACAAATAATTTTTTCCCAAGCAATAATGCAAATTAAACTACTTAATGGTTGGTACCCACGTGGCGTCACAGCCTTGTTTCTTCCGAGCAAAACTCTGGTTTAACCCCCAAAAATTGAATGAAGAGTCAATGATTGGAGGCATTGATAGACGTAACCCAGACCGACAATTACAAGTAGGCAGCTATAAATGCGAAAAATCTTGGAAAATACGCAGCCAGCGTGACACAACCAATCACACGCACATACGACCAATGGGTACAATCCTGGCCTAACACTTTTTTTTTTTGTCTGTCTTTCTTCATTTTATATTCCCAAAAAAAAAAAAAAAAAAAAGAATTTGATAACATGTTGCGCTACACCAGCAACCCATATGGACATCTACACCATTGACTTTGGTTTCACCCAATTTGACCGACTTATGCTTAGTGACAACCTAATTAATTAAGATTAATTAGGGACATATGATTGAGTGCACGGCTGGGATTATTTGCGTTTTAGAGTATTCAAAAGCATGGAGCTTACAAAGTGTTTTTTTAAACAATTTTATATGAAAAGAAAACATTGCGCCATNTTTTTTTTTTTTTTTTTTTTCAGGTAGGAAAATTCTACCCATTTATCCTTGATTAAAAATATCTTTAATTAATAAATTAATTTATTCATGTGGTTCATGCATGTTCCTAATTGTCTGTCTAGAAACCCCCATAAATTTTTCAATATAAAAGAGAAAATACAAGGAAAATCAGAAGCCGGAAATTTGGCGGTGGCCTTAATCAGGCTTAATTAATTTAGTCGTCGTGTGTTTCAGGCCTTCAAACCTTGCTTGGCAACTACGTCCGTACTTCACGCGGACCGTGGTGCATTGCATTTGATGAGCTTTCATGGCATCTAAAAATAAGCTTTTTTTTTTTTTTTTTTTAACATGTTTTGCATATTTTATTAAGGGGTAATTATATTTTCCTCTCATCAACTATAACGTCTTGTCACTTTCTCCCATTAATTACCGGTTATGACACCCAATCCCATGAATTACCATTTTGTATCTAAAACCCCTTTCTTCCGTCAGTCAAAGGTATTAATTTAGACGGTTAATTCATCACTTTGTCCTCATAAATTACAATTTATTGTCATTTTGCTATCATAAACTACAACACATTGTTATTTTGCCTTCATGAATTATAATGCATTATCATTTTGACAGTCTGAATTAACGCTTTTGACTAATGAAATTAAGGTTTTGAACACAAAATAGTTATTAATGGAGTCGAGTACCACAATTGGTAATTCATGAGGTCAAGTGAAAATGCGTTGAGTTCATAGTAAGAAGAGGTAATTATCCCTTTAATTAATTAAAAAAAAAAACTCAATAATAAATAAAATATGTCAAATTAACAAAAATATACGGAATATGAACGTTAAAAAAAATTAAAAATAAAAAAGTTTGTACTTTTCAGAATTTCCTGCAAGTACCACAAAGTCGACCGACCGACACAGTGCGTCGATATTGAGGGTGGGCCCCATGAATATGTTTGACTCTCTAAGATAAGAGGTGGCGTGAGCAGCTAGCTTCCAGTACTGTAATATACAAAGGCTTTGTTATGGAGAGAGAGAGAGAGAGAGACAAGAAAATATATATGTTTTTTCTTTCTGTTTTAGGTACTAATTACTTTACTTTACCATGATTAGTAGGGTTTACGTTTTCTGTAACAAGTGGCCGGGTGTAATATATAATGTTTATACAATAATCAACACCAATTAACTATATTTTAATCAATCTGAAACCACATAGTACAAACTGATCGAGGCTGTAATATATATATATATCCAATTGATTAGCTTTTCACATAAAATATGATGTTTTATTATTAAAGTAAATACAAAGTGATAGGAATAAATTATTCTAAATGATGGAGCAGTTTATATATGGAGTATATAGATATAATTAATTGTTTGATTAGCTTTTTAACAAGTTATGATCAATTGTTTGTCCATGCCACCTTGTACTAGACAGGTTCTTGTCACTGCGTTTTGAACATTAATTAGTTGTTTAACAGTTCTGTAAAGATCGATAACTCAACTCAAGCTAAAAATTGAAAACATCAAAGGTAGAAGCAGTATCGATCCATGCATTTTTTTAATGGAAAAAATATTGTAAAAGTTCCTTCAATTTGGACGTATAACGTATTGCAGTATCAATGCCTTATCAAATTACTCTCTAGAGTTTAAATTGCTTCAAATTATTTTTTAAGATATGCACCGTTCTCTCTCTGTTGGATTTTTTTACAGTGAACAATGACATGTAGGCTGATGGCCATTTCAGTACATGGCGTTGAGTATATATTCAGCACCGATTAACTTTGCCACATCATTTAAACCCCAAATAAAGTAAAATAAAATAAAATGAGAGTAATGATTTGGGGGTGGCATCTCCACCATTAGGGTTGGTTTAGCCACCCGTTTAACCACTCGGGAGGTTCAATTGCCTCTTACCTAGGATTTGGTGGTGGTTTAACCATAATATTTGGACGAATAATATTCTTATTCTGCATCAGCATGTGCACTTTGCGGATATCGTATTTAGTAACTGCATTCACATCCTTATTTTTACAAAATCCGCCCTGACCTGCACATGTGCGGACGATTTTTTATTTTTTTTATTTTTTTGGTACTATCTGCCCATGACTTTCACTTTTCATTTTGGGATCCTTTTATAGGATTTTTTTGGTTTTTTAAACTATATATAACTTAATTTATATGATTTTGTTTTTTTTTTAATGTTTTTTAGATGTACTTAATCCAATTTTTGAACTAAATACACTTGTAAATTGTGATATAAAAATAAAATTGAATTGTAAATATTGAGCAATAAAACCCGCATTCCATATTCCTTTTCTTAAAAGAAATTATTTTAGCTTTATAAGAGAATTTTAAATATGCATATGAGTATACGGATGTTGATGTTGATATTATTTGCCTCTGCCTACCCATATTCTGTTATCTGCCTGCATATGTGCGGATAGTAGAAATAATATTTGCTTGCTCTAAGTTAAGGGTTAAAAATTCACTCGCAACCTATGCGGACAAGTGTTTTGGTCATTGATGTGGTTCGGATAGCCTTGAACGCTAATTAATTAAGTTGGAGGTGCAGGCAACCCTTAAATTAACATTGTAAATCTCTATTGCATGACTCTAAACACAACGAAAAGAAAAGCTTTCATGAAGGCTAATATTCAATCCCCAGTCCGTTTGTCACGGTATAAATTGATGAGCAGGGAGATACCAACTTGTGGCAGGGAGGTCACGCTGCTAATTACAAATTTATGGATAAAGTTATTTTTCGAATTGGGTTAACGAAATTTCTTCAAATTCAATTTATTAAACCGACATCTGTTCCAAATGCACATACGATTCACTTGAATTATTAAAAATTAAAGTTATTAATTTTTTACACGACTCACTAACCCAATACAAAATTAACGGATTATAACTAAGAGGTTTGACACATTTAATTAAATGAATCGAGTTAAAGTTAATCTATATAGTTTTGTACGGATACGTCAACGTGACTTGAACAAGACACAACATTTAAGATTGTCAATTTTTGGCATGATTCATAAACTCGATACAAAATTAGTGAGTTATGATTGAAATAATGTCTTGACCCAATTATTAATAGCCAATATACTCTTTTATCTATGTTTTAACATGACTAGAACCCGACATGAAAATTATAAATAATAAAATAAAAAAAAAGTGACAATGAAATATTTTGAATAAATGTAACATTATAGAGTGAATTGAACAAAACTCTCCGGAGTCATTTTAAAAGAAGACTTTGATTAAAATTGATAAGTTATACGTATGATCCTAATCCTATCTCATGTAATCTTAAACTACAAATAATTTTTTCCCAAGCACTAATGCAAATTAAACTACTTAATGGTTGATACCCACGTGGCGTCACAGCCTTGTTTCTTCCGAGCAAAACTCTGGTTTAACCCCCAAAAATTGAATGAAGAGTCAATGATTGGAGGCATTGATAGACGTAACCCTGACCGACAACTACAAGTAGGCAGCTATAAATGCGAAAAATCTTGGAAAATACGCAGCCAGCGTGACACAACCAATCACACGCACATACGACCAATGGGTACAATCCTGGCCTAACACTTCTTTCTTTTTTTTTTTGGTCTGTCTTTCTTCATTTTATATTCCCAAAAAAAAAAAAAAAAAAGAATTTGATAACATGTTGCGCTACACCAGCAACCCATATGGACATCTACACCATTGACTTTGGTTTCACCCAATTTGACCGACTTATGATTAGTGACAACCTAATTAATTAAGATTAATTAGGAACATATGATTGAGTGCACGGCTTGGATTATTTTGCGTTTTAGAATATTCAAAAGAATGGAGTTTACAAAGTGTTTTTTTAAACAATTTTATATGAAAAGAAAACATTGCGCCATGAGATCTTGGATCACACGTGATCAATTTATTTGTCGGAATGTGAAAGAAATTAAGCACCAATTATAGGGTCTGCGTTGGCTTCGAAATAAAATACCATGTTGTTGGGTCTACAATATGATTGAAGGAAAAAAAATTCAATAAAAAACAACAAGTAGTTAATCTCGATCTATTTGTTTTCACTAATTAATCTCTTGTTTAAAGTAGGTTAGGTTGCTCTAATTAAAATTTCAAACCACGTTTTGAAAGCAAATGGGGTTTTTCTAATAGGTTAGTAACATTTACGACAAGAAGTATAGGACAATTTTTGTTAATAACTTTTTGTTTTGTCTTTTGTTTTTATCATTTCAAGTACCCCAAGAAATTAATATAAACAAACACTTCTTAAAATACAAAACTTGTTATGCTTCTATCACACATCATAATCTTTTTCAAACCAAAAAAAATACTCTCCACAACATTAACAAATTAACGTATCCATAGTTTTCTGATTTGACTTTTCCTTGTCCAAAACTTTTCTTTGGCCAAATTTTGTATAAATGTCTTTTTCTCTATTTTCTTGATTGTTAAACTTTAGCACTATACACCACCTAGATGAGTGGAGAATTGCCTTTTGTCGCCATCGTATCCGCCCTAAGTGAAGGGCGGTTTTGACTAATCATCCGCCTGTCTAGAGTAAGGAGATATCATCCGTAACCACCCACAGGTAAGCGATTTTTGGCTTTCATACACATTTGTGTCATAGTATTGTCATGAGTTAGAGAGAGGGAAGGCTTAACCAAATCAAATCAACCACAACCTCAACAAGCCAAAATTTATCTTTCATACAATTTAACCTGCTTATAAATGAATTAGATGTAACTAGACAAAATCCCTAGGATGACATGAACAAAACCTTAGAACATGCGTTACAAAATAAATAACGATTCGAATTAACAACAACAACAAAAAAAGCAATGAATTCCACAACGACGCAACATCAAAGAAAATTAATCGAAGCATACCACAACATGACGACGCTACAATGGCAATGAGAGAGGGAGCGACTTCAAGGACTCATGCAGCGACGCAGGAAAATAAGCCAAGGAATTGGATGGGTAATATTAAAAATATACATGGATAGAGTCTTAGGTTATGTTTGGTATGCATAATGAATATTCCACTAAAAAAAATTTATTGGAAATAGAAGAATATACCCTTGGAATAACCATTCTCATTGCTTATTGAGTTATAAGGGAATGATTACTCCAAGTATTATACTCTAATACCAACCTTTCTGTTCTAAATAAGAACTATATTTCTTTTATTAATAGAATAGCTATTTCGTGTACATACTAAACGTAACCTTAGTGATTCTTATTCTCTATTATGATGTGTTTTAATCATAATGCTGAATCAAGCCTTTGATGACCATTTCATTTGAAAACTATTTGGTGTCTAGTGAGGGAAATCAAAATCTTTTATAATATTCAAAATCTCATCCTACAAAGCATGTTTTTAAAGTCGTTCACTTGAGCATAGTAGTACTGTTGCACCCCAAACAATCCCTCCCTCAACGTACATGACACTCATGCGACTCAAATCCATAACCCTACCTCTAATTAATACCATTTATTAGATCGTACTTTGCCTATCTAATCCGATAATTAATTGGTATCTAATGAAAAAAGCTAAAAATATTTATGACATTCAAAATCACACCTTATAACACATGTTCTAAAAGCCAGCACCATTGCACCCCAACATACGTTATCTCTAAAATAACTCACAAGTCGGTAGAAGGAATACTTGAATAGGATTGGTCTGTCATGGTTGTAATTCTTTTGAAATCAATTGAGTGCAAGAAGAATGACCACAAGTAATTTTTTTTTTTTTTAATATTAAACTACTAGGGTTTGTTGGGAGATTAAGGATTTTTTTTGAACAACTCACATCATCTTATTATATCAGATCTGTAAGTGTCTGATCAAAGCCTCTATTTTCTTTGCAAATGATATTTTGGGCGATTTGATAAATGACTGTCATATCCTACATCAATGTCATGCATACAACTGGGTGCTTTTACTCTCTGCGAAAGCAATATCCCATCAAGAATATTAATGGGTGCTTATGAATTAAGAGTGAACTTAATTACCATTTGACTTGTTAAAATGCCCCTTGTAGGAGGTCCCTTTCCTAGCTGTCTCCCTCCCTTTTTCTTTCCCTGTTATACCATTTCTGCCCTAAGCTTGAGCTGGTTTTTTAGGGTTTTGCACAAAGGTTTCGTTATCATAACATAAAGAGTCAAAAAAAGGAAGAAAATGACGAGGCATAACCCTCCAATTTTGATAGTAATTGGAAACCAGTTTCTTGCAAAATTAGTTTGGAAAGTACCAAATTATTGCTTTAACTTCACGTTTAATGGTCCAGAATGATTGAGATTAGTGGCCACCACCATATTACTCATTAAATTATTTTATCATCTAAGCCCTGTCTTCATTAAGTTGTCTCATTTTTTTTAACCAAAATTGGAAAGTTCCAACTACCTTTGCCAACGGGAAATTACAGTCTGATTGGTTGGTTATTGGTCAGTAAATCCCTGTTTGGCTGTTTCTGTTACAAACTACATCTCACCATCGTGGATTATTAATAATTTTATTACTTTTCTTTAGTAAGTTAAACTTAACACATACAATACTTATTCTCATATTTAATATTTTAACACTTCTCTCACATATGTGAGTGGCAATTCATATTAGCGTGTCGGGTTTAAGTCATGTCAAGGTTATATATAGGACTATATATATCAATCCTAACTCGACCAACTTAATTAAACGGATTAAACTCATCGATCTTAATCTTTTAATTTTATATTAGGTTCGTGTTGAGTTCGACAATTATGTAAAAAATTGTCGGCCATTATGTCGCTAGTCAAGGCATATATGGGCATATTATCATATATGTCAACTCTAACTCGATTTATTTAATTAAACAGATCAATTTTTTTAACCTTAACCATTTAATTTGGTGTTAAGTTCACGTCAGATTCACAGATTGTGTTAAAAATTACTTATTCTACACATATAATTCAAACTAATTAATCAAGTTGGATTGAGATTATTTATTAATTATTTGTCCGAATTATTAGTGATTTATATATATATTAATATATATATAAAAGAGACCCCATATATATAAGATTCACTCGTTAGATAAATAATTGTAAAATCCAAAATTTATTTGAGCTTATTGAGATTTTTCAGATCATCACCTCCTTAAATGGCTAGCAGGCTGCTTGTCCAATTAAGCTAACCCACCAAAACTATAATTGCTATGATTTTATTATTATTATTTGGGGACGGTTTCTGGTTATTATATTCTATCATTGTCAGCTGGCAAGAGTGTAAATGGTCATTAAAGATGATGAAAAGTGATGCGACTGAGGCGGTGGCAGTGAAGAGCCAAGGGTTTCTATCACGTACAAGTCGTCGTATGGTAGTGTCATGTTGTTATCTCCGACATCATCCATCTCACTTTCTCAGCCACCCATACTGCTACTGTTACTAGCTCCTCGTGCGGCTGCGTCACCATGATGTCTGTCTCCGACAACATCCATGCCCCTCATGGTCCACTTCACTCTCTCAAACGCGGCTGATGTAGGCTGGATACATATCAACAACTATAATACATAAAACAAAGAATAAAAAAAAAAACGACATGAATGGAGGAAGGGTTTCTGTTTTCGCAATCTTAATAATGGAGTTTTATGGTCAACAATGGAAGACGGTTGAATCTTCCCACCCAAAAGAAAGAAAGAAAGAAGGAAGAATTACACATAAAAAAAAAAAAAAAAAGTGTTTATTCATCAAAAAGAAAATAATTTGAGAAGAAATCAATCTAACTTTATGTGGTGTTAAAATGTACTCAAATGTCATTTTTTTTTAAGAAAAAAAAATATTTTGTACAGTTAAATTTATGTTCATTGATTTTACAGATTCTGTTAGTGTGACACGTTATAGTAAATAAAATTTTGATATGTGTCATATTTAAACTAGTACCGTACTTTTAAAATTCGTTAAGCTAGTAAATGAAATTTAACTGTAGGGGAATAAATATTTGTTTTTGGGGCATATCTCAAAATTCTCTCTGAGTTCATTTTAATACTATACGGAGCTAATTGCAACTCAGGTAAACTACTAGGACTAATTTTGCATTTTTTTTTTTAATTTTTTGCTTTTATTGAGGTACAAATAACTATTAAATAAACTTAACGACTAAATCCTAACCCTAATTTAATGACTTAATTTGGGCCAAACCTATTTAGGAAAAAAAAAAAACAACAACAACATCACCACCACCTCACTCTTGAAACAAAACATAAAAATTTAAACCTTAATAATTCAATTAACAAATAGAGCTAAAATTAAATTAGAGAACCAATTAATTAACTCTTGTTTCTTTCCTCATCAAAGGCAAATAAACACCAACGGTAGATTTGAAGGAAAAAAGATAATTAGAAACGAGGGGCAAGAGACATGATTTGTGTAAATCAACTCCAAAACAAGAAATAATATCAGAAATTGGAATTAATTACATCTAGCTAATAGCCTGTTTGGAATCTCTTAGGTAAAAGCTTCATTTTTAAACTTTTGTTAAAAGTATTTTTTAGCTATTTTTAGGCTTTTTGGACCCTTAAAAACACTTTTAATTTTTTTATCAAACGAATACATTTTTCAAACAGACTTTTTGAATATAAAAATCACTTTTAGACTCTTCAAACGCAATTTCAAACATGCCCTAAATCATTTTAATAGATCGACACTCATCATAATCTTTTTTATTTATTAGAAAACATTTGTGATCCCTTAATTTCCTTTTTCTAATATATTTATTTATTTTAAGGAACCCCTCCTAAGAATTGAATAATCTGGCCGTAGCTTTCAATTCCTTCAGGCTGGCAATAT
Organism: Carpinus fangiana; assembly: GCA_006937295.1. Classification (NCBI taxonomy): domain Eukaryota; kingdom Viridiplantae; phylum Streptophyta; class Magnoliopsida; order Fagales; family Betulaceae; genus Carpinus; species Carpinus fangiana. Next base: position 4,932,365 of record CM017328.1, on the reverse strand, counting down.
CATGGTTTTCAGCTACCTGAATTTACACAAGATGGATACTATTCGATATTGCAGGTCAGTTTCATGGACCACGATGATTGAAATTACATTTATAACCTAAACCACCACATAGAAGCCATTAATTGTTGTATACCATAACATATATGTGAAAAGAAAAATGAATTATATTATTATTATTATAGTACCCTAAAAGAGTGAGGAAGAGGAAGAGGAAGGGGAAGGCTGTGGTATATAATTTCCTATATAGGCAATGTCCTTTTCAAACAGTCCCAATCAACCAACAATAAAGCTTCCTTTTCAAGTGATGATGATCACAAAATGATAGTGAAAGTAAAGCTTTGGAAACCCATTCCTTTCCCTTCATCCTTCCCCCAAATGATTAGCCCCTCTACCTGGGTCTCAAACTTTTGCTTGTCTCCATAGAAAAAAGAAAAAGAAAAAAAAAGTAAACAACATTTCCTGTCCCCAAAATAATTAACTACTTCACCACCAAGGGCATCCAACTTTTGTGCTACTTCTAAGATACAATAACACATGGACCGAAGAGATTTGATCCATATAGCAAATTATCGGTTAAAATTAGGGTTAAAGGATTTGACTCGTTTAACTAAATGAGTATATAGTTGTATACGCATGTGTCGACACTATCAGAACCTGACATATGACACAAGGATTATTAATTTAATTTTGACACAAACTCAAGGTTGATTAGTTTTATTAAATGAGTTGGTTAGAATTGACTTATATAACTTTATATCTATGCATCAACACAATTTTAGCTAACTCAACCCTAATATTGAAAGCTAGACAAATAAAATATGATCAATGATATGAAAAATCAATGCATCAAGCGGTCACAATACATTTGATCCATTCCTCCTGCCAAATCGTTTGAGTGGAATGGGTTTATATCACATAATTGCCATAGTTAACTTAAAACTAGGGTCATTAACTTATTTCAACCCGACCCTCTATTAATTTGAACAGTCTTTAAGATTCCCTTGGCCCCCTCATGAGACCATCCATGCACCCAATCCACTAGTAATCAAGTCAAAAGTTGCAATTAGAGTGCCTTGAGAAGAAAATACCTTCCATGTCTAATCATAAAGCTAAGAGATAACCCTGATTAAAGTTTCTTGTCTCCAATTGATAATAACTTTGATTTGACACCAACAAAAACTCCAGTTAATTATACGTACAACCCACATACAATTTTGGTCCTTAATCCTTTCACTCTAGCCGACAATAAACGTGCCCTAAAAAAGTTGTAATTCGAGAAGTTTTAACGTAAGACATGACAGCTTAATTTGTCGTACAAAATGGATGAACAATGTGAGAAAAAAAAAAAGAAGAAAAAGTAAAACAGCTAGCTATAATTAATGGCCACTGCTTTCCGCAAGAATTCCTTCAGTGGCGATCATTTCATACACAGATAATGATGTCCGAATATTTTCTTGTCTGGAGAAATTTGATTGTTCATGCCATCCATCATCCATGTCCTCGTCAACGTGTATTTTGTATGTCGGCTTACGCCAAAGATTTACTGAAAATTCCACTGCTTGCCGTATATATGTGTGTGTGTCGTTAATTGGCAACCAACGAAAGAGAAATGTGCCTTTTTTGTACGTGAAATAATAATATTATTGCTTGCTTTAGTTTGTGAAAAGAAGAAGTTGACACCAACTTCAAAAGTAGTCGTTGTGTATCTTCAGCTGTATTCAAAGTCAAAGATTTCCGGCTTGGCTACAATCATCATATATATATATATATTCAATTTTGTTCTTCTCTTTGCTATTTTCTTCGGTGGGGGGAGGGGGGGAGCTTAAACAATCATTCTTACGTACGTATTACTAGAAATCCACATGTTTTCTAATGTTTTTTGGAGGAGGAAATTCCAAATTTATTCTTCCCAATAATTATACCTTTTACAAGTCCAAATTCGTGTCTCTTAGATTATCTTACTTAAAGTCGCAATGTTCAAGCATAAACAAGATAGGATCCTAATCTTTCATTTCTTATCATTTAGTTGGCCGACAAAGGAATATATATATATATATACACAAAGGAAAATTATATATGCATGCATGTATGTATAAATCTAATTAAACTATAGATTATCTTGATGGGTAATCTTATATACAACATTATTATTTTATAATTATTTTATAATATTGATATGGCAGTATCAACCAATCATTGATTTTTATTTTTTTTAATAAGGGCTGATTCAAGGATTAGTTGAGAGTTTGGAGACCATCACGTCAGCATTTTGAGATAAAAATATAGTCTGTAATAATATTACTCTAATTACTTGATAAGTTCTTTTGGAAAAAAAAAAACTTGACGAGTTATTTTTTGTTTTTTTCTACAGAGACCCCAAGTTGAGCAGTAATCTCAGAAGCTCGGGTGTTTATTTTTTGGGCCATTAATCCAATTGTGTTGGGCTATCACTTGCTCAAATCTAACAATTAAAAAGAAGAGAGAACGAAGACAAATTGTAGAGCCAGTGAGACATGGGCTCTACTCCTCTCCTTCACGAGGTTTGCTTCACAACGATGGGCCGGATGCCAAGGTTAGCCCACCTTGTGTGTGGACATCATCCTGTTACACTCATAGCCCATTTTTCGTAGATTGGGCTGAGTGAGCCCACGAAATCATGGGTCCCTAATTGCAACGCTGGATCCTTTCCATAATTCAAGTTGAGCTTTATATATATATATATATACACACGCGTGTTGGGGGAAAGGGGGGGCGCAAATGCTAGGGGTTCTCCCGGAACAGGATCATCTCCATTTCAACTCAAATGGAGAGTATCCATTTAGTATAAAATGGGGAGTAGTATTGTCTTAATATTAAAGTTGAATGACTAAATTTACAATATTATCCCTCATTTTACACTAAATGGATATTCTCCATTTCATTTGAAATTGAGAGGATCCTATTCCGGGTTGTCCCAGTGTTTTTTTGGTGTTTTTTCAACTGTGATATGACTTTTAAAATTACCAATAGATTAAAAGTCAATAATAATAATTCCAAATCTGTCGATGATTTTAAAAGCTACATCACAATTGAGATAATACCAGAAGAACCCCTAGTATTTTCATTACTTCATATATATGTATATATATATCTCGTTTATATTCAAATTAAAAAAATATCATGTGCCACGTATATTTGTAATTACGTGAATCATAGAGTCGGTATGATAATCTGACTGATGATTCTTTACTAAATAACCTCATTGGCTCATTTCATGGCACATGCCAAATGCCATCATATTAAAAGAGAAGCTAATACGATCACAAATACGACTCTTTAATAACTGTCCGAACAAGTTTGAATGAAAGAATATTTTGTTGTTATTCATTATATTGTTAGATCCGATTCAACAAGTTTTTAATGAAATCATGAAATTTTTACTAAAAAAAATAAGGGTAAATATATTATAAGTCCTTGAGTTGACGCGCCAAAATTTTTATCTTCCTAATTTTTGTTTTTTTATCAAAAAATTTACTTTTTGGGTCAATCCCAATAAAATCTCTATTGTCAAAATTTTCTAATCGCAATTAGTTTCAATCAAAATGCACCATTTTGTCACATTAGCATATTAATTTTTTATTACTTTAATTTAAAAATTAAATATAAAATAAAAATTACAGAGAGACAGAGAGTGTCGAAGATGGTGGGTAAGGTGAAAAATTTTCAGAGAGAATGTAGAAAAAGTTTTCAGAGAGAGCGTCGCCGTGGGTGCCAAAGCAGCTTCTACTTTACCGGCGACTGTACACACAGCTTCCCGACGCCTTTATGAAAAGAGGAAGAATGAAAAGGCTCGCCGTTTGGTTGAGGGGAAGAAGAAAATTGAAATGTCATGCTCTTGGTGTTTCAAGACCAGGTAGTTCCAAAAAAAAAGAACTGCCTCACGAGGAAGAGTTTGTTGTAGAGGCCTCTGCATCAAGTTGTGTACCAAAATCTCCGCTGGTTTTCCAGTTGCTAGTTATTTGGATTCTGATTGATAACGGTAGAATTAGTTAGGAAATGAAGGACTTGTCTAAGTAATTAAACTGTTGATGCAACAGATTATTATTAGCTGAAAATATGTTTCGTAGCTTTCCAAATGATATACCTCATCTCTTACAGCAATTTAGTCTTATCATGTGAAGGGGAGGGAAGAAAAAGAATAACAGATAAAATAAAAATAAAAAGAAGAACAAATCAATGGTTTCTAACTTTCTAACTACCATATATTGGGTAATTTTGCTTAGAAAAAAAAATATATTGGGTAATTTTTTTATTTTTTATCCTGAGACCCCAATTTCATATTTGGCGCCTCTCTGGAAATTTTTCAAACCTTATTCACCGTTGACGCTCTCTCTCTAGATTTTTCTTTTTTTTAAAAAAAAATTTATTCTAGATTTAATTTTTAAATTAAATTAATAAAAAATCAATATGCTGACATGGCAAAACGGTGTGTTTTGATTGGGATTAACGATGATTAGAAAATTTTAACGGTAAGAATTTTATTGGCACATTGATTGACCTAGAAAATAAATTTTGGGAAAAAAAAAACTTAGAAAGATAAAAATTTGGGCGTATTAACTCAGGGACTTATAATATATTTACCTAAAAAATAATTTACGGGAGTCATGATATTAGTCTTGTTTTAGCATATAAATGTATGGAGTATGTCTGTTAAAAATTTTATTTTCTAACTTTAATTTTGTCTTAAAATAAATTATTAATAAACAATATAAATTAATCGTCATTTCATCTTACATCATAATACTTTGGAGTAACTTCACCTACTTCACAAACTATCATGCATTTTACAAATACATTTTTAAAGTTTAAAAACTCACACTTTAATGTATTGATCTTTTGGTTTTTTCCAATTACCCCATCCGTTTTGATTTAACTTCCATCAGTTTCTATTAAACAATAAATTTGTATTATTATATTTTTTTTAAAAAAGGAACCCACCAATTTGTGGGTCACAAAGTGACCCAACGGAGTACCCATCATGGGTCTGGTGACCCACTGTAGGTCACTTTTTATAAAAAAAAAATATAATAATAATAATAATAATAATAATGTGTCATTTGTAAATAAATGTAAATTTAAAACTTTTTTAAAATTTTTGAGGTATTAAAAGTTATTTTTACTCATTCTACTGTTTGATTTAAAACCAATCTCTAATAAAGGAAGGTAATTGACAAAAAGAAAGAAAAAAAAAACAAAAGATCAGTGAAATTTTTTAAACATGGGAAGTGTTTGCAAAAACGTGACGTTTCATGGGCCAGTGAAATTACTATACTTTTTAATTGCTTATTTAAAAATAAAATAAAATTCATAAGGCGGATACTACTTTATTATCCTCTCTCATGTAAATTAACACGTACAAATTCAAATATAACGGTGGATATATGAATAAATGCAAAGTCTGAAGCTTTTGTTCGTGAATCATTAAGGCGAGACTCGAGAGAGAGGTTTTAGCCGTTTAGATGATGGTTATGGACGATGACAGAGAGGGCGTGTCGCTGCCATCGGGGCCGGACGCGAAGAAGAGGCGAGTGAGCTACTTCTATGAGCCGAGCATAGGGGAGTACAACTACGGGCAGGAGCATCCGATGAAGCCCCATAGGATCCGGATGGCCCACAACCTCATCGTCCAATACCAGCTCCACCGTCGGATGGAGATCAACCGGCCATTTCCGGCGGGGCCCGCCGATATCAGGCAGTTCCACTCGCAGGAGTACGTGGACTTCCTCGCCTCCGTCACGCCGGTGACCCTCACCGACCCGGCCTTGTCGCGCCAACGCAAGCGCTTCAACGTCTGCGACGACTGCCCGGTATTCGACGGCCTTTTCGGCTTCTGCCAGGCCTCCGCCGGCGGCTCCATTGGCGCAGCCGCTAAGCTCAATCGCGGCGACGCCGACATCGCCATTAACTGGGCCGGTGGCCTTCACCACGCCAAGAGGGCCGAGGCCTCCGGTTTCTGCTACGTCAACGACATCGTGCTTGGCATTCTCGAGCTTCTCAAAGTTCACGGGGTATTTTTGGACTTCTCTGTTTTTGTTAATTTTTATATCCAACTCATTGTTAACGTGCTCCACGATACATTTGCTTCAGATTTTTTTAGGTTTGTGTTAAGTATGATATACATTGTACTAATATTGTCTTGTGTGTATTTGCGTGTCATCAAGTTTTGAGCTTTATTGAATTCTGGGTAGTGTTTTGGTTGTTGCTGAGACAAATTCTTATGAATCATTCTCTGTTTTTCTTTGGATGGTTAGCTGCAGGCTTGTAGCTTGGCTTTTCATTCTTAACAATTAGAAGAATTATTATTATTATTTATTCTTCTTTGAATAGAACATTCTCTGGTTGTTCTTATTTTGCTATTGGGTATTGGATTTCGAGCTTAGTTAGTTTTCGGATGTTGGATTAGATTTTAATGTTGCTGGGCTTACACATTGGTATATTTGGCTGAGCAATTAATTCATTTGTTATCCCTGGGTAGCGTGTACTCTATGTAGATATTGATGTTCACCATGGAGATGGGGTTGAGGAGGCATTTTACGCTACTGACAGAGTCATGACGGTGTCCTTCCATAAATTTGGGGATTTCTTTCCAGGGACCGGGCAAATTAAGGACACAGGGAGTGGGATTGGGAAGAACTACGCCCTGAATGTCCCATTAAACGATGGAATGGATGACAAGAGTTTCCGTGGTCTGTTTCGGCCCATCATTCAAAAAGTCATGGAGGTCTATCACCCGGAGGCAGTTGTTCTTCAATGCGGAGCGGATTCATTGTCTGGTGATAGGTTGGGGTGCTTCAACTTGTCTGTGAAGGGCCATGCCGATTGCCTTCATTTTCTTAGATCTTTCAACGTGCGTCTGATGGTCTTGGGTGGTGGAGGGTATACAGTCCCCAATGTTGCCCGGTGCTGGTGCTACGAGGTATTCCTCTTCATTGTGTTACTCTGTCTCTCTACCTTTTTGCCACACTCCTTAATAACTTTATAGGCGATGAGATATCATTTTTATGAGTTAATTTGCTACTTTGTCACAGACAGCAGTTGCAGTCGGAGTGGAGCCTGATAATAAATTGCCTTACAATGAATATTATGAGTATTTTGGCCCAGATTATACTCTTCACGTTGAACCATGCAACATGAAGAATCTAAACTCACTCAAAGATATGGAGAAAATAAGGTACTATTTGAGTACTGTGTTTTTTGCCTTTTATTTTCCACCCCTTGTATTACTTGCTTATACATTCTGCTATAGTTGATGTTAGTAATTGAATTGCCAAATTTATTTAAAATTTATACTAAGCCTTTAAGTGGTGACACCAATTAACTGAAATGTCATACCTTTGTCTCAAATAATCATTCTCTGTATTTGTGTTTTTTTTGTGCGCACGTTGTGTGTCTCAGTGTCTCTGCTGAGAAAGCATCTTCCTATAATGTTGTCCAGTGTCCAGTGTATTGTGTTGGCTGTTTGAGTCCATCATCATTCTTGGTGTAGCTATGTTCTACTTTCATTTTCCTTTTTGTTTGACAGATATTTTGATCTTGTAATTTTCAGGAATACGGTGCTAGAGCAACTTTCAAGAATACGGCATGTACCTAGTGTACCTTTTCAGGCAACACCACCCACCACAAAAGTCCCGGAAGAGGTTGGTGGCCTGTATTGAATTTCTCATTTATCCTCTTCACTAAATCTCTTTGTTTTGATCTTACTGGAGGTTTGGTTGGATGTAGGCAGAAGAGGACATGGATCAAAGGCGAAAACCTTGCATATGGAATGGTGAGGAGTATGAATCTGATCCGAACAAGAGAAGCCTCAAAATACTGAGCTAAATTTGTTTTCTAACTTATTCTCTTTGCTTTGGCAGAGATGACCCCAAAGCTTATTAAGGCCTCCATCTCTAAGGTGAGAGCCCGAGTCCCAGAAGTTGTAGATCCCCTAGTGAGCAAGAGGTTTAATGCTTCTTTTGTCTCCTCCAAATCTAAAGGTAATCAGGGGAGAATGGGTCTTCCTCGGGTGAGGAAAGGAAAGGGGACAACCTTCGACCTGCCTGACAAGAGGTTTAAGGTTTCTCTTGTCTCCTCCAAATCTAAAGGCGATCGGGGGAGAATAAGTCTTCCCCAGGCCAGGAAAGGAAAGGAGGCAACCTTTGACCAGTCTGAAGACTCATCTTCTGAGTTCGATCTGGATGAAACTGCCACCCTGCCTTCTTTGGGGTCCGACATTGGTCCTCCAAATAGACGGGGAGAGATCTTCAAGGATCCAGTAATGGCGCTTAGCAGACTCTTTCCCGAGGACTACTTGGAAGAAAAGTACAAGGAGTCGTTCGGGATTCTTAGCGAGGAGCTTTGCCATTCTCTTATTGGGGTGAGTGCCTTGATTTCTTCTCATTATAGTCCGGTTCCTCCTGACACGTGTTGACTTGATTACGCCATTGCCAGGCGGTGTTATGTGCTCTTGCACTCAATAGGGAGCTAAAGAGGCTGCACACAATCATGAGCGATCTCCAAGCGGCAAGGAAAGGAACGAGGGTGGCCTTTGACCAGCCCGAAGACTCATCTTTTGAGTTTGATTTGGATCAACCTGCCACCCAACCTTCTTCGTGGATGTCATCCGACATTGGTCCTTTGGACAGACAGGAAGAGATCCTCAAGGATCCAATAATGGCATTTAGTAGGCTATTTCCTGAGGACTATTTGGGGGAAAAGAGCAAGGAGTCATTCGGGATCCCTGGTGAGGAGATATGCCATTTTCTTGCCCGGGTGAGTGTCTTGGTTTCGTCTCATTGTATCCCTTTCCTCCCAATGTGTTGATTGATTACGCTTGAGATCCTTAGGGAGGTGCTTTTCCATCCTGTCGCCAGGGTGAGTCTTGGTTTCTTGTCATTGTAGTCCCTTTCCCTCAACACATTGAGTTGACTTGATTACATCATTACCAGGCGGTGTTATATGCTGTGTCTCTCATTAGGGAGCGGAAGAGGCTGGACATGATCATGAGGGATCTGCAGGAGGTAAGGAAAAGAAAGGGGGTGGCCTTTGACCAGCTCGAAAATTCATCTTTTGAGTTCAATCTGGATCAACCTTCCACCCTGCCTTCTTTGGGGATGCCGTCTGATACTGGTCATTCAGACAGACGGGGAGAGATCTTCAAAGATCCAATAATGGCGCTTAGTAGGCTCTTTCCCGAGGACTATTTGGAGGAAAAGAGCAAGGAGTCATTCGGGATCCTTAGTGAGGAGCTTTGCCATTTTCTTGCCCGGGTGAGTGTCATGGTTTCTTAGTCCTTTTCCTCTCGACGTTGTGATGACTCAGATTCTGTTATTGCCAGGCGATGTCATGTTTTTTGGCTCTCATTGAGGAGAGAAAGAGGTTGGACACAATCACAAGGGATCTCCAGGAGGGGAGGAAAGGAAAGGTGGCGGCCTTCGACCAGCTCAAAGACTCATCCTTTAAGTCTGATCTGGATCAGTCTGCTACCAAACCTTCGTGGATGTCGTCTGACATTGGTCGTTTGGACAGACGTGGAAAGATCTTCAAGGATCCAATAATGGTGCTTAGCAGGATCTTTCTTAATGACTATTTGGAGGAAAAGAGCAAGGAGTCGTTCGGGGTCCTTAGCGAGGCGCTTTGCCATTCTCTCGTCGAGGTGACCATCTCGGTTTGGTTTCTTCTCATTGTAGTCATTTTCCTCCCAACACATGTTGACTTGATTACGTCATTGCCAGGTAGTGTTATATACTCTAGCTCTCAGTGTGGAGTGGAAAAGGCTGGAGAAGATCACGAGGGATCTCCAGGTGGAGAATATGTTCCTTAAGCCGGATCAACGACGTCTAGAGAATTCGCACAAGCTCTGCCGGAGAGCTATGGACAAGGAGAAGAAAGAGCACAAGGTTAGGGCCCAAAGGCTCTTAGAAGTGCTTGAGGCCATTCAATCCAAGCTTGACGAGGCTCGCGCCCAACTGAGGATTCGGGTAGACTACTCAACTGAACTCAAGGCCTTCCAGTGTGAGTTGCTATCAGAGAAGTGCATGATTGCTTGGTTGACCGAGGTTGATAAGAATTTTGAGGCTCTTCAGGCCCTTTGTGATGAGTTGGAGGCCAAAAAGATTGAGCTTGAGATGGTGCGGGATGAGCTGATGTTTGAGAAGGCCAGGTTCGACAAGCTTGTATCGGTTTGGACTGTCCTTGAGGTTGCTCGGGCTAAGTTGCAGGCAGCTCGAGTAATATTCCTCTCCTAAGTTTGGCAACATGTCAATAGTTTATAGGTAGATAATGTTTATTTTTCTATTTTGACCAACAATTGTAGTATAGTTTTATAGATGGTTAATTATTAATTAAGATACATATATTTTAAAATAGGTTAGGTTTTGGTGATATATAGACTATAGTATAGGCAAAGAGTTTATCTTCAATTCGGTCGTGGCGTAAAAGACTGAGTTTACGCCCACCAATAGGAGCAAGACACCTCAGCTAAAACAAAAAAATTGCAAAAAACTTGTATAGAAAAAAAAAACACTAGATTCAGTCGGCCAAAGAAAAAAAGAGAAGGAAAACGAAGAAGAAGAAGGCTGGCCAGCGACCCACCCACCCATGGCCGGCGACGCCCACCCACCCAGCGCTGCCATTCCGGCCCACGCCCACCCACCATGGTACCCCGTGGCTCCGGCGTGACCCACGTTCATCTTCTCCAACGGATCCCGGACCCCTCTAGGGTTAACTTTCAAAATCTAGGTTTTAGTTTTGAATCTAAAAACGATTTTTGAGGCATTAGAATCGAGTTTTGAGGCATTAGAAACGATTTTTGAGGCATTAGAATCGATTTTTGAGGTTGGATTTGTGTTTTTCGGTGTTTTCCGGTTGGGTTGGCCGGAAATGAAGAACGTCGTCAGAGATGGTATTGCCGGAGATGGTGAGTGCCGTCGCCGGAGAGGTGAGGGAGAACTGGAGAAGAAGAAGACAAAAAAAAAAAAAGAAAAAAAAGAAAGAAACCAGCAGGTGTGTGAGGGAGAAGAAGGAAGAAAAAAAAAATTGGGTGTTTTGTTCTCATTTTATTTTTCTTGAAATGATGAGGTGTCAGCATATAAATGGAGGGCAGAAAACCCCCCCATTTTGCCCCATCCGTATAGCAGCTGCACTCATAGGCAAAAGCTCGAATCCGTACCCCAAATTTGTTATAGTGGCCAGTGGGCCGGGTGTCGCCCATTGTTCCTATATTGGGCTAATTGAGCCCACAAAATCTTGGGTCCCTAATTGGAACGCTTGACTTTTATATCGTTTTTATTCTTCTAATTTCTAATTCTAGGTATAATGTTGTCCAAATGTCAATTCTACTTTCCTAATTCTAATTCTTGTTTATAATGTTATTCATGATAAACAAGTTTAATGAAATCATGAAATTTTTACTAAAAAATAATAATTTACGGGAGTCTTGATAAGTAGTCTTGTTTTAGTAGATAAATGTATGGAGTATGTTAAAATTTTTTATTTGCTAACTTTAATATTGTCTTAAAATAAAATACTAATAAACAATGCAAAATAATTTTCATTTCATCTTACATCATAATACTAACTTTACTTAGTCCCTAAATGTCACGTCCTTTTGCAAACACTCTCCTAAAGTTTAAAAACTTTCACTTTGATGTATCGATCTTTTGATTTTTTTCAATTACTCTATTCCGTGAAGATTTTTTGTTAAATTCTAATGTAGGGGAGTGACAGTTGTAAAATGTCATCGGTATTTATTAAAAAATAAATTTGTATTATTATATATATATATTTTTTTAAAAAAGGACCATCATGGGTCACAAAGTGACCCAATGGAGGATGTGTCACTTTTTTTTTTAATATAATAATGATAATAATAATTAGTTATTTGTAAATAAGGGTAAATTTGATTTTTTTTAAAATTTTTTTGGAATATAAATGTATTTTTATTCATTCTACTGTCTGATTTAACCTCAATGTCTAACGGAATGGTGCTAATTGAAAAAAAATCAAAATATCAATATACTAAAGTGAGTTTTTAAACTTTGGGAGTTTACAAAAGATGTGACATTTCATGGGTAAATGAAGTTATTCCTACTTGTCTTCAATGAATAACTCAATTAGCTATGTACCACGTCTAATGAAGTGGATGTCACTAGTTCAAATCTTTATTTCCTATTCTTTTGTGTGGATATGTTAAAAAGGAAAAAGAAAAAGAAAAAGAAGTAACTCCTACTTTTTAATTGTTTTTTTTTAAATAAAATAAAATAAAATTGATCATAAGGTGCATACTCCTTTCAAAAAAAAAAAAAAAAACTACTTTACAGTTCTCTCTCATGTAAATTAACACGTACAAATTCAAATATAAGGATGGATATATGAATGAATAAATGCAAAGTCTGAAGGTTTTGTTCATGAATCATTAAGGCGAGACTCGAGAGAGAGGGTTTAGCCGTTTAGGACCTTAGGTGATGGTTATGGACGATGACAGAGAGGGCGTGTCGCTGCCATCTGGGCCGGACGCGAAGAAGAGGCGAGTGAGCTACTTCTATGAGCCGAGCATAGGGGAGTACAACTACGGGCAGGAGCATCCGATGAAGCCCCATAGGATCCGGATGGCCCACAACCTCATCGAACAATACAAGCTCCACCATCGGATGGAGATCAACCGGCCATTTCCGGCGGGGCCCGCCGATATCAGGCAGTTCCACTCGCAGGAGTACGTGGACTTCCTCGCCTCCGTCACGCAGGTGACCCTCACCGACCCGGCCTTCTCGCGCCACCGCAAGCGCTTCAACGTCTGCGACGACTGCCCGGTATTCGACGGCCTTTTCGGCTTCTGCCAGGCCTCCGCCGGCGGATCCATTGGCGCCGCCGCTAAGCTCAACCGCGGCGACGCCGACATCGCCATCAACTGGGCCGGTGGCCTCCACCACGCCAAGAGGGCCGAGGCCTCCGGTTTCTGCTACGTCAACGACATCGTGCTTGGCATTCTCGAGCTTCTCAAAGTTCACAGGGTATTTTTGGATTTCTCTGTTTTTGTTAATTTTTATATCCAACTCATTGTTAACGTGCTCCACGATACATTTGCTTCAGGTTTTTTGAGGTTTGTGTTAATTATGATATACATTGTACTAATATTGTCTTGTGTATTTGCATGTCATCAAGTTTTGAGCTTTATTGAATTCTGGGTCGTGTTTAGGTAGTTGCTGAGATAAATTCTTATGAATCAGTCTCTGTTTTTCTTTGGATGGTTAGCTGCAGGCTTGTAGCTTGGCTTTCCATTCTTAACAATTGTAAGAATTATTTTTATTATTTCTTCTTCTTTGAATAACATTCTCTGGTTGTTCTTATTTTGCTATTGGGTTTTGGATTTCGAGCTTAGTTAGTTTTCGGATGTTGGATTAGATTTTAATGTTGCTGGGCTTACACATTGGTATATTTGGCTGAGCAATTAATTCATTTGTTATCCCTGGGTAGCGTGTACTCTATGTAGATATTGATGTTCACCATGGAGATGGGGTTGAGGAGGCATTTTACGCCACTGACAGAGTCATGACGGTGTCCTTCCATAAATTTGGGGATTTCTTTCCAGGGACCGGGCAAATTAAGGACACAGGGAGTGGGATTGGGAAGAACTACGCCCTGAATGTCCCATTAAACGATGGAGTGGATGACAAGAGTTTCCGTGGTCTGTTTCGGCCAATCATTCAAAAAGTCATGGGGGTCTATCAGCCAGAGGCGGTTGCTCTGCAATGTGGAGCGGATTCGCTGTCTGGTGACAGGCTGGGGTGCTTCAATTTGTCTGTGAAGGGCCATGCCGATTGCCTTCATTTTCTTAGATCTTTCAACGCACCTCTGATGGTCTTGGGTGGTGGAGGGTATACAGTCCCCAATGTTGCCCGGTGCTGGTGCTATGAGGTATTCATCTTCATTGTGTTACAGTCTCTCTACCTTTTTGGCATACTCCTTAATAACTTTTATAGGTGATAAGATATCATTTTTATGAGTTAATTTGTTACTTTGTCACAGACAGCAGTTGCAGTCGGAGTGGAGCCTGATAATAATTTGCCTGACAATGAATATTATGAGCATTTTGGCCCAGATTATACTCTTCACGTTGAACCATGCAACATGAAGAATCTAAACTCACTCAAAGATATGGAGAAAATAAGGTACTTTTTAAGTACTGTGTTTTTTGCCTTTTATTTTCCACCCTGTTTGATAATGTGTATTACTTGCTTATACACACTGTTATGGTTCATGTTAGTGAATTTATTTAAAATTTTTAGTAAGCCTTGACACCAATTAACTGAAACGTCATACTTTTGTCTCAAATAATCTTCCTGCGTGTTGTGTTTTTTCTGTGCATACGTTGTGTGTCACTGCTGAGAAAGCATCTTCCTATAATGTTGTCCGTTGTCCAATATCTTGTGTTGGTTGTTTGAGTCCATTTTCATTCTTGGTGTAGCTATGTTCTACTTTCATTTACATTTTTTTTTGACAGATATTTTGATCTATGTAATTTTCAGGAATACGCTGCTAGAGCAACTTTCAAGATTACCGCATGTGCCTAGTGTACCTTTTCAGACAACACCAACCATCACACAAGTCCCGGAAGAGGTTGGTGGCACGTATTGAATTTCTCAATTATATTTTCTCAGTATCACCTCTTCACTATCTCTCTTTGTTTTGATCTTACTGGAGGTTTGTTGGATGTAGGCGGAAGAGAGCATGGATCAAAGGCCAAAACCTCGCATATGGAATGGTGAGGAGTATGACTCATATCCTGATGAAGACGACAAGCCTCAACATACTGATCTAAATTTGTTTTCTAACTTATTCTCTTTTCTAGATAAGTCTGATCTGGATCAGCCTTCCACCCAGCCACACTTCAAGAGAGCTAAGCCATTGTGGAAAGTTGAAGGTGGTTCTCATGAGGTCAAGTTTCTAGAGTCTCTGGAAGTGAACGTCCCATCGTTTTCCAGAAATCTAAGTCTTTCGGATGAGCTAAGGTCAAAGATGTCTGAGCCAACCGCCAGACCCTCTGGGTTGTATTCCTTGACTGCACAAGCTCTGAGGGCAGGGACACCTCAGACTTCGGACACACAAGTCCTGGGATCTGCTGGGATTAATCATCCCCAAACCAGAATCTCATGTCCCTCAGACACTCAAGTTCCGGTCACGGAGGTGAGCGATGTCCCAAGCGTGGGTGCTTCACAGCCTTTGGGTGCGGATCATAGTGAAGGGGAACACTTAGGATTGCGTCCTGAGGAATTTTTGAGGGCTCTCTTTCTTCGGGACCCCTTTGTGGCTCTTAACGAACTTACTGAAGGGGACCCCTTTGCGGCTCTTAAGGAACTNGTTTTGATCTTACTGGAGGTTTGTTGGATGTAGGCGGAAGAGAGCATGGATCAAAGGCCAAAACCTCGCATATGGAATGGTGAGGAGAATGACTCATATCCTGATGAAGACGAGAAGCCTCAACATACTGATCTAAATTTGTTTTCTAACTTATTCTCTTTTCTAGATAAGTCTGATCTGGATCAGCCTTCCACCCAGCCACACTTCAAGAGAGCTAAGCCATTGTGGAAAGTTGAAGGTGGTTCTCATGAGGTCAAGTTTCTAGAGTCTCTGGAAGTAAACGTCCCATCGGTTTCCAGAAATCTAAGTCTTTCGGATGAGCTAGGGTCAAAGATGTCTGAGCCAACCGCCAGACCCCCTGGGTGGCATTCCTTGACTGCACAAGCTCTGAGGGCAGGGACACCTCAGACTTCGGACACACAAGTCCTGGGATCTGCTGGGATTAATCATCCCCAAACCAGAATCTCATGTCCCTCAGACACTCAAGCCAGAATCTCATGTCCCTCAGACACTCAAGTTCCGGTCACGGAAGTGAGCGATGTCCCAAGCGTGGCTCAGACACTCAAGTTCCGGTCACGGAAGTGAGCGATGTCCCAAGCGTGGGTGCTTCACAGCCTTTGGGTGCGGATCATAGTGAAGGGGAACACTTAGGATCGCGTCCTGAGGTTTCTGATCATAGTGAAGGGGAACACTTAGGATTGCGTCCTGAGGAATTTTTGAGGGCTCTCTTTCTTCGGGATCCCTTTGTGGCTCTTAATGAACTTACTGAAGGGGACCCCTTTGCGGCTCTTAAGGAACTTATTCCCGAAGACTCCGAAGAGAGGTTGGCCCAATTGGTATCGACAACTACCAAGAGGGATCAGATACCATCAGCTGAGAGTTTTAGTAAAATGTGCCACGACTTTATAGTACATGTAAATGTTTCTTCATTTTTGCTCTTTGTTTTATACTAACCTTTCAATTTTTCTCATGTAACGATGAGTGTTGGTCTAATGTTTCAGATTACTATAGGTTTCACAGTCATGTACTCAGAGTTAAAGAAATCCAGAAAGCGCACTAGATCCAAGGAGGTAGAACTCGTTGCCGCTCATAAGGAAGTCGAGTCTGAGAGGGCTCGAGCTATTAGGCTTGAGGCGATGCTTGGTTGTGTAGTGAAGGAGCTTACCACCTGCAAGACCGAATTAGTTGAGGCTCGTGGCAAACTTAAGGATGCCCGGGCCGATTTGGTGAAAGAGCAGGCGAAGTCACAAGACCTCAGGCATCGGTTGAAAGCCAGCTTAACCAGTCTTTTAGACACTTTTGTAATGGGTTTCCGTCCCTTCTATGCTGGCTCTGCAGGAAACTTTACCTTTTGTGAAATATATATATGAAACCTTTGCTTTTGCAGCCTCAGCCTGAGAGTTATGAATGAAATTTTACTTGTTTTTCTTAGAGTTATGAATGAAATTCTACTCAAGGTAATTAGGTCCTCCCTCTCCCTCATTGTTTTGTTCAGTAGATCCATTTTCCTGGAAATTGAAACTTCATTTTCCAACTCAAAATACATATTCTAATTATTGCCTTTTTTTTTTTTTTTCCTTCAAATCTCCATCTCTCATCTCCCTCCCGTTTATGTAATTACCTTGGGACTACACAAGGGGAGAAAGATAGGAGATGAAAAATGGAGATTCGAATTAGTGATTTCTATTTTATGAAGTGTGGTTCAGTGATTTCAATTATAGCTGCAATAAGCTTTTTGTTAAAAAAAAAAAGAAAAAAGAAATTGGAACCGTACACTTACAAAACTGTTAATAGTTGGGGCTAAGCGAAATTTAATAAATAAATAAAAAATCATAGAATTTAATAGAATTGCCATGTCATAAAAACAATATATAAATGCAAGTCTTTAGCTTCCTATCGGTATTGTTGTACAATTTCACTCCCCCGAGTTAACACGGAGAGGGAGAGAGCGCCTAGGTGGTGGTTATGGCCGATAGCATAGAGGGCGCGTCGCTGCCATCGGGGCCAGACGCGAAGAAAAGGCGAGTGAGCTACTTCTACGAGCCGAGCATAGGGGATTACTACTACGGGCAGGGGCATCCGATGAAGCCCCACAGGATCCGGATGGCCCACAACCTCATCGTCCACTACGCGCTCCACCGTCGGATGGAGATCAACCGGCCGTTTCCGGCTGGGCCCGCCGATATCAGGAGGTTCCACTCGCTGGAGTACGTGGACTTCCTGGCCTCCGTCACGCCGGTGACCCTTACCGACCCGGTCTTCTCGCGCCACCTCAAGCGCTTCAATGTCGGCGAGGACTGTCCGGTCTTCGACGGCCTCTTCGGTTTCTGCCAGGCCTCCGCCGGCGGCTCCATCGGCGCCGCCGTCAAGCTCAACCGTGGAGACGCCGATATCGCCCTCAACTGGGCCGGCGGCCTCCACCACGCCAAGAAGGCCGAGGCCTCCGGCTTCTGCTACGTCAACGACATAGTGCTCGGCATTCTCGAGCTTCTCAAAGTTCACAGGGTATTTTTGTCATTTTTTATTTTCTCTGTTTTTCTTAATTTTTTGTTTTTTCATCCAATTCACTGTTAATATGCTACGGGATGCATTTGCTTCAGATTTTCTGAGCTTTGTGTTAATTATGGTTTGCATTGTACTAAAATTGTTTTGTGTGTATTTGGTGTGATCAAATCTTTGAGCTTTATTGATTTCTGGGTTGCTGAGTTTAATGATTATGAACCGTTCTGTTTTCTGCTTTGAATACTATATTTAGTCCGTTAAAAAGGTACAGACCTTTTATGCTATAGTTTTTTCTACAGCAACTAAATAAAATCCTTGAATATTTAGTTACCTTGGCTTTTTACTCTTAGCTATTATTATCATTATATTATTCTTTGAACCGAACATTGTTTGGTTGTTCTCATTTTGCTATTAGGTTTTGAATTTCGAGCTTTGAGGTATTAGATTTTAATGTTTCTGGGCTTACACACTGTTATATTTGGCTGAGCAATTCATTTGTTGTCACTGGGCAGCGTGTACTCTATGTAGATATTGATGTTCACCATGGAGATGGGGTTGAGGAGGCATTTTACGCCACTGACAGAGTCATGACGGTATCCTTCCATAAATTTGGGGATTTCTTTCCGGGGACCGGGCACATTAAGGACACAGGGTGGGGGACTGGGAAGAACTACGCCCTGAATGTCCCATTAAATGATGGAATGGACGATGAGAGTTTCCGTGGTCTGTTTCGGCCCATCATTCAAAAAGTCATGGAGATCTATCAGCCAGACGCAGTAGTTCTTCAATGCGGAGCAGATTCATTGTCTGGTGACAGGTTGGGGTGCTTCAACTTGTCTGTGAAGGGCCATGCGGATTGCCTTCGTTTTCTTAGATCTTTCAATGCACCTCTGATGGTCTTGGGTGGTGGTGGGTATACAATCCGCAATGTTGCCCGTTGCTGGTGCTACGAGGTATTCCTCTCCATTGTGTTACTCTGTCTCTCTTAACTTCTTCTTTTTTTAAAAAAAAAAAAAAACTTTTGTAGGTGATGAGTTATCATTTTTATGAGTTAATTTGTTA
This sequence comes from Carpinus fangiana, assembly GCA_006937295.1. Taxonomy (NCBI): domain Eukaryota; kingdom Viridiplantae; phylum Streptophyta; class Magnoliopsida; order Fagales; family Betulaceae; genus Carpinus; species Carpinus fangiana. The sequence continues at coordinate 4,913,426 of CM017328.1, read as the reverse complement.
CTTTGTCGCAGACAGCAGTTGCAGTTGGAGTGGAGCCTGATAATAAATTACCTTACAATGAATATTATGAGTATTTTGGCCCAGATTATACTCTTCATGTTGAACCATGCAACATGGAGAATCTAAACTCACCCAAAGATATGGAGAAAATAAGGTACTTTGGGTCTTTTGCCTTTTATTTTACACCCCTTATGATAATGTCTATTACTTGCTTATAACAGACTGTTATGGTTCAAATTTGTGAATTTATTTACAATTTATACTAAGCCTTTTAGTAGTGACACCCATGAATTGTGAAGTCATACTTTTGCCTCAAATAATCCATCTGTGTTTGTGTTTTGTGTGTTTATATCTGAGAAAGCATCTTCCTATGATGTTGTCCATTGTCCAACATCTTGTATGGTTGTTTGAGTTTATCACTGTCATTCTTGGTGTAGCTATGTTCTACTTTCATTTACCTTTTTATTTGAAAAATATTCTGATCGATGTAATTTTCAGGAATACGCTGCTAGAGCAACTTTCAAGATTACCACATGTGCCTAGTGTACCTTTTCAGACAACACCACCCATCACACAAGTCCCGGAAGAGGTTGGTGGCATGTATTTGAATTTCTCATTTATATTTTCTTAGTATCACCTCTTCACTATCTCTCTTTATTTTGATCTTACTGGAGGTTTGTTGGATGTAGGCGGAAGAGAGCATGGATCAAAGGCCAAAACCTCGCATATGGAATGGTGATGAGTATGACTCTGATCCTGATGAAGACGAGAAGCCTCAACATGCCGAGCCAAATTTGGAGACGAGGTAAGCTTTTTTTCTCATAATATCAGATTTGGGAAATGTCATTTTTTTGATTTTGTTTTTGTTTTTTTTGTTGAAATTATGACCCTGTTTGGAACACAAATCTGACAGGTCCTTCAAATAGGGTAGTTATGCGAGTAACATCTCTAATGTTGTACTCATGAAAAGGTTTTTGGAGCTACCTTTTTATGATTTTCTCTAGATAGAACCCAAAGAATTCAAATTTGGATAATCATATGGGGGAACCCTAATTTATGCCATTTTCAATGAAACCCTCTTGCCATTATTATCCATGATATCCATTTACTAGCACTGATCTAGTCATATATCTGGACTCTCTAGCCTTTATGTCAGATGGGGGATAAACTGGCATCTCTTAGGATCCATCAGAAATTGGGCAAGGCCGTCCACTATTCAGTGGGAGATAACTTTTGAATCTGTTTGAAAACTTGCTGTCAGCTATATTATTATAAAATATGTGTTTTTCTTTGTATTTATGTACGTAACATTTATACTATATGTTTCTGTAGAACTGAAATCTCTCCAGTAATTCACTTGAATCTTGAATTCCTCTCCGAGAGTCAAGCAAATGAAACTCAAAACCTCAGGTTAATTTTATAGATCCACGTTTATTGGGACCTTCCTAAAAGTCACCAACTGGTGCTCCCATGTGTTGATTGATAGTGGGGAGAAGTTGGTGTATCTATACTAGCATCTCTCTAGTTGTTACTTGATAACATTCAAACCGCATACAAATAAAGAACTTAAAAGAGAGTTGCATGATCAACTTGAGGGTTGCTTTAGGAGGTTGCCCGGTGGTTAATATCTAGGATGAGGAAGTGCGAGCTGCATATGTAACCTTCTTTCCATAATCTCTGCTAGAAAAAAAGAATAATGACAAAATAAAAAGGGGGTTCAATATCCCAATATGTTGTTATGGAGCTTTTCTAACTGTACCTTATATTCCATCTAATATAATCTTATGTGATTGTGTATGCAGAGATGCAGTTGATGAAATGGATGAAGATAAACGCGAAGACCATCCTGTTTCTTGATATGGATTAACCTTATAGCTTCTATAGTTGTATCTCATTTGGACAGTTTAGGTCAGAGCTTATAATCTGGACATGAAAGCATTAGAATAGGCACTTGTGTTTTTTCTTTTGAATTTGTTTTTGATGCTACAATCTACCAGAATCAGAGTTAGGTTGAATACACAGTACTTGGATACTTAGGGTCTTTCATAATGCATACCTAGAGATTAGAGACATTTATCCAATTACATTGCCTTCAACATACTGAACTGGTCATTTAGAAATCAGGTAGATGCAGGATGCCTGTTATAAGTTTCGTTTTTAATTACAAGCCGGATAATTTTCCTGTAATTGGACATAAATCTTAAACTGGCATTGAATTCATTTCCTCTTTGCACAAAATTCCACCCTGCTTTCCTGTACTACGCCATCTTCAACACAAACTCATGCCCACACACGCACCTCTACTTCTTTTTTATTCATCGAGTAATATTTGTTACTCATCCCTGAGCTTGTGGTGTGCAAAGGAACCATGCACGTTATGGGGTTGACGGTGGCTATAAGTAGGAGTGCTCTGTGTACTCAGTGTTGTCCTGTGGAATGTCGAGGAGGAGCTCTGGGTTTTGTTTACTAAATTCTAACAAAACCCAATGGCCAACCGAAGAAAAACCTGCCCATTTTAAACGCCAGAATATAAGAAACTACTGTGGCCGTTTAGACGTTCATTCCTGGTGGGCTGGTGTTTTTTAAACGCCAGTTGGTGCTGGTAGTTGCGGGTCTTGTAGTCAAAGCGCGTCCCCAAGTGGTACCAGCACCACCTTTCAACAAAAGTCCAAAGGAGTCAGTCAAGCTCGACGTAGAATTTGAACCATGGCCACTTGCTCTGTTTTTTCAAACCATTGATAAAATCATATATATGCATAAAAACAGGAGTCAGGAGGGCTTAAGGCTTCTACAAGATTGTGCTTTCAGCTTTGCACGATGGTCACTTGTTTTCCAGTAAAGATGATGGCAATGCCAATAGTAGTAGCAGTATTCCTTCTTGTGGCTGTGGATGGAATACATATTCCGCCAGCTTCTGCATCACTTCCTTATGGTAATATTAACATGACCCGTCCTCAAGAGGTAGTTCAATCGGTTGGGACCACGTCTAATAAAGCGGAGGTCACTAGTTCAAATCCCCCTCCCCCTCTTGTGCGGACATATAAAAAAAAAATATATATTAACATGACCCCTTTTTCTTTCTTTCTATATATATATATATATATATATCAAGTTCATTTCTCACCTACTATGATTTTTCTTTGGCCTCAAAGGTGGTCAAAAGATTTTGTCGCTTGATGGCTCCACGAAGAGAATACCAAAATTACAAGGCAGCTCTGAATCTCTTTAACATTATTACTGGTAACAAAATAATTTCCTTCCGGAGCCTACGATTAGGAGTAATATTGAGGCCGCCTCCACCCAAACCAAACCAACCACCTGGTCAGGTACACTTTTAGGTTTGGGGGGTAAAACTATAAAACAAAATTTTGGGGGGCAAACAAAAATTTTTTTTAAGGGTATATTTAAAAAAACAAAAATTTAGGGGGAGGTTTTATAACTTTGGGGGGCCACAGACTTTGATCCTCTCCATTTCAAATGAAATGGAGAGGAACAAGTTAGTTGTTACTAGGGGGACAATTTTGTCATTTTACTTTTTCTTGGACAAAAATGCCCTCTTAAAACAAGTAAATGAATCCCTTCCATTTCAAATGAAATGGAAATGATCCTTCTCCGCTTGGGCTTGAGTCTGCCCCTGCACATGGATTCAATGGAGTCCCTTACACTCCCAATAATTGCTAAATTCAAAGAAAATTTTCTTATCTTTATGACTATGTTCTCTGGATGTGATTCCCAGCTGAAAGGAAAATCATGTTTAAACAAACAAGTCGCTATTTTTCCTACTATAAAGGGTGATAGTTCAATGGTCTCAAGGGAATCCCCATGAGGTTGGGCACACACTAAGGCATGGGTTTGACTCCCGCAATGAGAATCTCTTAGCCTATTAGTGTTCGCCACCTTGAGTCCCATTGATGCCCTGATGAGGCGGGTGTTAAGCTATGACTCGGTCAATTTTAAGGGTGCGCCTACGGTTCCCATCGTCTAAGCCCTTTCCTGAGCGGGCTCTGCGGGTTGAATGGTCACGCCCTGGTAGAATAGTTACAATTGGCCTCCTCCTCCAACCTATACTCTTAGAAAAAAATGAAAAAAGTCGCTATTTTTCCTTCTTTATGTTTTTTTTTTCTTTGTTTCTGAGGTGATCGTTAAGTATTAATGAGAAAATTTGAGGTCTTTCACTCTATGTACGTACTTTATTGATTTAGATATATGTGCATCGTATCTTTTACTCCGGCCTACATTATTCATCCAAACAAACTTAACGAAGGAATCTGAAAATTATGGAATGCGCAAATATGAGTTGTAGATTAATGTGTATTTTTATTAGGGTCCATTTGGGTTTGCGATTTTAAAAACTGTGATTAAAAATAGCGATTTGAAAATGTGCATTTTGAAAATGTTATTTTTAAAAACTCAGTTAAAGCGTTGGACAAAATCGCAGTTTGACCTTTAAAATTGTGTGTTTTAAGAAAAGCTTGTCCTTACCTATCGTAATTTTTTAAAAACTTAATGATAAACAATCTATTTTTTGTAATTTAGTTTAAAATTGTACTTTTTATCTATAAAATCGCAATACCAAATACACCATTGGTCAATGGGATTTCTTTTGTATGGTTTTAAGACGAAAAACTAAAATAAAATGGGAAACTATGAATCAAAGGAAATAAAACGAAAATTTAGAATAATTAGACTACAAAGTTATGTGAAAAGAAAAAAATCTGATTTAAAAATAGAGGGGTTAAATTAAAAATTAAAAAATAAAATTATCCAAATTTCCCTTAATTGAAAGGTTTAGAATTGGATCCTCCTCTTCCCTTCCATTCAAATTTGAAAAACTTTCAAATGGGATCCCCCCTCCACTCCACCTCTGATTCTCATGAACTTAAGCATTTGAATACAATATTCATCAAATTCTAATTATCCAATAAGCCTCTTATAGTTAATTACCAACTAATGTTGGAAGTTTTTCTTGTGTCACTTTATAAATGAGGTAGATTTTAAAATTATCATTTTATCAAAATTAAATACTGATTAATCACAAGCTTAATAATAATTTTAAAAGTCACATCATTTTTTAAGTAACACAAAAATGACTTTTAGTATCACTAGTTAATTATTGCGGTATGAACTAGAATAAGCACCATTTCTCTCTTCTATCCATTTTTTTTTCTAAGGAAAAATTGTTTTAATTTAAATATCAGACTCATCTATATCTTATTTAACATAAATGAGGAGTGTTTTATCCTTGAAAATAAATAAATAAATAACTGCCGTTTAATATAAGGAATTAATCTATATTTCTCACTATCATTAAAAACAAGTTGACGGGGGCTAGATGGCTAAGGGCTTGCTTGGGATTGCGTTTGAGAGGCCTAAAAGTGCTTTTAACACTCAAAAAGTTCAATTGAAGAAAAAAGTATCCATTTGATAAAAAAATTAAAAGCGTTTTTAATAGTCCAAAAAGCCTAAAAATAGTCAAAACGCATTTTTGGCAAAAGCTTTATTTAAAATGAAGCTTTTACCCAAAAACTCTTTATGACTTAAAAGTTTTATTTCTCAGACGCAATCCCAAATAAGCTCTAAGAGTCTTTTTGCTTCAATTGTATATCCTTTACCAGTTTGTTGGAGGATAAATCTAGTTGGTCGTTACTAACTTCTAAGGTACCCATATAGTCAAGACTACCTTTTCGACGTTAGCCCATCAATCCATTTGTTTCGGTGTAAATAGTCAGCAGAAAATATTTTTGGTTTAACTGATAAATCTTCATTAATTTCTAACAAATAGTTTTCATTTTTTAAAACTGTAAATCATTTTCTAAGTTTGAGCATTGCATTCTCAAATCAATAGACCTAGTCATAATGTCCTTGGGACCAGGACTTCACCAGGCCATCATCAGATGGTTGGGATCACACCAGGACCTGGGCTAGACAATGTTGGGACCCAGCAAGGAAATTGTTGGGGCTTGGCGGAGACACTGTTGGAACCTGGTCGGGACACCGCTGAGACTTGGACGGAACCTGGCTGGAACCTCGCTAAGACTAGATCGGGACACCGCTCGACAATGACAATACTTTCAAAACCTTGCCACAACCCGAAAGAGACCTGCCACAACCCCGTCGGGACATCACTAGGACTCGATCAAAACATTGCTGGAATGCGGACGGGACCCAATTAGGACTCACCGGGACCAGATTAAGACATTATCGTGATTTAAAATTTAATATAATTGAATGAAAATATATATTTTTTTTAAAAAGTGATTTTCCGTACTCTCCAAATGCTAGAAAATAGTTTCAAGGAAATCATTTTTTAGAAAAATATTTTCTAGTAAAAACATTTTCTGACAATTTTTCTTTTAAAAAAACAAAAGGAACAAAATATCGGTCTATACGACATCACTTGATTATCTACTGCCATGGATAATCCTCCCATCCCGAGGATCCTCTCCAAGTTTGTGAAATGAATTGCTGCAAAAATTCGGTTTTTTATTTTTATTTTTTAAAATCTTTGTTTTAATTACCTGTAATTTTCTTCTTCTTGTTATAATTTAATTTTCATTAGAAAAACAAAAAAAGTCTCCACAAGTAGTTGCGGGCAGGTCCAGCACCACTTAAAACAAAAGCCCAATAGGAGTACACGTTCAAAGTCAAGCTTGCAGAATTTTAAATTAACCATGGCCAGTACTTGTGCTTCTTCTACCTAACCATTAGTTAAAATAATATGCATAAATACAGGAGTCAGGAGTGCTTAAGGCTTACGTCTCTCCGTCTGAGATTCCTCCGTCCCGTTATTCATAACAAAGGTGATCTGACCGGCCGGCTTCTACAAGCTTGTGTTTTCAGCTTTTCAAGTACGATGAGTTGTTTTTCGGCAAAGGTGATCATGGCAACGATATTAGTAGCAGTGTTCCTTCTTGTGAGTAGAATACATCTTCCACCAACTTCTGCATCACTTCCTTATGGTAATTATAGTATGACCCTTTTTCTTTCTAATTATATGTATGTGAAGCTCATTTCTCACCTGCTATATGATCTTTCTTTGGCCTCAAAGGTGGTCGGAAGAGTTTGTCGCTTGACGGCTTGACGACGACAGTACCAAAATTACAAGGCAGCTATGAAGGTTTCAACCTTACTAGCAAGAAGATGGTTTACTTCCGGAGCCTAAAAGAAGGAGGAGGCACATCGAAGCCACCTTCACCCAAACCAAACCAGCCACATAGTTACATTATATCAGTCCCTTGTGCTCCCAATAATTGCTATTAAGGAAAATTTTCTTATCTTTATGACTATATATGTTCTCTGGATGTGATTCCCGGCCGAAAGGAAAGTCATGTTTAAACAAACAAGTCAGAGATATTTTTCCTTCTTTATGTTTTTTATTTTCTTTGTTTTTGAGGTGATCGTTCAAGAGTATTAATGAGAAAATTTGAGCTCTTTCAATCTTTTTACTTACTTTATCGATTTAGATATATATGTGCATCGTATCTTTTACTCCCGCCTACATTATTCATCCAAACAAACTTAATGAAGGGATCTAAAAATTATGGAATGCACAAATATTATGAGTTGTAGATAATAGATTAATGTGTATTTTTATTAGGGTCCGTTTGGGTTTGTAATTTTAAAAAGTGTGATTAAAAATAGCGATTTAAAAATGTGTGATTTAAAAATGTGATTTTTTAAAACGCAATTAATTAAAGCGTTTTGCAAAATCGTAGTTTGACGATAAAATCGCAGTTTAACCTTTAAAATTGTATATTTTAAAAAAAGCTCCCCCTTACCTATAGCAATTTTTTTAAAACACAATGAGAAACCATTTATTCTCTGAGATTTGGTTTAAAATCGTATTTTTTATCTATGAAATCAAAATGCCAAACACACTCTTAGTCAATGGGACTTTCTTTTGAACGGGTTTAAGACGAAAAAAATAAAGTAAAATGGGAAACTATGAATCAAAGGAAATAAAATGAAAATTTAGAATAATTAGACTAGCTACAAAGTTTTGTGAAAAGAAAAAGGAAAAAAAAGAAAGTGAAGAAAGTAAAAAAAAAAAAAAAAAAAATTATCTAAATTTCCCTTAATTGAAAGGTTTAGAATGGGATCCTCTTCTTTCCTTCCAATCTAATATAAGACGTACGTGACGAAAAATAGATGTTAAAGCATTCTAATCGGGATGGGAAAGTATTATTTAATTGGACTAGCTAGACAAGATGCTAAAATCAAATGGAAGTTTTAAATAGAATAATAAAAGTTGATAACTAAAGTAGAAAGTAGAAGTATATATATATATATATTTTAATATAGGAAAAAGTGGGTAGTTAAAATCATGGAAAATGCTAGGGGTTCTCCCCATAGGTTCTCCTGGTGTTCTCCCAGTCTTACATAAAACATGATTTAAGAAAAAATAAAATTGTAGTGGCCTCCACACCGGTTTTTTTAGGCATTAGCATCAAATTTGAGGCATTAGCACCAAATTTGTGAGGCATTAGCACCAAAATTGAGGCATTAGCACCAAATTTAGGATGATCAAATCCATTTTGAGTGATATCATCCCTAAAGGGTTAACCTTTCACCTTTAGATTTTAGTTTTGAATCCAAAAACAAGTTTTAAAGCATTAGAACCTAACTATTAACTCATAAAAATTAATCGGTTGTCAAAAAAACGGTACTACAATTTTATTTTTTCTTAAATCATGTTCTATGTAAGACTAGGAAAACGCCAGGAGAACACTATGGGGAGAACCCCTAGCAAACCTCTAAAATCATAAAGGAAAATTTACATATATATCTTCAAATTATCATCCAATTGTCAATACATGTTCCCTTCATGTCCATACAAGAGTGATGAGAGAGATTCGAATTAGTGACCTCTGCTTTATTAGCTAGGCGTGGTCCCAGTCAATTGAACTATTTCTTGGAAATGTATGAAAAATATGTTTTTATTATGCTATGTTATCATGACTTTAGTAATTAAGTGCCTTAGGGCACGTACGGAAAATTACTCTGACAATTCTAGTTATGTTACAAAAATTTTAACGTATTTTGACCTTATGCTTTTGTTAAATATTTTCTTGTGGCATGCATAGTTGTTGTTTATAAATGGTTTGAGTTCTTAGTAGGCAAGCTTTGAGCCTCTGAGGCTTTAGAGTTAATAATCAGTACTATATATATTCGCAGTGGTAATTAACCTACCTCATTCTTAATTTGGATCCAATCCATTTCCATCCCCTGGCCGGCCCCTCTAATCTATAACTTATACAGTTTCGTACTTCGTTACTTTGTAGCAGAAGTTTCAACTCAGTTGATCGAGAGGCTCCCAAGTTTGATTGCTTTGTAATTTATTTATTTATTATTATTATTATTTTAAGCAAATAAGGAAATGGTTACAGAGAACAACGATTGCTTTATAATTTATTTATTATTATTATTATTTTAAACAAATAAGGAAATGGTTACAAAAGAACAATTGCTTTGTAATTGACTACGAAGCATTGAAGCACAAAAGAAGCTAGGGGAGGTCTCCGCGAAGCAACTAGTGATTCAAGCCCAAAATTCCACCCTGCTTTCCTGGCCATATTATAAGACCAGGTTCACGAGTTGCCAAGGAATAGTTGACTTCATTTAATGTGCACTAATCCAGCTGTGTGTGTATATATATATTTTGATCTGCAGGTGACGAGACCGCAACAAAAAAAGAAAAAACAGGGAGCAATTTTCGTAGCCTCAAGCACTTTAGAGCTTTGGGCTTAAGGTGCCTCTAGGATTAAAGCGTACTCATGCATGCACCAACTCCTCTACTTAGGCTACTAAATAAATAAGTCTGTTCAACAATTAATTTGTTGGATATATATCCACTTATATGAGCTTGATTCAAATTTAGTTCATTTAAGAAACGAATTGACCGTGAAGGCAAAATTAGGCTTGATTATTAAATATGTTATATTCGTATAAACTCGATTCGACTCATATAATTTTATTTTTATTATTTTTATGATATTTTAATCCCCTAATATAATATATATACTTGAATTATTGTTATTGTGATTTGTGAGTCTTGATATAGATAAATGTGTATTTATTTTTATATGGGTGAATTTGCGTGTACATATGTATGCATAATGAAACTATAAAACATACATATAAACTTGAGATTGGATTATTTAAAATTCAAGTAAATTTGCTTAATTAACCTAAATGATAAAATCTAACAAATAATTAGTATGGATTTACAATAATAATAATATTTATTTTATATAATGAATGCACAAGTTAGTTAACTGACAAATTCGTAAACAAGTTCGAGTTTGCTCGAATAATAAATAAGCCAAGCTTGAACAAATTATTTAACAATGTGATAAATTCAGAACTCAGCTTGTGTTCAAAATAAAATCAAATAAACAAAACTTGAATATTCAGTACTTACTCGGTTACAACCCTCTCTCCACTAGTTGCTGTCCTTATAGTCCAAGTGGGTCGCTAAGGGGTAACAGAATCTTCAACAAAAGTCAGTGTATCCTCAAAGTCAAGCTTGTAGATATTTAAATCCAACTATATCTAATTGTTCTTCTACCCCCACCATACACAAAATAATATGCATAAAGGCAGGATGGCTCAAGGCTCCCTACCCATTGAAATCTTGCTCCTGCCTCTCTCACTGTTCCCATGATGAGTAGTTTCCCAGTAAAGTTGATGGCAGCAATAGTAGTGGCAGTGTTCCTTCTCATGGGTGATATTCCCACAACTTCTGCATTAGTTCATTATGGTAATATTAGTCCCCTCAATATATATGTTAGCATTTCAATATGAATCTGTAGATATTATATATGTTTGGATCATTTCTCACATGCTATGATGCTACAATTTTTATTTGGCATGAAAGGTGGCAGCAGGAAGAGTTTATGGCTTGTATACAGCAGAGATGGCTCCAGGAAGACAGTTCCAAGAGAAGAAGACAGCTCTGAAGTTCTGAACACTAGCCTGCGAGCAGGAGCTCTGTCGCCGCCACCCTCACCCATCAAAAATCGACAATCTTCGATGCGGGCGGCCGCACCTCCCCCTGATCAGATCCAATGATCATCACTAATATGCCTATGTTTCTGTCTTTGTTGTGTGGATGTAATGATTCCCAGAATTAGCAAGTTTATGCTCAAACGACTCGATCAATCATGCCTCATAAACAAGCTAGATTTTCTACTTTTATTTATTTTAGAGAAATGTTTGGTTTTTATCTTTTCTCTATGTTTTGTTTATCTCTACCATTGAATAAGTGGGACTGATTCAATACTGGATTTGAATAATAATAAAAAAAATAAAATAAAAAGGATAGATAAGAAATATGTAAGAGAATGAAACTGAACACCTTTTTATTTTATTTTATTAGTACAAGTTGTAAATTAATAAAAGAGACAAATTCATATAAAATAGGAAGTTATGAAACCGAATGCAAATTGTGACAAGGTTTTGAACTGAACACATTCCCGTGACAGCTAAAATATGCGAAACTCTTGGTCAAAACAAAAATTGTGGTGTTCTTTTTTGTGGTGTGTTTGGAATCTTATTGAGGAAGGGATGGAAAGATAGGTATCACGTGATTTTAGTATTATATTCCTTATTTTTATTATTTATGTGTTTATTCAATAAGGATATAAATACACTCTCAATTAATATATATGAGAAATAAGTTTAAATAATATAAAATTATGTACATTATTAAATGCATACACTTTAAATTTTGTGGATCACGTGGGATCCAAAGATCACTTCTAAACTGGAGTACGATCCTCTCAATTTCAAACTATGGGTTCATTTATGATGTCTCCCACAAATTTATATACTTTGATAATCTACACCTTTAATTGAAGATTAATTTGAAATATCTATAAATCATCCAAATTAGTGGCAGAATTAGCAAATTAACAAGGTAGATTGACTGAGAAATATTACCAGTTAAATGCATTAATCAAATTAATTAACTATGGTTGTGACTCGTGATCGGCCGATTCTTGTTTCGATTACATCTCCTTGGTCGCCAATTGCTCCGTGGGGATCACGGCGTCGTCATACTTGGAAGGTGGAGATCTTCTCATCGACCTCTGGTTTGCCAAAGAAGCTCCATGATCTTGTCCAGGCCTCTGTTCTCATTCTTTTCTCTCTTTTTTTTTCGACTGTTAACACTACTTTTTCCCAAAAAAATCAACTACAAAATATTTTTACTTTTTACACTTTTTATTCCTATACAAATAAAAAATATCACTACAAAACAAAACTTTTTCACTTTTCAATACCAAAAAAAAAAAAAAACCCCTAAATCCGTCTACATTTCTATAAACTTGAACTTTTCTGATAAGGAAGTGATTTATAAGTAAGCATTTAAGGTGTCTCTGGGATTAAGGCTACTCATTCACTGAGTCAATCCATCTCCTTATTGTCAAAGAGGTCCCTAATTAAGTGGCCGGTGCCAGCATCTTCAAGAAAAGGTTAAGGGTGTGTGCCGTGTACCGTGTACCGTGTACGTATCCTCAAAGTCAAATTTGTAGGCACTTAAATTCAACCATATATATGTACTTTTTCTCCATAGACAAAATAATATTTATGTATATACAAGCAGGAAGGCTTAAGGCGTCTCTCCTGCCCCTTGAAATCTTGCTCCTGGCTCTCTCTCTGCCTTACAGTTCATAACAAAGGTGATCGAACTTTACAAGTCTTGTTCTCAGCTTCCCATGATGAGTGGTTTTCCGGCAAAGTCGATGGCAGCAGTAGTAGTCGCAGTATTCCTTCTCGTGGCTGCTATTCCAACAACTTCTGCTGATGGTAATAATAATTTTTACTGTTCCTTAATCTATGACTCTCTTTGTTAGTTTGTAGATATTATGTTGATTCCAATATGTTTTACAGTTTTGCCAATTATTGCATGTATATCATAGCCCTTGAGTCTAGTTTGGATCATTTCTCACCGACTACTATCTTTCTTTGGCCTGATGTTCAAAGGTGGCGGCAGGAAGAATTTATGGGATGGCTCCACAAAGACAATTCCAAGAGAAGAAAGCAGCTATAAAGGTCTGAACACTAGCCTAAAAGCAGGAGGTTCATCGCCGCCACCCGCACCCATCAAAAATAAAGCACCAGCAATGACCGGGACAGCGCCTCCCCCTCCCCCTAATATTCAAGAGTAACGCTAAATACTCATTTTCATATCACTACTTCTATATTATTGGATTGATGTGAAATTGCTTTATCTTATTTCTTTTTTTTTTTTTTTCAATATTACCACGTCACTTAGAAAAAAAAGTAGTATCAGAGGCACCCATGGAGGAGAAATTGTAACAACCGAAAATAAAATGATTTTTTTGCAATTCGAACGAAATTGCATCTCCACGTGTCACTTAGTGTGTGGGGTTAGGCGAGACAGGATGCTTACTACTTGATGTGCATTTATAATTAAGTCGCATTTATAATTAAGTCAGGGCGTTACACGTATGCCATGTGACACTTGAATATTTGAATGGGGAAAACAAAACTTATTTAATTTATGAGGTATGTAGTTATACCAAACTAATCCCTGGGATATCAAATATATCAAACTGATCCCTAAGATAAGTTATTTGTTTTAAATGGTCCCTACTATCAACTGTTTGACATAAATTGTTAGATGCACACGCAGATCCACGATCACAAACAATATATCACTGATTGACACTAGCATATTGTAAAGTTACAAATTTTCCAATAAAAAATAAAAAGGGACTGCCCCTTACCGGCCAGTACTTGAGGGGTAGCCAAGTAGCCTCTCTCTCCGTACGAAGAAATCAACCGTCCTCACCCTTCAATTCACTCAAAGGGGGGCGGTCAGTCGCTCCACATTTATGAAAGGTGGCCAGTCGTCTCTCATCTGTCAAGGGGATCTCCCCTCACAACTTTGAGGAGAGTCCACCCCTTATTAGGTGAGGGACGGTTAGTCACCCCTTTATGAGGAAGAGTGAAGGGTAATTAGCTGCTCCCCCAAATGAGGGTCAACACGTATATCAACCATGCATGTCTCAATTGGCAATTGGATGTTGCGACATGAACGAACTTGTGCATCTATTAGTTTCTGTCAAATAGCGGACTACCGAAACTATTTTGGATAAATAGCTTCTCCAAATATCGATTTTTTACAACTGCAAACCCCATAGACTAGATAATCAATTTTTCCTATTTGAAAAGGTGGGTTCATTTATCTCAACTTATAAAATGTTGTGACAAATTGATGTTTCATATCAAGTAGAAAATAAAGAATAAAATAAGTTCATAACAACATACTAAGATTTACATTATTCGTGTTAACAAACTTATATTCACGGATGAAAATAATAAGCGCAAAAAAAAAAAAAAAAAAAAAAAAATTCACTAACAAAATATTTGAGTAAAAAGTTACGATGAAAGAAAAAAAATCAGACAAAATCAAAAGCGTAATTCTATTTTTCACACTCATTTTATTACACTCATTTCATATCTTTGATGTGGCATGAGCTGAATGAAGGTAAATGATTTTGTTTTTTCAATTGTCCATTCGGTTAATGCCACATAAGCCGGTGAGAAGTGAGTGTGATAAAATGAGTGTGAAAAATAGATTTGTTTAAACCAAAATTCAAATTCACCCGAAGTACTCTTCCACAAGAAGAGATTTATTATTATTATTATTATTTATTTAAGTCAATTGAAATAGGCAAAATTACTTACATGCGTTAATTGTGGATAGGCTGCGGCTTAAAGTGTTTCCTTGTTCGACAGGGCGGCTGGAATTGAAGGCATGTCTGGCGTGTTTTCTTGTGAGAGATTTGTCTTCATCATCCCTTTCATTCTCGATCCAAAACTTAATGTACGTAGTGCGATCTTTCCAACTAAAAAATCAAATATATAAGTTTTAGAGATAAATGATAAAGAGATGACATCAATGATGTATGTAACATGATTACTCTCCCGTAATTAGATTGATTTTTCACCAAAGCAAAATACCAATGTTAACTTCATCCCAAGAAGGACAGAAGACAAAACATTGAATTCCTACGGAAAGGACTTGCTTTGTCGGCAAAGGCAAGAAGACAAAAATTGGCAAGGACAAGCACTAACAAGTAACAACAAGGCAAGGGTTTTGGTTTATTAGGCGGTGCTTTTTATGGGATGACTTCTTAAGCGATGACTTACTATATATTAAATATAACTTGACTTATTTTAGGAGGGATATTAGAAATTGGAGAGAGGGAACATTGGAGGAGTATCTTATGCAATGATCACTTCACATAGCTACCAAAAAAAAAAAAAAAAAATCAAGTTTAATAACATTGGAATAGTGATAGTTTTTAAAAAAAGTCACTAAAAATAACATGAGATTTGATCAATTACTTGGTTATTAGCTAGAAATTAATATATTATAGGGTGGAGGTTTAGTGACATTTTTTAAAAAATGTCACTATTCAAATGTCATTAAACCTGATTTTTTTGTAATACATGTATGATAATATTGACTTTTCTTAATTATAATGGTACACGCGGTTGCCGACATGGATTGGTTGACATGCATGTGAATTTAACACGAGAAATGCTTGAATGCATTCTCAAAACCATCTTCTCACCATCTCATGTGAGTGTGTTGACTTTTCAACACAAAAAAAATAAAAAATAAAAAAATTCAAGATACAGAGATGGTGGGTAGATAGTTTTGAGAATGCACTCAAACATTTCTCATTTAACACCCGATTCAGATTGGGTGCAATACTTAGGTAATATTATAATATCCATAAAAACAAGACTGAAAGTTAAAAGAAGTTTACTCTCAAAGTCAAGCTTGTAGAAATTTAAACCAATGCCACTTGTTCTTCTACCAAACCATATAGGTAATATAATATGCATAAAAACAGCAGGGCTTAAGCCTTACGCCTCTCCGTCTGAGACTCTACATCTTCCTCCAAACTCTCACCCTCCCAGAGCTCATTATAACAAAGCTCAACTTACCGGCTTCTACAACTACAACGTTGTATTTTCAGCTTTGCACGATGATGAGTTGTTTTCCAGTAAAGGTGATGGCAACAGTAGTAGCAGTATTCCTTCTTGTGGGTGGAATACATATTCCACCAACTTCTGCGTCTCTTCCTTATGGTAACATTTCTCCCCTTTTTCTTTCTAATTATATATACATCAACAATATCATTTCTCACGTGCTATGATCTTTCTTATTTTGTCTTCAAAGGTGGTCGGAAGAGCTTGTCAACGAAGACAGTACCAAGATTACAGGGCAGCTTTGAAGGTCTGAACAATAGTAGTAAAGAAATAGTTTCCTTCCGGAGCCTAAAAGAAGGTGGAAAATCGAAGCCACCTTCACCCACCCGTAACCGACCAGTAGCTTGGAATCTGCCTTATCACCCCACGCCTCCGCCTCAGATTCTATGATTATATATGTTTCTGAGCTTGTTCTCTGGACGTAATTTCCAAAAGGAAAGTCATATTGCATGTTCGAACTAATTAATTGGTGGCTCACAAACAAGCGAATTTCCTTCTTTTATGTTTCTGTTTTGTTTCCTTTTTTTTTTTTGTTCTTTTTGAGGTGTTTCAGTCTATATGTGTACGTACTTGATTGGTTTAGATATATGTACATGTGCATGAACCATGATGCCTTTTTCTCCCGTCTACATTATTCATCCAAACGAACTTCACGAAGGGATTTGAAAAAGGAATGCGCAAATATGAGTTGTAATAGATAATGTGTATTTTTAATATATATTAGTCAATGGGACTTTCTCTATTTTGGATCCCCTTCCTCTATATATTATAGAGGTGCAAATTTTTTCCTCTGGAAATCAAAATTAAACACGATCAATGCTCCAAGTAAGTAACTAAACTGTTTCAAAACTCTAACAATCACTTGAAAATATGGAAAAATTTCACTTACCACCTTGATCTTTTATTACTTTTGTAATCATATCCTTAAACTTTTTTTTAAAAAAATATCAGTTACTATTTTTCAAAAGTTTGCAATTTAACCATTCCATCAAAATTCAGAGTTAAATCAAATGGTTGATAAGCAAAATTCACAAAATACCGGTAAGATGTTTTTAAAATTACAAAAATACCTTGAATTTGGATGGGAGTATTGGCATTGAAAACTTCTGAAGGGTATGATTGGGAAAACGATGAAATATCACAGATAGTAAGTGAAGTTATCCCTAAAAATATTGTTTTTATTGAAACTGAAAAAAAAAAAAAAAAGGAAAAAAAGTTGGGGATTACTAATGAGCTAGAGCTATAGACTCACAATTTCACTTATAAACATTGTTTTACGGACCATAAAGGTGGTGGTTCAATGGCTTAAAGAAATTTTCAAGTGATTAGGGTATATATTAGGGCGTTGGAGAATTCCTACATATGCCTATATAGTATGAATCGCTTTGGATTTCATTAATGTTGTGGTGGGGCTGGGTCATGTTATGATTCGGTCGAATTTGGAGGAGCGCCTACGGTTCCTACTATTTAGGTCCCTCTGTACGGCTTCCAACGGGTAGATACTACTATGGTGACGTCCAACTAGAATATCCACAATTAGTCTATTCGGCCTAACATTTTGCTTTTTTTTTTTTTTTAAAAAAAAAAAACACTGTTTACATATCGTACTGTTGCCAGTCATGAAGTAAAGATGAATCTAGAAAGGAATCAAATATTTTTGATATATCCTAGCTAGCTGTTAACCACCNAAAAAAAAAAAAAAAAAAGGAAAAAAAGTTGGGGATTACTAATGAGCTAGAGCTATAGACTCACAATTTCACTTATAAACATTGTTTTACGGACCATAAAGGTGGTGGTTTAATGGCTTAAAGAAATTTTCAAGTGATTAGGGTATATATTAGGGCGTTGGAGGATTCCTACATATGCCTATATAGTATGAATCGCTTTGGATTTTCATTAATGTTGTGGTGGGATTGGGTCATGTTATGATTTGGTCGAATTTGGAGGAGCGCCTGCGGTTCCTACTATTTAGGTCCCTCTGTACGGCTTCCAACGGGTAGATATTACTATGGTGACGTCCAACTAGAATATCCACAATTAATCTATTCGGCCTAACATTTTGCTTTTTTTTTTTTTTAAAAAAAAAAAACACTGTTTACATATCGTACTGTTGCCAGTCATGAAGTAAAGATGAATCTAGAAAGGAATCAAATATTTTTGATATATCCTAGCTAGCTGTTAACCACCAAATAATTCTTTCTTTGAATCGTCTTTCTTTGAGATTGTTTCCATTACCATCAACGCCAGCTACATTTGACAATATTATCGAAAATTCTTCCTTTGACTAGTCTGCTTCTCCTCATCAGCACGTGGTAATTAAGATATATATCTTTGTGGTTAATTAACAAGTTGGTCTTCTACCTAACCAGTAACCACGGATAATATGTATAAAAACGGGAGGGCTTGCTCCAAACTTTCTCACCGCCCCGGTGCTCATAACAAAGGTGAACCGGCCGGCTTCTACAAGCTTTGTGTTTTCAGGTTTACACTATGAGTCATTTTCCAGCAAAGGTGATGGCAACACTAGTTGCACTACTCTTCCTTCTTGTGGCTGATATTACATCGACTTCTGCATCACTTCCTTATTATGGTAACAATACTTTTCTAAATGTCCTCCCTATATATATATGAACCCTTTTTTTTTTTTTTCTAATTCTATCATCATTTCTCATCTGCTACGATTTTTCTTTGGCCGGAAAGGTGGTCAGAAGTGTTTATCGCTTGATGTTTTGACGAAGACAATACCAAGATTAGAAGGCAGCTTTGAAGGTCTGAACATCAATAGTAAGAAAATAGTTTACTTCCGGAGCCTACGAAAAAGAGGTCTATTGCCGCCACCTTCACCCGTCCGAAACCGGCCAATATCCTGGAAGAAGCCCGAGCCCGCACCTCCGCCGCCTCAGATTCTATGATTATCTATATATGTTTCTGACTTTGTTCTCTGGATGGGATTCCCAAAAGGGTAGTCATGTTCAAACTTGGTGGCTCACAGACAAGCCAATTTCCTTCTTAATGGTTTATTTTATTTTTATTTTTATTTTTGAGGTGCTTTGTTGAATGTGCATCATGTCTTTTTCTCCCGTCAATTCATCGGTCGAACTTAATTAACGAAGGGATCTAAAAAGGAATGCGCAAATATGGGTTCATGCAATTACAATGTCATTGAGAGGCTTCCTTCCAAGTGATATATATAATTCACTACAAAAAAAAAAAAAACCATATTTAATAACATTTGAAATAGTAACGTTTGGGGAAAAAAATTCACTAAAGGTATTATTTTAACTGTTCAAGTGATACTATCTAGATAGAGTCACTTGAACAATAACTTATTCAAACGACATTATTTACTATATAAGGTGTCGTTTGAATAGTGTTACCGTTCAAATGACAATATTTATGTCACATAAGGTCTCATTTGAACAGTAATACTATTTAAATGACACTTCACTACAAAAGGTGTCGTTAAAATTGTGTTACTATTCAAACGGCGTTAAACTAATTTTTGAAAATTTGGCGCTCGAAATTGGGACTTATAAGCTCAACACTACAATTTCTCTCTCTCTCTCTCTCACCCACCACTAAAATCTTAATTTTTTTTTTTTTTTTCAAAAAAAGAAAAAAAAATGGGTGGGTGTTGTGGGTGGCCCAAAAGGCCACCCCCACCACAAGGGTGGCCCGCGAGCCACCTAGGAGTTGGCCGAGGGTGGTGTCAGCCAGCCCATATCCACCCCCAAGGGGTATGGGGGTTTAAAACAAAAAAAATAAAATAATAATAATCAAATAGAAAAATAATCAAATGAATTACAATGAAAAATTAGTATAATATATTAGAGTACAAAGTTATGTGAAAAGAACAAAATATGGGAAAAAAAGTAAAAAAATGAGTTAAAAAATCGGATTTAAAAATAAATGGTTTAAATTAAAATCTCACAAAAATTAAAAATTTTAACCAAATTTCCTAAATTGAACAGGTTAGCTAGAATGGGATTCTCCTCTTCCCTTCCATTGAAGAACTTTCAATTTCCTTCCAATCCTTGCAAGGGGTCTTGAAAAATAGATGTTAGAGCAATAATATCCAGCTCAACAAATGTTTAGCTAAATTTTGCTAAAAGATACATTTTTCTATTTAGTTACCCAATTTTTAAAAATGCATACATTTTACTACTTCATTTAAAATAAAGTTATTATATAACATCGCGGTCTCATATTGGGAAGATGTGGAATAGCCCACATGAAATGATGAGTAGTTTGTAAAAATAATCATGAGTGCTAAGTTTAACATTTCTTAGTTACTAGTTAAAATTAGGCTTTCTAAGGAATTCTAAGGAAGTTCCAAATTGACTAGCTAATTCTTTTAGGATAAGTATAGAGGCTAGCATTTTTTTTTTGATCGTTACAAATGGTATCAAAGCTATCTAGTAGCTCTAGACCATGTGGTATTAAAACATTGTATGACATGACCATGACAAAGGCATCAAGAGTTTAAGAAGGGGAGCTCGTAACACTCTGATTCCATATTGGAAAGATGATGAGTAGTTCACATATAGTAGAAAGAGCTAGCCACATCTATGCGATCACCCTAAAAAGATTAGTCAATTTTGAGTTTTATTATAATCCCTTATAAAGTTCAGTCTTACCTAGTAACTGGAGCGAAACCACCCTTAGCTTGGGGGAAGGGGGGCCAACCCTCCTAAGCCAAGGGATGGTCCCCCAAATTTTATTTTATTTTTTTAAAAAAATACCTTTAAAAATTAACTTTTGTCCCCCCAAAAATTATTTTTTAAAACGACGCCGCCCTCCTGCAAAATAAACATTCTAGTTCAGCCCCTGCCTATAGTTACTAAGTAATGTAGAACTTAGCTCTCATGACAATCTTTATAAATCATCTCTTCTATGTAGGCGACTCATCATCTTTTCAATATAGGCATATGTTTATTCATATTTGTTTATTTTGTATTATGTTGATGATGTCTAAGTTGTTTTCCGGCCTTGTCTTTTTTATTGTGTATTGAGTATGATGTTTAATTTATTATTAGGTATTTTGCTCCCGAATAACAATTTTTTTTTTTTTAAAAAAAAAAAAAAGAAAAGAAAAACAAAACAAATTTGCTCATTCTTCCTGGTGCATGGATCGCACACGTTTATCTGCGAAGACTTCTTGGCTCCAAGGATAATATTTTTCTGGACAGTCACCGTGTAAGTGGTATTTAGTAACTACCAGAAATTAAATGTCAGAATTGTGGAAAAAAAAATCATCTCCAATTCATTTTGGATAAAAAAATATCCAATTAATGGCAAGGAGATCATTAGACTATAAATGAAACAACGTATCATTTATTTTACGCATGGAAAGATTACTTTTTTGTTGTGTACTAGAATTTAACGGTCATTAACTGCTATTTCAACAACAATAAATTGCTTTTATGGTTATATGAAAGTCTGAATTCAGAAATTCGATTTACAATAATTTTTCCTCTTCAATTCTCTGCTAATATTACACAAGTTTCTTGTTCAAAGTTTGCAACCTGTACATTATAATTCAAGCATATTTTTACTGGATATTCCAAATGGCCGGCCAGTAGCTCTCCTACTTCTACCTAACCATATTTAAAATAATATGCATAAAGACAAGGGTCAGGAGTGGTTTAAGGATATTACGTCTCTTCGTCTGAGACTATCCTCCGTCGTCCTGGCGCTCATAACAAATTAAGGTGCACTGACCGACCGGCTTCTACTCCCCCAATTGGACTTCCTGGTGGAATTATCACAGCCTATATATATATAGCGAAATAATGGTCCAATTTCAATGTTCTTTCTTTCACTACCATTTTCTCAACTTAAAACTCTCCAAGAGTTACCAATCCCTGTCAAGAACCAAACAACTGCATGCTTTTTTGTACTGGGCGCAACCTGTTCGAGAAAAAGCCCCACCGGAGTCTGTTTCTTCGGAACTCAATAATCCGAGCATATGCGCAAGTCCACGACTTTGGTTAAGCATTATCTCTCTTTAACATGACGCTTAAAACTTAAACTAAACCTGATGGTGATATATCAAGATCATTTCTCACTTGCTATCTATGATCTTTCTTTGGCTTGAAAGGTGGTAGGAAGAGTTTATCGCTTGATGGCTCCACGAAGACAATACCAAGATTGCAAGGCAGCAATGAAGGTCTGAACATTACTCGCAACAAAATAGTTTCTTCCCGGAGCCTAAAAGGAGGTAAATTGCGGCCACCTTCACCCACCCGAAACGGACAAAGAAGGAACAACAAAACACCACCAGCTCCTTGCACGCCCGAATAATGTCAATTAATATCTACCGCAGTTAATTAATTGTCCAAATTGCTAGTAATTTAGACACCTAATAAGAAAGATTATACTTGTCAAAAAAAAAAAGAAAGATTATACATGGCATTCACATGTCCTAACAGTCTGAAGTACTTTCCAAAATTTTGAGAGGCTTCCAAATATTCATTATCAATTAATTATCTGGTTATGAGATCTATTGTAAAATAAAAAATATATATATAATTTTCTGTTTTTATAAAATGTTGTAGTCAAAGCGCGTCCCCAAGTGGTACCAGCACTACCATCAACAAAAGTCAAAAGAAGTGTAGCCTCGAAGTCTAGGCTTGTAGAATTTTAAACCATGGCCTCAAAATAATATTTATAAGAACAGGAGTCGGGATCTCTCCATCTGAGAAGACTCTACAACTACAAGCTTTGTGTTTTCAGGTTTACAGGATGAGCTGTTTTCTGGCGAAGGTGATGGCGACAGTAGTTGCAGTATTCCTTCTTGTGGGTGGAATACATATTCCACCAACTTCTGCATCTCTTCCTTATGGTAATTAACATGACCCCTTTTCTTTCTATATTATATATCAAGTTCATTTCTCACCTGCTATGATCTTTCTTTGTCCTCAAAGGTGGTCGGAAGAGTTTATCGCTTGATGGCTTGATGAAGACAGCACCAAGATTACAAGGCAGCTATGAAGGTCTGAACATAATTACTGGTAAGAAAATAGTTCCCTTCCGGAGCCTAAGAGAAGGTATATCGGCCCCACCGTCACCCGTCCGAAACGGATCACCAAGGAGCGGGCCACCCCTTTGATTATTTTTTCCATCATTTTTTTCATCCACAACCAATTTTCTGCTTAAGACATAACAGCCATCCAACTACTTGAATTTTCTTATTTCGAAAATTGAGTTAGAAGATAATATTTATATAGCTCTATTAATTGGGTTTTTTTTTTTTCACAAAGAATTATTAGATGTTTGTGAGGGTTTGTTGGTTTATATGAATAATGAAAGGTTTATATGAAATAATGGAATTGGATACTATTATTGTTATTATGACAATGATCAATCGTGGCCATCCCTCCTTTGTCCCCCAATTATTGTTACTTGACGTTGAATAATGCTAAAAGTCTTTCTTGTGTCATTCTAAAAATAATNCTTGAATTTTCTTATTTCGAAAATTGAGTTAGAAGATAATATTTATATAGCTCTATTAATTGGGTTTTTTTTTTTTCACAAAGAATTATTAGATGTTTGTGAGGGTTTGTTGGTTTATATGAATAATGAAAGGTTTATATGAAATAATGGAATTGGATACTATTATTGTTATTATGACAATGATCAATCGTGGCCATCCCTCCTTTGTCTCCCAATTATTGTTACTTGACGTTGAATAATGCTAAAAGTCTTTATTGTGTCATTCTAAAAATAATGTGGCTCTTAAAATCATCAATGAGCTTGTAATTAATTATTATTGAATTTTGATCAAATGATAACTTTAAAAACTATGAGGTTTTACATGTAAAAAGAGGAGCTAACGAGACAGCTTATGGTCTTGCTAAGTTGGCTACTCGAAATTTCATTGATAAAATTTGGATGGAAGAGGTGCCAAGTAGCTAATATTCAGCATATTGTAAACTTAGAGCTTTTGGTTCTTTTTGTTTAGAGTTTTGTTACTCTAGATGTTTTTCGTTTTGAAATGAAGATCAATTTTTCTCAAAAAAAAAAAAAAACTACCTTATTTTTGGAGTGATACAAAAGAGATTTATTAAAAAAAAACTACGGCCGCCCCCAAATTTTTTTTTTTTAAAAAATATTTTTAATTCTTTTTTTAAAACAAATCAAAAAATTAATTATAGGCTATGTGGCGCAATGTGATTAGTATTGCCGTGACATTCCGTTAATTTTTGAACAGAATTTTAACCGAGGTACCATTTCCGTCTATATGAAAACCACAAGTACCTCTTGTGATAGAAATGAAAACCTACGGAGTAAAAAATAAAAACTTCAAACTCTATGAGGGTTTTTAGTATTTAACCATTTAAAAAAAAAAAAAAAAATTAGAGGATTTGGTTATTATCCTATGTTTTGGTTTTATTTTATTAAAGTGTATCAGGTGAGGTGTCAAATTTTGAATAGAAGGCACAAAACAAAACATGAGTTTTGTGCCAAGACCACATAGCAACATGCAGTTCTTAGCCTAGATTTCATCAAATTTTTGAAGAATTTTTTAGACAATTATACATTTTTAAAATTGCAATTATATATCCTCTCCGCTACTATCTTATCTGCACTTCGTTGAAACAAATTTGTACTAATAGTAATTAATATTTTTTTAATAATATATTTCTTTAATTATCTTATGTACTAAATACATTTTATAATTTATATAAAGCATGTTTTTATATAAATATTTAAAAGTTTGGCTATAAATCAATTGTTAAAAAATATATATTTTTTATATTTTATTTTAAAAATTATATATAGACCTTCATTAAACATTCTAGTTCCGTCCAAGGTCGAGCATGGAATAAGCCCGAACCTCCGTCTTAGATTCTGAGCTTTTTTTTTTAATATTTATTTATTTATTATTATTTATATGCAAAGAGATTCTATGGGGTAATGGGTATATTTCTGACCTTGTTCTCTACAGATGTGATTCCCAGAGGGAAAGTCATGTTCAAACTTGGCTGCCCACAAACAAGCCAATTTCTTTTTTCTTTTCTTTTTAATTTATTATTACTTTTTTTAACTTCACGTACACCCGTCAAAGCATAGGTGGGTCTGGACCGTCTGGTCAAGCCGTGGGTGAGTCCAAACTCACGGCGTGGCTGTGGGTCACCATAATTTTAATATATATATATATATAAACGATGGGGGACATTTTGGATATTTAAAAAAAGTGCCATTTTTTTTTTCTTCTTTTGAGTAATTATTTAAAAGCCACCTTAATTTTAAGGGGACATAAGAACATAAAGTTACATGTAGCATTACTCTTTAAATATGTTTGTGATGTCTTTTTCTCCGGTCTAAATTATGAGAAATAAAAAATATATATATATTTTTCATCCCATCTTTTATCAATCTCCATACAATAAATGGGTAAATTTGCAATTAAATTTGTGTGAGACTGAGACCCACACAAGTTTACAAATCGACTATTGACTTAGCTTTGTTATTAAGATTTGTTTCACCGCTAATCCAAGTCTTATACGTGTCATTACACCCTCTTCTCCTGTGCCAACGAGTCTTGTACACGGCAGATGTTTTTCCTCTAGTTGACACGCAACGGTTGTAGTTTGAACGCGCCGGAGCATGGATCGCATGAATTTCACGTGCCTTTGTATGAGCCTGCTGTTGTTGTTTGTGGTTTTTTTTTTTTTTAGGTTGTTTATGTTGTTTTGGCTTTCAAGCTGAGGATAGATAATTTTTGGTGTGGGCTTATCTCTCACGATTAGTTAAATAAAAACTTTTGTTGTAGGGATATGATCTATCAATGTCTTAGATCTAGTCTACCAAGAGTAAATCTATTCCAAAAATGAAGTTTGTACATGAGTGAGATTGGAGGTCAGAGGTCATGGATACGATTTGATTGTTAGATTTTTTGATGTATCTACGATTTTGTAACCACATAGCTTTTGCCTATGTTTTTAAGAACTTTATACTATGTGATGTAAGAGCTTTATGATTTGAATATTTTATGGAATGAGAAGAGATTTACCTATTAAAAACAACAAAAAACAAAAAAAGAGATTTGAATCATTTATGGAATATTTAATTTAAAAGGGGTGATTTGATGGAGTCAATGTTCGAACTCATGACCTTTGTGACTTTGTCTATGATACCATGTCAAATTATCACTTATCTCAAAAACTTAAACTTATAAGAAAAAATAAATTTAATTACTTAATTATTATTTTATTAGTCTTTTACTAGTAAGAGGTCTTGTTGTGAAAGCACTCCCTAAGTGGTACCAGCACTACCTTGGACAAAAGTGAAAACAAGTGTAAAATAAAAACTGAAGATAAGATAATTTTTTTTTTTTTTTTTTTGAAGATAACTGAAGATAAGATAATTAATGTAATGCTCTACTACCTTAATTTCTTCTTTGTCATAATTTCCCTTGGCATAATTAGTTGGTCACTTGAAGGATGCGTGCTTACTTCCCAATCACAATTCCAATTGTTGTAAACACTCATATATAAGAAAAATGTTAGAGGTTCTCTCCTTAGTGTTCTCCTATCGTTCTCCCAGTCTTACGTAGAACATGATTTAAGAAAAAATAAAATTGTAGTGGCCTCCACAACTGATTTTTTTAGGCATTAGCATCAAATTTGAGGCATTAACACTAAAATTGAAGCATTAGCACTAAATTTAGGATGATCAAATCCATTTTGGGTGATACCATCCCTAAAGGGTTAACCTTCCACCCTTAAGTTTTAGTTTTGAATATAAAAACAAGTTTTAAAACATTAGAACCTAAATATTAATTCATAAAAATTAATCTGTTGGCAAAAAAATGGTACTACAATTTTATTTTTTCTTAAATCATGTTCTACGTAAGATTGGGAGAACAATAGAGAGATTTCACCTAGCAAACCCCTATATATATGTTGGGTCATGAATCAACTCTACAGAACCGGTCCAACGTCTTACTGGGCCCAATGAAAGCCCACATCATCAGAGCCCAAGAGCGTCTCGAGCCTTAAGAGTCCAAGAGCATCTCAGGCCTCGAGAACCCGAGAGCACCTCGAGCATCCGAGAATACCTCAGGCCTCGATCATCCGAGAACGTCTCGGGCCTCGATCATCCGATACCTTCGATACTTTGAGTCCGAGACTTCCGAAGCCCTGAAAGCTAGGAATCAGGAAATTGAATTCATAAGACCCGATCTTATCCATCTAATTCAAACGCCAAGTACCTAGAACTGCAGAATCAGATACGTTATCTACGAGAATTCAAAATTTGAGACGCCATAACAACCAAATCCTATCTCGATCCCATCAGATCCTGATACGGATAACTACTCAAATCCCTGATAACAAACTGCCTCTTAGAAAATCAGGGAAGAGTCAGTCATTGGTAAGGAGACTATCACTCCATGCCTATATAATGCAAGTCACCTCCACACATTCTGGTAATGCAACTCTAGCACTCTTTACTCTTTTGTTGTTTTCTCATTCTTTCTACAGCAAACACTGACTTAGGCATCGGAGTGGCCCCGCCGACTCACCCCCGGTCTCTTCGATCCTATTCTCTTCTCTATTGTGCAGCCAAATTCATACTCGGACCACTTGAACCAGGAGTTCAGCGAGCGTGCCACGTCACCAATCGGAAACTGTGCACCAACAGTTTGGCGCCGTCTGTGGGAAACACTAGATTCTTTAATCACTTCTCATTCATACAAAAATCCGACATGGTGAATACACGCTCTTCACACCCGTCGCACCCTCGTCTGGTGCAACCGCCCCCTAGCGCCCATGGGGGATCCAACAGTCCAGAATTGGCAGAATTTTTGAGAAACATGGCGGAATCAATGGAGGTTCTCAGGAAGTAGAACGAGAAGCTCAACACTCGGCTCACATTGGCTGAGGCGCAGAGCAGCCAGAAGGAAAGGGAGAGCGAAGAACGTCGTGAGAAGGAAAGGCATGATAGAATTCGCAGGGAAAAGCGGCCTGTTAATCCTCACCAAGAGGATAACGGGAGCACGGTTCAAGGGGATCGTCGAACGATCCAAGACGAGGAACACCACGACAAGTCTCGAAGGGTGGAAACCGAGAATGGTGGATCACGCCGGGAAAGGTCTCGGCTTGAGAAGTCTCATGAAGAAGGATCTCGCCGAGATAGGCGCGAATGAGAGAAGTCTCGTCGATCGAGACGACACCATGACAAGTCCCACCATGACGAAACTCGGCACAGCCTCCACGAGACGAAGATGAAGGATCTGGAGGACAAGTACGCTAGGATTCTCCACCGAATTGATGGGGAGGATCCACATCTCACAGCATGGGACATGCTAGAGGACGAGAGCCTCCCATTCACTGAGTAGGTCAAAACGTATCCTATGCCTGACAAATTCAAAATGCCTCGGATAGAGAAGTATGACGGGAGCGGAGATCCGCAGGCTCACTTGGAAGCATTCCGAGAACATCTCATCTTGCATGGTACTCCCGACGAGATAGCATGCAGAGCTTTTCCCCTAACTCTGAAGGGAGTAGCGAAAGATTGGTTCATTGAACTCCCCCCGAAGTCAGTGGGTACCTTCAAAGAACTAGGACGCTTGTTCCTAACACAGTTTCTTGCGACGCGGAAAAGGAAGAAGAGCGTCACTTGCTTGTTAACTCTCCGCCAGGGACGAGAGGAATCCCTGAAAGATTTCATGCTTCGCTTTAACAAAGAGAAGCTCGAAGTAGATAACCCAGACGATAAAACAATGCTCAACGCACTAATGCAGGGTTTAAGAGCCGAAGGGCCATTAATGGCAAAAATTGGAAGGAAGAATACCCAAAAGGTTACCCTCCCCCAATTCATGAAGTTGACCGAGGAGTTCATTCATCAAGAAGAATTGGTTGGAACTCTTCTTAAGGCCCAGACACTGGAAGAGTAGTCCAAGCAGGAAGGCAAAAAGCCTTCAACGGCACCTAAGCCAAAGGAAGAAAAGAATCCCCGAAAGGGGGAAAAGAAGCCGGGACCTCTTTTCGTAAAAAGTGAGCCTCGGAAGACAGAACGCCAAAAGTTCCAGCCAGAAACCTTCACCCCCTTAAACGCCAGCTTCACCGAAGTATTCATGGCCATAAAGGGGGATCCAGAATTCAGGTGGCCACAAAAGATGAGAGCAGAACCCTTCAGGCGAAATCCAAATAAGTTTTGTGAATACCATGATGATCATGGGCATTCGACAGAGGATTGCATTTCTCTTCGACGGGAAATTGAGACCTTTGTGCGAAACGGGAAGCTGGTCAGATTCCTTGCACAGGAGCGGGTTCGAGAAGCGAATCAATGAGGACACCAGCCAGCAGAAGGCAATCGAGAAGGCCTCGGACATGCTGGACAGAGGCGACAAAACCAGAATCCGGGAGAGGACAGGTATAACCGAGAAGGGGAGCAGAGGCCTCTCCGGAATCAGGAAGTAGTCCGGGAAATCCATACCATCTCGGGCGAAATTACCGGT
Organism: Carpinus fangiana; assembly: GCA_006937295.1. Taxonomy (NCBI): domain Eukaryota; kingdom Viridiplantae; phylum Streptophyta; class Magnoliopsida; order Fagales; family Betulaceae; genus Carpinus; species Carpinus fangiana. Next base: position 4,883,926 of record CM017328.1, on the reverse strand, counting down.
GGTGGGGAGTCTAACTCAGCTAGGAAGACGTACGTGAGAAGTATGCATGGCGAGGTATTTTCCCTACACCGACCTACGAAGACGGCCAAAACAGATTCTTTGGTGTTATCTTTCTCGGAGGAGGATGCTCGAGGGGTTGTAATGCCCCATGATGACGCTTTAGTAGTAACCTTGACAGTTGCCAACCACGAGAATTCTGGTCGATAACGGGAGCTCTGCTGATATTCTGTATTGGCCAGCTTTCCAACAGATGGGAATTGATCGTGACAGGATCAAACCGTTCGGGTCTCCGCTAGTTGGATTTGGCGGAGAGGTAGTATACCCCATAGGGATCATTCCCTTACCGGTAACAGCAGGAACTGCACCGAGGCTGTCCACAGTGATGGTGGATTTCTTGGTGATCGACCGACCCTCCGCCTACAACGCAATCGTGGGTCGACCGGCATTAAATAAGTTAAAGACCGCTACCTCGACTTACCACCTTATGATGAAGTTCCCAATAGAGGAAGGGGTTGGGGTCGTACGAGGCGATCAACTGGCAGCACGAAAGTGTTACAACATTTCCATGAAGAAGGTCTCGGGCCCAACCACGCTCACTGTGGCCTCGGTGTCCGAGGCCAAGGGAGAACCAGCGGAGCCGCTTGATGAGGTATCGGTAGGAGAAGGAAGAGTCCTGCAGATAGGAACGTGTCTTTCCCAAGAAGTTCGAGAAGGCCTCGTGGATTTCCTCCAAAGAAATTTGGAGGTATTCGCTTGGTCGCATGAAGACATGCCAGGAATTAGCCCCGAGGAGATAGTCCATGTGTTAAAGGTGGACCCTGACATGAAACCGGTAAAGCAGAAGAGAAGAAAATTTGCACCAGAAAGGGTCGAGGCCGTAGCCGTGGAAATAGAGAAGCTCCTAAAGGCGCAGTTCATCCAAGAGGTCTATTATGCTGATTGGTTGGCCAATGTAGTCCTGGTGAAAAAATCCAACGAAAAATGAAGGATGTGCATAGATTTCACCGACCTTAACAAGGCTTGTCCCAAAGACAGCTTCCCTCTCCCACGCATCGACGCGCTGGTTGACTCTACCTCAGGGTACGGATTACTCAGTTTTATGGACGCCTTTTCTGGTTACAATCAGATCCTCATGCACCCAGAAGATCGGGTAAAGACTGCGTTCATCACTGATCGAGGCCTTTACTGTTATAAGGTCATGCCTTTCGGTTTGAAGAACGCAGGGGCCACGTACCAGCGGCTTGTGAACAAGATGTTCCAAGCTCAAATTAGAAGAAACATGGAGGTGTACGTGGACGACATGCAGGTGAAAATCATGGAGTCGGTTGGCCACATCCACGACCTCCAAGAGGCGTTCGAAACACTGAAGGCGTACAGAATGAAGTTGAATCCTGCCAAGTGTGCATTCGGGGTATCCTCCGGAAAGTTCTTGGGCTACATGGTCTCAAGCAGAGGAATCGAGGCCAACCCCGAGAAAATTCACGCCATACTAGAGATGCAGTCCCCTAAAACTACGAAACAACTTCAATAGTTAACTGGAAGGCTAGCGGCCCTGAACCGGTTTATTTCTCGATCCACTGACAAGTGCCTTCCTTTCTTCAAGATCTTAAGGAAGGCCTTTGAGTGGTCTAGTGAATGCGAGGAAGCCTTTTCTCAGCTAAAAAAATATCTGATGAGCTCTCCTCTGCTGAGTCGGACGATCCCAGGTGAGGTATTATACCTATACTTGGCTGTCTCTCCCACAGCAATCAGTGCAGCCCTGATCAGAGAAGATGAAGGGATACAGAAACCTGTATACTTTGTGAGCAAGACGCTACACGGCGCGGAGGAGAGATACCCTCAAATCGAGAAGCTAGCATTCGCTCTCATTATGGCCTCGAGGAAGCTCCAGCCATACTTTCAATCTCACACCATCCGAGTCCTCACGGAATACCCGCTCAGAAAGGTAATGCAAAAGCTGGATCTATCAGGAAGACTGGCAAATTGGGCTATTGAATTGGGACAGTTTGACCTCGAATTCGTCCCGAGGAATGCGATCAAAGGCCAGGCCCTCACGGATTTTCTGGCTGAATTCACGAACCTGCCGGAAGTAGAAGACTCGGAGATCAAAAGAAAATGGATCATCTATGTGGACGGCTTGTCGACAAAGAAGAATGGAGGAGCCGGGATAGTGCTCATCACTTCGGAGGGGGAAGAATTGAATGGATCCTTGAGATTGGAGTTCAGAACCACCAACAATGAAGCCGAATATGAAGCTGTCATAGCAGGCCTCGGACTGGCCTTTGAACTCAGAGCTGAATTCGTGGAAGTACGGAGCGACTCTTAAGTCATTGTGGGCTATATCCGAGGAGAATTTGAAGCGAAGGGGAAAAAGATGAAGAAGTATCTGGCGAAAGTACAAGGCATGCAAGTTTCTTTCCAAAGGTTCACCATCACCAAGATCCCCCGCACGGATAACGAGAAGGCAGATCGCTTGGCCCGCATGGTCTCTGCAGAGTACACTGGAGCTGAGAAAAACGCCGATTACATCAAAAGCCTAAGGCAATCCTCAATATCCAATGAGACCTCGGTTGTAACATCAATCGAGGAGGCCTCGGATTGGAGGAAGCCAATTATCGACTACTTGCAGAAAGGAAGTCTACCGTCCGAGAAGAGGACCGCCATGCAGTTGAGGATGAGGGCTTGAAGGTTCACGATGGTTAACGGTATGCTCTACAAGAGAGGGTTCACACTGCCTCTCCTAAAATGTGTTTCTCCCGAGGAAGGAAACTATATCCTCCGAGAAATTCATGAGGGAATATGCGAAAATCATTCAGGAGCACGAGTCCTAGCACACAAGGCGGTAAGAGCGGGGTTCTATTGGCCTAATATGAGCAAAAACTCAACAGAAATTGTCCGAGATTGTGACAAGTGCCAAAGATTTACGAACGTCACCAAGCAGCCCCCGGAAGAGTTGAGTTCAATTTCTTCTCCTTGGCCCTTCTCACAATGGTGGGTCGATATAGTGGGACCGTTGCCCCGAGGAAAGGGGGGTGTTCGATTTGCAGTAGTAGCAGTGGACTATTTCACTAAATGGGCAGAAGTTGAGCCCCTAGTAAACATAACGGCCAAAAGCATCGGACGATTTCTATGGAAGAATGTAGTTTGCCGCTACGGTGTGCCTCATGCATTTGTCATGGACAACGGAAAACAATTCGACTGCGAACCATTCCGAAAGTGGTGTGCCGAACTTCACATAAGAAATTACTTCTCGTCCCCGAGGCATCCTTAAGCAAATGGGCAAGTAGAGGCTACCAATAAAACTATTTTCAAACTTTTGAAAAAAAAGTTGGATAGCAGGAAAGGAGATTGGGCAGACGACCTCCCAGAAGTCCTATGGGCTTATCGAACTACAAGAAGGACCCCTACAGAAGAAACCCCTTATGCTCTAGCATTTGGAACTGAAGCAATCATTCCGGTAGAAATAGGGTCGAGAAGCTTCAGGGTGGAATTATACAAGGCAGAAATTAACGATGAAGGACTCAAACTTCATTTGGACTTGCTGCAAGAGAAGCGGGATCATGCTCAAATCACTATGTCCGCTTACCAGGAAAGGACGACAAGGTATTTTAACAGGAAGGTGAAGCCTCGGAACTTCAAGATTGGAGATCTGGTTTTGCGTAAGGTCACCCTCGCCACCAGAGACTCATCCGAGGGAAAGTTGGCTCCAAGCTGGGAGGGCCCTTACAAGGTGATCGACTGCCAGAGGCCGGGAGCATACTACTTGGAAGATCTGGCAGGAAAAGTCCTTCCGAGGCCATGGAACGCGGAACATTTAAAAAGATATTTTTCTTAAAATGTAATTTCCTTTTGATCAATCATTACTTTGTCATTTCAAGTATGATTTATTTTCAATAAGAGAATTCTCGGAGTTTGTCTTTGATGTACAAATTTAATTGTACTCGCCAATTGCACGAGTCGTTTGTGATATAGTGGATGTGCAAGTGCGAGGTCAAACCCACAGAGAATCGTGTTTCGTTAAAAATCAACTTTAAAATGCCTAAACTAATCCTATCTTAACCTAGTCCCAATATCAAACACAAGGTGTGCGAAAAATAAAAGTAAATTAAAATGCAATAAAAAATAAAGAAATAAAAATGCTAAGGTCCCTAATCTACCTCACCACAATTAAATCAACATATAAACATGCCTAATTCATACTTCAACAAAAATTACGCTACTAGGCGTATTCTATTTGCTATTAACTAGTCCATACATTCGTCTATCGATAAAGCACATATGCATATCCTATTGTTGCTACAAATTCTTGTCGAACTAACCAATGCAAACACTGTTTAGAGGTCACAACGGATATTGGTCCGAAGACGAATCATCCGATGTATCTCCGGTTGCAGCGAAAGTCGACGTTTAAACGAATTGCAAACAACAATCAACACACTTTTGTCACTAAAATGTATTGAAACGAATAAACATAAAATTAAATGACGAACGGAGTATTAAACTAAGCATAAAAACATGTAGATAAAAACATGGTGAAGAATAAGAGACTAAAGCAAAATAAACAAAAGTATTAAATTAAAATGACGTTTAGGAGTGTTTACAATGAAGAACGGGGAGGTTTTGGGCCACAAGGGGCGCCTCCAAGCGTTTTCCAAACGTAGGGTTCGTTTACAAGAGAAAGGGGGATATTTATAGGCTAAATTTAGGGTTTCTGCGCTGCCAGGTCAGATGAGGTGCGTTTGATCGCACTAAGTGCGTTCGAACGCACTCGTGCATGAATTTCGGCATTTGATGGGCGCAAGTGCGTTCGAACGTAAAACGTGCGTTCGAACGCACTTCCTTCAGAATTAGCCCTCACATGTGAAATACAAAGTTTTAGATCTTTGAGTTAGCTTTCTAAAGACACCAAGATCACCCCAATCGGAGGTCTACAACTCTAGATATGGTTGTTTTGGTGGGACTCGTCGGGTGCGAATTATCGCTCGACTCAAATTTGCTGTCAAAGCTCCCCGAACTGTCTTAAGCCCCAGAGTTGATGGCATTAGCCCCAAATGCAACTTAACAACCTGAAAAACACTAAAACTAACCAAAACATTAGAAATTAACAATACTAAGAGCCTAACGAATGCAAATTAAGGGGTTCAAATAAGCACTTTTAGGCACTCATCAGTCTTCACAGATGAATGAAACTAATCTTAAGTACTCGGACAAATCAGTTCGAGACTTGAAACATTTCTAAAGTGTTCGATGTCTCGAGACCTTGTCGAGTATCCGAGACCATGTTTTCGGATAACTCTAAATGGAATCGAGACCCAACACTTGAAACATTTCCAAAGTGTTCGATGTCTCGAGACCTTGTCAAGTATCCGAGACCACATTCTCAGATAACTCTAAATGAAATCGAGACCCAACACTTGAAACATATTTAAAGGTGTTCGAAGTCTCGAAACCTTATCGAGTATCCGAGACCACGTTCTCGGACATAACTCTATTTGGAATCGAGACCAAACACTAAAATATTTTCCAAAATGTTCGACGTCTCGAGACCTTATCGAGTACCCAAGACCACGTTCTCGGACATAACTCTATTTGGAATCGAGACCAAACACTTAAAATATTTTCCAAAATGTTCGACGTCTCGAGACCTTATCGTGTATAAGAGACCACGTTCTCGGACATAACTCTATTTGGAATCAAGACCAAACATTTTAAATATTTTCCAAAGTGTTCAAAGTCTCGAGATCCTGTCGAGTATCTGAGACCACGTTCTCGAACATAACTCTATTCAGAATCGAGACCCAACGCTTGAAATATTTTCTAAAATGTTCGATGTTTCGAGACCTTGTCGAGTGTCCGAGACCACGTTCTCGGATAACTCTAAATGGAATCGAGATCCAATACTTGAAAAAAGGTTCCAAGCATTGGACGCCTCGAGGTCTTGTCAAACACGCAGAGCCCCCGATGCATCATTTAGAAAAATTTCTAAGTATTGGGAAAAGACCATTCACATTTTACAGTTATAACAACAATACAAAATTTAGAAGAATGGTATTCATTCACACTTTATTAATGAATATCTGTACAAGAGGAAACAAATCGTGGGATTTTACAAAGAAATTTTGTATACACACTATCTACAGATCCCCCTGGGGAGCGACAGGGGGGTCTTGTTTGGCAGAAGAAGCCTCGGCATTCTCAGATGCCTCCCTAGCTTCATCTCCCTCCTGAGCAGCCTCGGGCCCAGGGACTGGCGGTTGATAGTCGAATTCAGTTATGCCAGCAGCGTCAGGCATCTCTTCTCTTCCCAGGGAGACTAGACGAAGCATGGCCTCGATAGTGCAGGGAATGTTCTCAATATTTACAGAGTTGAGATCCACTTTCTGAGCTGGGTCCCTCCACCAAGTCCTGAACGTCTCGAAGCCGAGATAAATTCCGTCAGCCCAGGCGGCATCCATAATCCTTGAAGCGAAGGACAGCTGATGTAGATAGTCGGCTGCCTTCGCTTGAGCCTTCTTCAGCCCGAGCCTCAGCTTCTTGTGCTTCTCAGAGAAGTGTTTGTACCTCTCTTCGGCAATGAGCCTGCCCTCCGTGACCCTTTCGACTAAGGAATGGCTCTTCTGCAGCTGTTCGAGAGTCTCGGCATGCTTCTCCTCGAGCTGTCCCAACTCCTCTTTGAGAATGGAGTGGTCTTCCTGGAGCTCCGCATGCTCAGCCTGCAGGGCGGCATGGCTTTCTTGGAAAGCCGAATGCCTAACTCTCATGCCCTCAAACTCCTCGGACATGGTGGCAAGCTCGACTTTGGCCCGATCCCTGGCCATGGAGGCCTCAGAAGCCTCGCACTCCATTACCTTCGAGTGCTCCCCGAGAACTCGAAGGTCATCTTCGTGCTTGGCAACCACCGCCTTAAGCTTGGCATTCTCCTCTTCAGCCTCCGTCAGCTTCTTCCTCAGGTCCTCTGCCCCGCCGCCATTAGCTGAGACCTTCCTGAAGTAGCAGTATAGGATGGTCGACCTGAGGAAGGCCTACGAGTAATAAACATGGTGTTAGACCTAAACAAGCGACATAAATAAAGTACCATGAGACGAAGCACTTACCAAGAATTGCATGGTCAGCATCTCCTCTGCCATGCCTTGAGCTGAGACGTCACGCCCCTTCAGTTGGATCTTTTCGTGGTCAACCATGTCCACCACGGCCTTGAAGGGGTTTCCCTTCAAGTCTCCTCCCATCTTGGCCAGCTTCCCTCTGAAGGTCCAGTTGGCCCCTTCCGGCTGGACCTCAGTCGTGCTCTCGGAGGACTCGGAAGCCTCGGACGCACCTGCAGCTCAAGGCCTCTTCAGAGCAGAGGCCTCCTCCGCCTCGTCGAGACTCAGACACCTTGGCCTTTTTGGAGTCGGAGCTCGAGAAGAAGCCCCTTGCTCAGGGATTGGAGACAAGGGCTCATGGGGGTCTTTAAGGCGACCACATGAGAAGGCCCAATGTTATCATCCGCTATTCCAACGGAGTCATCAGATTCTGCATATATGTCCTCCAGGATATACTGGATGTTCGAGCCCAGGGGTTGATTCGGCCCGGAAGGGATTGGCCCATCCGGTACTTATAAATGCTCTTCAGCCTGTCCCATTATGTTCACTGGGACAGCGAGGACAAGCTCATTGGCCAAGAACGCAGCTACCTTTTCTACTCGAGGCACAGAAGGAGGAGGCACTCGACTCCTTCGAGCTGCTAAAAAGCCCGCCACGTTCTTCGTTTGGGCGGTTGGAACGACAGTCTCAGCCGCATGAGCTGCTGGCTCAACCATTGGGGCTGCCGATTCAGCCCCTACTACCAGCTTCCTCTTCCTGACAAGGGGTGCCTCGATCACCTCAATGTCCGACTCCTCGGCAGGGACCTCAGCAGCAGGGGTTGGCCTCTGGATTACCTCAATAGGCTCCTCCCCCTCCGATTCGTCCTCCTCATCAGCTAGCCTTAAGGCCCTGGCCACCTTAGGAGGGTCCCTAACCTTCCTCTTCTCCGCCACCGGGCTCTTCTTGAATGGAGGTGCGATTGGTAGGGTTGATGGAGTAGGAGGCCTCGGCTCCCTAATCTGGAATCGCCCCCCAGTTTGAATGGGGTATACGACCTTCTTGGGCTTCTCGGGCTCGATCAATACGCCCTTGGCCTTATCGACCCTTTTACTTTTTCCCTTCTCGGCCTCTTGGGCTGGGTCTTTTCACGGAGTAGAGCTCCGGGTATTCGCCATCGGAGGGCTCCGATTGGCAGGTCCCCGTAGGTACTCTTCTATCAGCGCCACCGCCACGTGTCCAGCGGGCGCGTAGACCATCTCCATAAGCCTCGGCATCGTGCCAAGCATGGCGTAGTTTAAACAGGACACGTGTTTTCGAGTCCACTGAAGGACTTCGTTAACCCGAGCCACTTCGTTTGGCGTCAGGCGAGGTTCTTGAGAACCCTTCTCGGAAAGTACATTCACGTCCTGAGGAACTCTGATGTCGGTAGCCTTCTCTGTGGGGGCAAACTCCCACTGCCCCGAGGCGAAGAAATACTTGTTCTTCCATCCTCGATTGCTGGAGTACTTGGTCTCCAGAATTATCAGTTTACCCTTCCGGGTCTGAATGTTGTAGACTCCGCCTCCTAGGTTTTTGTGGACGCAGTGTAAGAATAGAAACTCCCTCACAGTTAGTTGGCGCACCTTACCCAATGCGAGGGGCCACAGTACCATGTAACCAAAAAGATACCTCCACGCGTTTAGAGCAAGTTGGTGGGGGGCCAAGTCCAGATAGTTGAGCAGCTATCGAACCATGGGAAGAAAAGGGAGGCGAAAGCCTGCTCGAAACATCGCCTCGTACACGCAGACCTCATGGCGGTCTGTATGAGCGATGGCGCCATCATTCTTGTCATCAAACCGCAGTGAGATATACGGTGGGATGAAGCACTCCCTTCGAATCCGACGTTCGTCGGCCCTGGATAGTCTGCCTTCCCATGTGGCAGGGTGGGAGTCACCAAGTCCGTCAGAGTCCTCACCACCTCTTGGCATTTTGTTAAGAAGAGTTTACAAAGAAAGAAGAAGACAAAGGAGAGTAAGAACAGAGGGCTCAGAAGAAACGCAGAAGCTTGCAGGGAAGGAAAATAAACGAAGAAGACTTAAGATTAGAGAATTTATAGATAAAGCAGAGAAGATGAGACGTCGGCGCAGTTTAAGAGGAGGCAACGAAGAGACATACCTCGAATCCTTGAAAAAACGCTTCGAATCCTCGACGGAGATTTAGTTATAATGACTGACAACTGACAGCCGCTCGGACGACCACCCCTAAATCGACACGCGGCACAGCCTCGAGAACTAAATCGCTGCATTAAATACTCGGCGCCTCCTCAAGCCTAAGCGTCTCGAGCTATTTTTGGCGGGAACTTTCAAAAAAAAAAAATAATAATAATAATAATAATAACAGGTGCTTTGAAACTCAACTGTTTCTTGCCTGAGTTGATCCATTCTTCTGAAACACTTGAATTTCCATAGTCCTCCAGACAAGGAAATTGGGGGGTAACTGTTGGGTCATGAATCAACTCTACAGAACCGGCCCAACGTCTTACTGGGCCCAATGAAAGCCCACATCATTAGAGCCCAAGAGCGTTTCGAGCCTCGAGAGCCCAAGAGCATCTCAGGCCTCGAGAACCCGAAAGCGCCTCGAGCATCCGAGAATACCTCAGGCCTCGATCATCCGAGAACGTCTCGGGCCTCAATCATCCGATACCTTCGATACTTTGAGTCCGAGGCTTCCGAAGCCCTGAAAGCTAGGGATCAGGAAATTGAATTCATAAGATCCGATCTTATCCATCTAATTCAAACGCCAAGTACCTAGAACTGCAGAATCAGATACGTTATCTACAAGAATTCAAAATTTGAGACGCCATAACAACCAAATCCTATCTCGATCCCATCAGATCCTGATATGGATAACTACTCAAATCCCTGATAACAAACTGCCTCGCAGAAAATCAGGGAAGAGTCAGTCATTGGTAAGGGGACTATCACTCAATGCCTATATAATGCAAGTCACCTCCACACATTCTGTTAATGCAACTCTAGCACTCTTTACGCTTTTGTTGTTTTCTCATTCTTTCTACAGCAAACACTGACTTAGGCATCGGAGTGGCCCCGTCGGCTCACCCCCGGTCTCTTCGATCCTATTCTCTTCTCTATTGTGCAGGCAAATTCATACTTGGATCACTTGAACCAGGAGTTCAGCGAGCATGCCACGTCACCAATCGGAAACTGTGCACCAACAATATATATATATGATTAGGTCCGTTCAATTTCCACTTATATAGAAGAAAGGTAAAGTCATCACTTGTTCTTCTACTACCAAACCATAGATAAATAAGATAATATGCATAAAAACATATCTACATCTTGCTCCAAACTCACCGGTCGGTTTCTACAACCTTTGTGTTTTCAGGTTTACACGATGAGTTGTTTTCCAACAAAGGTGATGGCAACACTACTACTCTTCCTTCCTGTGGGTGGAATACATATTCCACCAACTTTTGCATCACTTCTTTACGGTAACAATATTTTTAATTATGTCAAGCTCATTTCTTACCTGCTATGATCTTTCTTTGGACTCAAAGGTGGTCGGAAGAGCTTATCGCTTGGTGGCTCGACGAAGATAATGCCAGATCTGAACATTACAAGTAAGAAAATAGTTTCCCTTCGAAGCCTATGAGATAAATTGTTGCCGCCACCTTCACCTCACCGAAACATACAAATCGCATATGACAAACCCGGGCCCCGGCCACTACGACTTCTTCGCTCATGATCCCGAGCCTGAGCCCGCACCTCCTCATCAAATTAGATGATGAACCTAAAACTGATCGAATTGAAAGAAAATTCTTGAACTTTGTATAAACACCAACTTCAAGTCAATCTATCCTACCACTCAAGAGAAGTCAATAAAAGAGAGGAAGCTACGGGATAAGACTTGTACTCTACACCAAACTCGAGTAATGCTAGAAATTTTTCTTGTGTCGCTCCAAAATTAATGTAGTTTTTAAAATAGTCAGTAATTGAGCAACACTATCTTCGTCGCTCAATTATTCCATATATATGAATGGAATAATTGTTGTTCCTCTATATTTCTGTAACCATTATTCCATATATATGAATGGAGAAGTCTCAATTTAAAAAAAAAAAAAAAATGGAGAGGTCTCTGCCGAGGAGTGACTGAGTGAGACAATATATACTTACAATATATTAATTATGTTGTAACTTGTAATAGGGTATCAGAGCACTTATATGACTTAATAGTACTAGTCTGCTACCCTCGCAGCATAATTAGTGATATTAATTAATCAAACACGTGATGTTACGAAATCAAAGATATTAAATTTCGCAGCGCGGTATATATATATATATATTCTTTTAAATCACTATGAATTCCTCATATGACACATTAGAGTTGACGTAAATATACTTCAACATGCAATAGACGCAAAAATAGCTTTAATTACATGATATCTGCACACTAAGTGCACCGAATAAAAGTGTACATAGAAATTTATTATGGGGTATATTTGAAAATAAAATTATTATGGGGAAAAAAAATGTTTCTTAAATTTAAAAATAAAATTATTGGATATTTAATGTGGTTGCTCGTCATGTGAATTGGTTGACGTGCATGTGATTCTGGATTGAGATAATGTGGAATACGTAGGTTTAGGTATTGCACGGGATATGATGCGATATATTTTGTATTAGCCATTCATTTTAAAGGAACATCTTAAAATCCAACAACAAAGCAAAAATTAAATTTGAGATATATAGTCTAACCACTCTCATTAACCAAAGCATCCCCACCACCCAACAACCTTTTTTTTTTTTTTTTTTTCAAGATTTTAAATAAACGATTAAAGATAAAATTTAGGAGAAATTTCACTAAATTTTATAAACTTATATACGTTTTGAAATTACCCTCTTTTGAAGTTCAAAAACTCTTAATTTAAGGTATCTAACATTTCAATTTTTTGCAAAGTCTCCACTCCGTAAGGATCTTTTGTTAAATATTTTAAAAATTTTCAAAATATCCCTATTTGTAATAAAAAATAATAATTGCAAAGATTTAGGTGTAGTTATTTTTGCAAATCCCGTTAAATTCTAACCAACGCTTGATCTTTGCAATTTTTTATTTTATTTTCTTATAAAAGAAAACATGAGTATTTTCAACGGAAAATCCTAACTTTGGGGGGGGGGACATTGCAAAAAATTGTGAGTTAAATACCCTAAATTAAGTTTTTTGACCTTCAGATATTGGGTAGTTTTAAAACGAATAGAAATTAGAGGAGGTGATTGTAGCATTCCACGTTGCCTGGGATGGGGATATGCTTATATGAATACTCCCACCCATCTCAACAACACGTTTTAAAGCTATGATGACTATCATGAACCTATCAGAACTCTGCAATTAAGCATGTTTATGTGAGAATAGTACCATATTTGATAACCTCTTGAAAAGTTCGATTTAAATAAGCCAAAACTAAACAATATTGTGTCATTGAGGCATGGCGTTACATCATGCCCAACCGTGCAGAGGTCATACGGTGTTTCTCTTGATGATTGGGCCAAGTTCTTTCCTATTTTCGTTGTTTCATATTTTTGTTGAGTTCTGTAATAACTTTATTGAGCTTTGTTATGGCCCTCCACCCTATGTATCTGTTTTTGCTTTAATCAAAGTTATCTTGCACATGAAAAAAAAAAAAAAAGGAAAAGAAAGTTCTCATAAACTTAAGCATTTGAATAAAATATTCATCAAATTCTAATTATCCATAAGCCTCGTATAGTTAATTACCATTCGGACTAGAATAAGGACCATTTCTCTCTTCTATCCATTTTTTAAACGAAAAAAATATTCTAATTTGAATATCAACCTCATTTATATCTTGTTTAACATAAATGAGGGGTAAAAAAAAAAAAGTTCATTCAGTTCTCAAGAACCATTCAATTAAAGGAATCCATATCTTTAACTATCATTAACAACATGTTGGCAGGGGCTAGGTGGCTAAATCTAGTCTTTCAGTTGGATTGCTTCATGTACCACTCGTTTTGTAGGAGGATAGATCTAGCTTGTCCTTTTTAACATCCCATTCAAACTTTTAATGTTAAGCTTGCGTTGAAAGTTGATTAATTTGGTGGGTTGACTCACTGTAACTCGCCTGAGTTAACATGGCGAGGTTTCTCGTTGTTGACTCAGAATTTTTTTTTTTTTTACTCGAAGATTAATGACTCAGTCGGTGGAAAGAAATTTTCTCCAAAATGAATTGGAGAAATTTCCTCCAAAATGAAGGAGATAGATTGAGACTTTGGGATTCTTGGACTCTGTGTTTGAAAGAGAAATTGTTTTAGACTTTTAGAAAAGAAGAGTTAACGGGGTGAAGGATTCGATCTGTTAGTTATATTAAAAAACATGTGTTTTTCAGATGTTAAAAATACACATAACACCTTATTATAGAATTATGGTTGAAGCAGTGGAGAGTATCCACTTAACTAACCAAATATTCTCCTGTTTAGATCATGCTTACTTTATTAGATGGTTCCTTCCATCCAATTCCGAGAAAATGTTTTTCCCAGTCAGGGGGGACATTGTCGAAAATAACAGTTAGCGTCTTGTACACGTATCTCATCATTGGTATTTATTCGTTGATAGGAAAATTGTCTCACTTTGGCCCAGCTGCTTTCAATGGCGGTTGAGAAAATAATGAGAAAGAATTGGTGTTAGGTTTGGAACCAAGGGTTTTGAGCAAAATTATCTTCAAGATAGAACATTTCAGAAAAAAAGAAAAAAGAAAAAAAAAGAGAGTAAAATATTTTAAACTAATTCCTATTAATTAAGCCGAATCGTGGTTTTGAAGCCAGTAACCTGAGTCTCGTAATCATCTGTAATTTATTTCTTGTTGTTATAATTTAATTTTCATTACACAAGGAAAAAAAAAAAAAAAACTCCTCTAATAGTTCCAAGTCTTGTAGGGCTGACAAAACAGGTTGGCGTGTCGGGTTCATGTCAACCCGGTTGATTTGTGAACCCGTTTATACCAACCCGAACCCAACACATTTATACAAACGTGTTGAACACCCAGGGCCGGCCCAATATACATTTTTTTTTAATAATATTATTATATTTTTATTTAAAAATCATTCTTCTAGCTTTTTGGGATGCAAAATTACTAATTAAGTTTTTATATTCAAGATTTTCTAACATCTTTTTTTCAATTGATAAAATGGCTAATCCATTTAATCTCTCTTGTGACATTGTTGATCTTAGGTAGGATTTTATCAATTTTAATTTTGAAAAACTTCTTTCTGCAGAAGCAACTGTAACAGGTATTGTCAATAAAATTCTATAAGCGATACATGCATTTGGAAAAGAATCAAGTCTTTTTATATAATTTAATATGTCAATTGGAGCACTTTCTTCTATTTGTATAATTTCTTTTAAAACTTTTAGTTCTGAAAATAAATCTAAACCATCAAAATCATGTTTTAGGAAACCTTCTAAATTAAGACATTTATTTTGCAAACCATCATCATCTAGTAATTTTAATTTCTTAAAATTAAATAAAAACCCAAAATAATTTTCGTATATTTGAAATTGTTCAAACCTACTTTGAATTGAAGAAATAGTTTGATCTATTATATATAAGAAGTAATCAATTCTAAAAGATTCTTCAGCAGATTGT